>SJYA01001060.1:169352-254619 GCA_006410615.1 Neotragus moschatus | reverse complement strand
GCCGTGGGCGGGGGTGGGTTTGGGGGTGGGGGCAATCCACAAATAGAAAAGGAGAAATGGAGCCTGTGTGGATACATATTCTGGTTATTTCAAAGAGTCATTGTTACTCTAAACTTACCCTCTGTACATTTAAGACTGTTTCCATCTGAATAATACAGGAAGTACTGAAATCTTGGAAACACAACTCTGGCAAGTTCATAACTTGGATTAAAAAATTGAAAGTGCAAGTATTGATGTAAGAAAGAAAAAGTACAGCATTCAGTTCCCCTGGGGATATCCTAGTTGGCCCAAATGTAGTGAGATCACTACTTCTAGGATATATGAAATTGTGGAATGGCAGATGAATGTAACTGGTTGCCTGTGGCAACTGAGTGCAATTTGATATCAGAGAACTTAGTAATAGTTGCCTTTACAAATGTTTCAGCTAAATTTAGGCTCCTGGTGAAAGAGCTTCCCCATCCCCATGATGTCAGATATGGCCACCAGGCTTGATTTGGCCTGTGCCTGTGGGCAGAAGCGTCATGAGTCATATGCAGGTAGAAGAATGAGAACCGGTGTGCAATTCACTGTTCTCCTTCCCCTGACAGAAGAACTGGCTCCAAACAGTGGAAGCTCTGCAAGCCTCAGTCCCAGGGTGAGGATGACATCAAGCATGAACCCCTCCACTATGACCCTCCATGGAAGCAAACAGAAACACAAACAGCATTGTACTGTTCTAAACCATTAAACTGCTTCCCTGCAACATGATGTCCCGTGTTCTGAAAACACTGCAGTCGTGTGGAAGCAGCAGGAGGGGTTGAAAACATTCTTTAAAATAAGGAAGTCCAGGATTGGAGGCTCTGACACTTACTATCCACATGGCTTACCATTCTGCACCGTTTAACCTCACTCATGTTTGTCTATCAGCCTAGATATGTGGTTCTCAGATCTGGCTGTACCTTCGAATCTCAAGGGGAACTTCCAATACATGGCCAGGTTTTATCCCAGACATTGTGATTTCACTGGTGTTGGGTAGGGCCTAGGTATTAGTATTTTTTAAGCCCGATGTGTAACTAAGTTTGAAAGCTACTTGTCTAGAATTTTTTAATGTTATTTGAGGGATTCACCTTCAACACTCAGACTGAGAGAAGCTCCAAAATGTCCTGAATCCAAAGTTACCAGGTGAGTTCCAATAGCACCTGGTCACATTTGATTTCTCTAATTAGATCACATAGAAGTATCCATTTCCATGTCTACTTTTCAACCAGATTGTGATCTCCCAGAACACAAGGATTGTACTAAAATCTTCCGGTAGCCCTAGTACCTAGATCCTGACATCATGCTACATATCAGGGTATATATAAACTATGTTTATTTATTTAAACAGAGAAAATACCACTTTATTAAAATTAAAAAAAAAATTGGCAACTTCTAAAAAAAACAGCTTTCATGGAAGTTTGGAAGAAGTGGCAACTGTTCTAACTTGAGAAGTGAATGTGAAAATAAGTTATTTGAAAATGTTGTCTTGATACCAGAAATAGAAAGGCAGATGATGGTGGTCAAGAGAATGGGTCATTTTTCAGGATGGGAATGAAGCTAGTTTTGTAGCATTGGGAATGATATCATTCAATAGGAAAAAATGTGTTTCAGCAGAATAGTATAATTTTTGTTAGTCAAGAATTCAGAAATAGGAGAAGGAGGTGGAGAAAAAAGCACAGGTATACAGAATGTTAAACATGGTTAATTTTATGTGGTAAGATTTGGTGATTTTTTTTGTCTTCAAATAGATGCTCAATAAGTGTTGCTGAATGAATAAATGTTCTCTGTGTGAGTAAATGTGTGTATGTTTCCCACAGGCACAGAGTTGATTTCATAGTACAGTTTAAGGCATAATATCATCTCAGGTCTGTTGTTATTGTTCAGTTGCTAAGTCGTGTATGACTCCTTGTGATCCCATGGATTGCAGCACACCAGGTTTCTCCCAGAGTTTGCTCAAACTCATCTCCATTGAGGCAGTGATGCCATCCAATCATTCATCCTTTGTTGCCCACTCCTCCTCCTGCTTTCAATCTTTCCCAGCATCAGGGTCTTAGCCAGTGAGTTAGCTCTTCCCTTTTACCTCCACATGGATCCCAGTTTTTCTTTAATGCATTGTGTAAATGTCATTGGATTTATAAGTATCCTTGAAAGATATATAGTATTTCTTTGTCTATTATGTTTTAAACCCACAAAATATTTTGCCATAGATCTCATTCAGCTTCTTTGTTTACTCAGTCTGATGTTCTTGAGCTATAACTATGTTACCATATGTACATTTTTCTCATTGTTTCTAACTGCTGTATATCATTATAGTATATTCCATATTAGAGCCATCAATTTTCTTAATGACAGAACACATAGTTTACCTCCAGCTCCCTGCAACACAAAAAAAATTTCAATAAACAAACTCATATATGGCATGACATGGACTTGAGAAATAGCTTCTTAGAGGTAGGTATCCAGACAAATAATTGTTAAATCATAGACCAGTGGGCTGCCGTCTATGGGGTCGCACAGAGTCGGGCACGACTGAAGCGAATTAGCAGCAGCAGCAGCAGCAGTCACACACTTAATTTCAACATGTACTGATGAAGCTTTCTCCATAATGACTTATAGTTTCACTTATACCAGCTGTGTATGAAAGTTGTTTCTCTATTACCTTGTTAACAATATGATCCCTCCATAATTTTTGCCAAGCTGACAAATGTATTTGTTCCAGTTGGATTTCTCTGCCTACTATTGGCTTTAATAGTCTCCTCACCTACTGGCATCTGCTTGTATTTCCCTTTCAGTGAACTAACTTCTCTTATCTTTGCCTATTTTGCAAATTGTTTCCTTTCTGTTTCTCAATCTGAGTGCGTGTGTTTGTAATCTCATATCTGAAATTTACAAGTAATTTCTTCTACTACATCTTCCTCTGCCAGCATTGTCCATTGCTTACTTCAATGAACTGAAATACTTAAAAACAATGTATTAAAATCCACCAAAATTATCCTCAAGACTTCTGCTTTGAAGGTCTTATTTGAGAGTTCCTTTTCCAAAGTTGCTACAATATTTGCCTGTTTGTTTTTTTTTCTATTAAGTTTATAGTTTTACTTTGAAATTTATCTTTAATTCCTCTGGATTTCATCATATATATGGTATGAGGTAGGGATTAAAGTTTATTTTTTATATATAGTAAGCTAGATTTAGTCAATCCTAAAAGAAATCAGCCCTGAATATTCATTGAAAGGACTGATGCTGAAGCCTAAGCTCCAATATTTTGGCCACCTGATGAAAAGAACTGATTTATTGGAGAAGATTCTGATGTTGGGAAAGACTGAAGGCAGGAGAAGAAGGGGATGACAGAGGATGAGGCAATTGGATGGCATCACCAACTCAATGGACACAAATTTGAACAAGTTTCAGGAGCTGGTGATGAGCAGGGAAGCCTGGTATGCTGCAGTCCATGGGGTTGCAAAGAGATGGACATGACTGAGCGACTGAACTTAAGTGAACTGAAGCTAGATTTTTTACTACTTTTTGCTAAAAGTCTGTTCTTTCTTCACTTGTTGGTGATGCCATCTCTAACATATGCTGTGAAAATATTAGGCAGATAAAGTTTGTGAATGTGTGTGTGTTCTATGCTCTTTACTCTGGTGTACTGGGGACTCTTGTTCTTGTACATTATTATAACAGCTTTGCATCAGGACTTAATATTAAGAAAGGTGACTCTAAACTCTTCCACTTCCTTTGGTTCTCTTTTTAAAAAAATGTAAAGCTATTTTATATTTTATAATTTTGTGAAAATTCTAGATTCAATTGTTGAGTGCTTTAAAAGATTCTGTTAGGACAGAAGGTAGGCAAAATCTGTAAAGGTGTTCAGAAGGTCAAAACTTTCAGTTATAAGATACATCAGTTCTGAGGATATAATGTACAACATGGTGACAAAAGTTAACAATACCAGATCGTATATGTGAAAGTTTCTATAAGAGAGTAAATCTTTAAAAGTTCTCATCCCAAGGATAAATTGCAACAGTGTAAGATGATGAATGTTAGCTAAACTTATTGTGGTAATCAATTTACAATGTACATAAATATCTAGATATAATATTATATGTTAATTATATCTCATTAATATTGGAGTAAAAAAGATCCTGTTATGTTTCTATTTAACTAGCTTTTGTGACCTGAATGATTAAGGAAGCTGATATATTTACAAATGCTAAGTCTGATGGATTAAGAAAGAAATGATATCTTTACAAATGTTGTCATTCAGTCTACGAACTTAGCACATCAGGTTTTCCTCTGTTCTATAACATACTTTAAACTTTTTCTTCATAAAGGTTTTGTGTCCCCTTGCTTAGGTTGCTGTTGCTGCTGCTAAGTCACTTCAGTTGTGTCCGACTCTGTGCGACCCCAGAGATGGCAGCCCACCAGGCTCCCCCATCCCTGGGATTCTCCAAGCAAGAACACTGGAGTGGGTTGCCATTTCCTTCTCCAATGCATGAAAGTGAAAAGTGAAAGTGAAGTCATTCAGTCGTGTCCCACTCTTAGCGACCCCATGGACTGCAACCTACCCGGCTCCTCCATCCATGGGATTTTCATTACTTACTACATATTTTATGTTTCTTATAGCTAACATGATTTCTATCTTATATTTTCTCAACAATTATTGCTGAGAGAGCGATTGCTGTTGGCATCTTAGCTACCTTATCTTTTGCCTTCAATTAAAATGGATTACATTTCTTTACAAATTTTATGAAAATTTATGATGGGTTTGACCATCATCTCTTGAGAATGAAAATGCTTTTCTATTAGAAAAACCCAAGTCAGTCATTGTGAGTCAGAGTTACTAGGGCAACAACTTTCAAGAAGAGAGATATAATACAAGAACTGAAAAACTAAAACTTAAGAGCAAAAAAGAAAACAAAGATCATAATGGAACCTAAATAATATATTCTCCACCTACTTTCTCATCTATAAAATGAAGAGACTGTACTAAATGTTATCTAAACTTCCTTCTACCTCAAGTCTCTGAAGATATTCCTTTTAGAAAATGAAAAAGTGGGAGTGAAAAAAATTATAAGTGTAAATTAATCTCTTCCATTGACTTTCCAGTTCTATTGAATTTTTAGCAAAGAGGCTTTGAGAGGAGTTATTCTTTGTGGGAACTCAAGAAGAGTAAGTTTAGTGCATATGACCTCACAGAGACAATTGAGAATGGATGCTCTGGGAGAGGAACTGGCTTATTTTTATCACTGTCATTGTGACTAGTTACTGAACGGCTCCTTCCCTGTCGCCAGCTCTACCCTCACTCTAATACTAAAGGTCTTTTCAACAGGGTCCTTATGTTCTAAGAGTTTTCTAGTTTGGGAAGAGAAGAGCAAGAGGAAGAAGTGAAACTTCTGGAGTTGCATTGCTAAAGAAAGCTTGTTCTTTCAGAACTTGGCTGCCAAGTTTTTACTCAAAGTTCCCCTTTTGTGAGGCAAAACTTTTTATTCATATTCAAACAAAAAAAAATTTGTGACAAGTACAAAATCCTTCACTGGAGTGTCTTGAATAACAGATAAATATATTTTCAATTAAATAAGCTCCATCTTTCCATTCTTCCATCTAAAATAGCAGATCTAAGCTCCTTAGCAACATCCCCAGGGTAACCTGGAAAGAAACCAAAGTTACACTTTTGAAGAACACCAACTTTTTAATCAAATGACCATTTCAAAACACAAAAGTATGGTTTAGAAAAAGGTGGTGATACAAATAAATTATTAAAAACAAATACAAGACTATGGCTAATAATATCACAAAACTGAAAATAAGGTGAGTTTCATGTGCCATAAATATGAAGAGTTTGAATGATCTATATAGAGATTCAGCAACAATTTAAAAGGATGTTACAGGTGTACCCTTATTGAGGTAAAAAGATTTCCGTGAAAGAAGTGAGAAAAATTATTTGTGATTGAGTGTGACGTTAAAGCTACAAATGATAGTGCACAATCATTTTGTAAGAAGAAAAATACACACCCAGACACAAGCCTGAAGTCATATAAAGTATTAGTTGCTCAGTCATGTCCAGCTCTTTGCAACCCCATAGACTTTATTCTGCCAGGCCCCTCTGTCCATGAGATTTCCCAGGCAATGTCATATAAAAGATGTTAACAATGCCCTTCTGTGAACAGAGGAAACAGGTGATTTGTGGTTCCTTATTCCTTTATAAATCTATATTTTAAAATTTTCTATAACATTTAGCTTATATTCTTACATTAGCAAAAGATTTTAAAGAAAACAGAAAATAAACTGAAGACAAATGAGTACTAGAAATACATGGCCCAGTCCTCATTTCAGTTCAGTTGCTCAGTCATGTACAACTCTTTGTGACCTCATGGACTGCAGCAGGCTAGGATTCCCTGTCCATCACCAACTCCCGGCGCTTATTCAAACTCATGTCCATCGAGTCAGTGATGCCACCCAACCATCTCATCCTCTGTCGCCTCCTTCTTCTCACGCCTTCAATCTTTCCCAGCATCAGGGTCTCTTCCAATGAGTCAATTCTTCGCGTCAGATAGTCAAAGTATTGGAATTTCAACTTCAGCATGGGTCCTTCCAATGAATATTCAGAACTGATTTTCTTTAGGATGGACTGCTTGGATCTCTTTACTGTCCAAGGCACTCTCAAGAGTCTTCTCCAATACTACAGTTTAAAAGCATCAATTCTTCAGTGCTTAGCTTTCTTTATAGCCCAACTCTCACATCCATACATGACTACCGGAAAAACCATAGCTCTGACTAGATGGACCTTTGTTGGCAAAGTAATGTCTCGGCTTTTTAATATGCTGTCTAGGTTGATCATAGCTTTTCTTCCAAGGAGCAAGTGTCTTTTAATTTCATGGCTGCAGTCACCATCTACAGTGATTTTGGAGCCCAAGAAAATAAAGTCTGTCACTGTTTCCCCATCTGTCTGCAATGAAGTGATGGGACCAGATGCTTTGATAGTTTTCTGAGTATTGAGTTTTAAGAAAAAATTTTCACTCTCCTGTTTCACTTTCATCAAAAGACTCCTTAGTTCTTCTTTACTTTCTGCCATAAGAGTGGTATCATCTGCATATCTAAGGTTATTGATATTTCCTCCTGGCAATGTTGATTCCACCTTGTGCTTCGTCCAGCCTGGCATTTCTCATGATGTACTCTGCATATAAGTTAAATAAGCAGAGTGACAATGTACAGCCTTGATGTACTCCTTTCCTGATTTGGAACCAGTCTGTTGTTCCATGTTCAGTTCTAACTGTTACTCCTTGACCTGCATACAGATTTCTCGAAAAGGCAGGTAAGGTGGTCTGGTATTCCCATCTCTTTCAGAATTTTCCATAGTTTATTGTAATCCACACACTCAAAGGCTGTGGCATAGTCAATAAAGCAGAAGTAAATGTTTTTCTGGAACTCTCATGCTTTTTCAATGATCCAGCGGATGTTGGCAATTTGATCTCTGGCTCCTCTGGCTTTTCTAAATCCAACTTGAACATCTGGAAGTTCATGGTTCACGTATTCTTGAAGCCTGGTTTGGAAAATGTTGAGCATTACTTTACTAGCATGTGATACGAGGGCAACTGTACCATAGTTTAAACATTCTTTGGCATTGCCTTTCTTTGGGATTGGAATGAAAACTGACCTTTTCCAGTCCTGTGGCCACTGCTGAGTTTTCCAAATTTGCTGGCATATTGAGTGCAGCACTTTAACAGCATTGTTTTTTTAGGATTTGAAATAGCTCAACTGGAGTTCCATCACCTCCACTAACTTTGTTCATAGTGATGCTTCCTAAGGCCCACTTGACTTCACATTCCAAGATGTCTGGCTCTAGGTGGGTAATCACACCATCATGATTATCTGGGTCATGAAGATCTTTTTCATATAGTTCTGTATATTCTTGCCACCTCTTCTTAATATCTTCTGCTTCTGTTAGGTCCATACCATTTCTGTCCTCTATTGTACCATCTTTGCATGAAATGTTCCCTTGGCATCTAATTTTCTTGCAGAGATCTCTGGTCTTATCCATTCCATTTCTTTCCGCTATTTCTCTGCATTGATCACTGAGGAAGGCTTTCTTATCTCTCCTTGCTATTCTTTGGAACTCTGCATTCAGATGGGTATATATTTCAAATGGCCCAGTCTTAGCATGTCACAATTCTGAGTGGAAAAGTCTGAGTAAATCACCAGCATTTTTTTTTTCATGCCTCAGTTTCCTTTTCTGTAAAATTGGAAGAGCTGCTTTCCTCTGGCACAGAGTTTTCATATCAAAACATTCTCCCACGAACAGTTAGTAATAAGTTAAACATACACTTGCTGTGAGGTTCAGCAATTTCACTCTTAGGTATTTACCCAACAGAAGTGAAAACATATCCACAGACATGTCCACAAACAAGCCCATCAATGTCTGTACCATTATTCTCAGTAGCCAAAAACTGGACTGTTCACATATTCTAAAATTCTAATCAGCAATAAAATAAAAGAGAGCAAATTACCAAAGGTACAACTTGAATCTCAAAAATATTATGCTGGGTGAAAAACCAGATTGCAAAATCATGTGACCACAGAGACAGAAGATCTTTAGGTCAGTAGTGGTTTAGTTGAGGATGGAAGTAAGGAGGGGGGTGGGGATTGTCTGCACAGAGGGACAAGGGAACTTGCTGAAGCGCTGGGCATGTCTGCATTTTGTGGTGTTTACATAATAGTATGCATTTTGCCAATATGACCAATGCTTAAAATTGGAGAGTCTTATTGTATGTAAATTTTATGGCAATAAAGCAAACAGCAAACTTAAAAAAATCACTATCTAATAAAGTATGTGAAAATATATTTTAAAATGTAAAGCTCTATAGAAATGTAAGAAATATTTCTTAAAGACATTTCTTTTAAAATTAAACAAAGTACAAAGAAACAGATTTGGAATGCATTCAGCTAATGACAGTGTATTTATTTATTCAGCAATTTATCCCTTGGATAAATTGGGGATTGGGTATAAGTGAAGACAACAAGAATTGCTATTTATTCTTTGATTTCTTTTAGCTGTGTTAAACTTTACCTAGCAATTTAAGGAAAACATATACCTTCTAAATTACTCTAATACAGTTCTCTGTTAAATTCTTGGAGAGTAGAGAGGAGAAAGGAGAGGAGAAAAAAATTCATCAGTTTCAGCCCCAAATCCTACTATTGGAAACTAGCGTATTAAATATCTAGAAAGCTTTTAAGTCCACATTTTCCATTTCTAATGATACTTTGGAGAAACTGAGTCTGAGAATTAATTACTTGCCTTAAGACACATGCCAACAAGTGATAGAGCTAGACTTTACTGTCTGGTTATAGCCTGGACACTTGGTCACTACCGCATTCCACCTCAAACCAATGGTCCAAACAAATATACAGTTATAACCAATGAGGGGATCTTGAGGAGGAAGTCCTTCGGAAATAAGAAATGGGAAAGGTGGGATGGCCACACAAGGAGAAGGACTCAAATGGCAAAAGGCAAGGTGCCAGAAGTCAGGTCCTCCTCTCACAGCTGTGTCATGACTGGCCTTGGGTGCCCTTAACCCTGAGCATGGGGGAGGGTAGTCACATGGCACAGTCTTTTTAAATGAACAATGCAAAGAACTAGAGGGAAACAACAATATTTTTAGAAAGATTGGTGATCTCTCCAAGTAAATTGGAGATATCAAGGGAATATTTCAAGCTAAGTGAAGTGAAGTGAAAGTCACTCAGTCATGTCCAATGCTTTGCAACCCTATGGAGTATACAGTCTATGGAATTCTCCAGACTAGAATACTGGAGAGGGTAGACTTTCCCTTCTCCAGGGGATCTTCCCAACCCAGGGATCAAACACAGGTCTCCTGCATTGCAGGTGGATTCTTTACCAGCTGAGCCACAGATGGGCACAATAAAGGAAAGAAGTGGTAAGGACCTAATAGAAGCAGGAGATATTAAAAAGACGTGGCAAGAATATAACGAAAAACTATACAAGAAAGGTCTTAATGACCCAGATAACCACAATGATGTGATCACTTACCTAGAGTCAGATATCCCGGAGAGTGAAGTCAAGTGAGCCTTAGGAAACATCACTATGAGCAAAGCTAGTGGAGATGATAGAACTCCATCTGAGCTATTTGAGGATTTAGCTAAATCCTAAAAAATGCTGCTGCTAAAGTGCTACACTCAATATGCCAGCAAATTTGGAAAGCTCAGTAATGCCACAGGACATCAGAAAATGTCAGTTTTCATTCCAATCTCAAAGAAAGGCAATGCCAAAGAATGTTCAAACTACCATACAGTTGCAGTCATTTCACATGCTATTAAGGTCATGTTCAAAATCCTTCAAGCTAGGCTTTAGCAGTACATGAACTGAAAACTTCCAGATGTACAAGCTGGGTTTCAAAGTGGCAGAAGAGGCAGAGGAACCAGAGATCAAACTGCCAACTTTCCTTGGATCATGGAGAAATCAAGGGAATTCCAGAAAAACATCTACTTCTGCTTCATTGACTCTACTAAAGCCTCTGACTGTGTGGTTCACAACAGACTGTGGAAAATCCTTAAAGAGATGAGAGTACCACATCACCTTACCTGTCTCTTGAAAAACAGCAGATCAAGAAGCAACAGAACCAGACGTGGAACAAATGACTAATTCAAAATTGGGAAAGGAGTACCTCAAGGTTGTATATTGTCAACCTGCTTATTTAACCTCAGTGCAGAGTACATTATGTAAAATGTTGGGCTGGATGAAACAGCTGGAGTCAAGATTGTCAGGAGAAATATCAACAACCTCAGATTATGCAAATGATACCACTCTAATGGCAGAAAGTGAAGAGTAATTAAAGAGAGCCTTGTTGAGAGTGAAAGAGGAGAGTGAAAAAGCTGGTTTAAAAACCAACATTAGCAAAACTAAGATCATGTCATCTGGTTCCACTACTTTATGGCAACTCGATAGGGATAAAGTGGAAATAGTGGCAGATTTTATTTTCCTGGGCTCCAAAATCACTGTGAACAGTGACTGCAGCCATGAAATTAAAAGACACTTGCTGCTTGGAAGGAAAACTATGCCAAAGCAAAAGCAGAGATATTACTCTGCCATCAAAGCCATGGTTTTTGGTGTAGTCATGTATAGATGTGAGAGTTGGACCATAAAGAAGGCTGAGCATCAAAGAATTGATACTTTTCAAATTGTGGTGCTGGAGAAGACTCTTGGGAATCTCTTGAACTGCAAGGAAATCAAATTAGTCAATCCCAAAGGAAATCAACCCTGAGTATTCATTGGAAGAACTGATGCTGAAACTGAAGCTCCAATAGTTTGACCACCTGATACAAAGAGCTGACTTGTTGGAAAAGACCCTGATGTGGGGAAAGATTGAGGGTAGGAGGAGAAGAGGGTGACAGAAGATGAGATGGTTGGATGTCATCACCAACTCAATGGACGTGAATGTGAGCAAAGGGAAATAGTGGAGGACAGAGGAGGCTGGCAGGCAGCAGTTCATAGGGTCACAAAGAGTCGGATACAGCTTAGTGACTGAACAACAACAGTGACGAAGAACCAATGGGCGGTTGGTGAGAGGAAGTTCTTTGGAAATAAGAAGTTGGAAAGGTGGGATTGCCACACAAGGAAAAGCCCAGATGGCAAATGGCAAGGCTCCAGAAGTCAGCTCCTCCTTTCACAGCTGTGTCTTGGCTGGCCGTGCGTGCCCCTTACCGTAGGCATGAGGGGGGTGCCCATGTGACACAGTCTGAACTGTGCCTAGGGTGCGGTGACCGCCCAGCGTGTCTCAATTACGGCGGGAAGAGGCGGGCATTAGTGTGCTGAAGTTTCCCTAAATCTCTGGGCTAAAAGGAGCAGTTGTGTGTTGGTTTACATGGCATTTCTCATTCATCTTTTGTCTCCTTTCCCAGGTTTCTAGGCTCCTAATGTGAGAACACTCTAAAGCCAGCCAGACATTCTGCATTTGAAGAAGTTGTTCTGCAGGAGCTGAGGAACCTGCAGGAAGCCAAGGTTTACACTCTTTATACCATTCTGTTTCTGGGGATGCTGTTTAAACATAATTTGCATTGGTCTAATATTAGGATTGTTATAAAGTAATGTATGATCATTATGTGTCTCTGCTTTATTTCCTACAAAGTAATACAGGACAAATAGCCAATGATCCCAACACTAATTGACAGTGTTGTGATGCAGACCCTGCCAGTCACAGTCGCCACCTATGCTCTAGTGACCAGCTTTTTAAATTTACTGCACTATGAACATGTTTCATAGTCTCAAATTTTAATTTTAAGTCATCTTTTACTTTCTATTTTTAATATCTTCAGGATTAGTTGCACACTGTAAGGATATGTTATAACTTATTTAAATAACATATAATCCTTATTTACTGGATAGTCAATGACTTCAAAATTTTAGTTATTAGATATAACATTTTAATAACACCACTTTTGAAATACTTTTAACAAAAATATTGACACTGGATCTAATCAAGCATTTAGCTCTAACTTACAATTTAAAGGGAATTAAACAACCTGAAGAGCCCACAAGGTAGGATTTTACAGAACAACTCATCTAGTTTTTCAATAGATCAGGGGCATAAAAAAAGGGAGAGTCACTGCTCTTGATGACAAGAAACTTAAAAGATTAAACAAAATGCAATCTGAAGGTCTTATTTGAATACTGATTTGAATCACTCAATCAAAAACAGATACTTGGGAGAAGTAATTAAAGAAATGTGGGCTGATATTAGAGTGTTACCACTAATATTTTAGGTGCAATAGTGGTAACTGCACACAAATTTTATTTAATATTTTAGAGATGTGTACTGAAATACTGGATAATAAGTAAATGCCATCATTTAAAGAAGTACCCCTGTCCCTAAAAATGTCTAGAATTAAGAACAAATAAATGGAAATTACATAACTGAACCAAATATGACAAATAAAATAGCTGAAATAAAAGCCATACGGATGAACTCAATATTAGAGTGGAAATAATAGAGAAGCAGAGAACTTGAGAACAGATTAATTTACCCAGTCCAAGTAACAGAGAAAATAGATGGAAAAATAACAGTCTCAGTGACTTGATGGATCACAACAATCACTTCTGTGGAATTTCAAAAGGATAGAAAGAGTGGAAGTGAAATAATGGACTGAAGTGAGGACCCAGTGACTTCCCTGGTGGTCCAACAGTTAAGAATCTGTCTTCCAGTGCAAGGGTCCCATCCCTAGTCCAGGAACTAGGATCCTATATGCCTTGGGAACTAGGCCCACTTGCTGCAACTAGAGAAGCCTGTGTGCTGCTATTACTAAGCCTGTGCGCTCTAGAGACTGAGGGCCACACCTAGAGAAAGTCTGTGCTGCAACAAAGAGCCATAGCAGCCAACATAACCTTGCAGATTCCAGTAACTGAGAAAGCCTCAAAGAAGGGAAATAAAAATAATAATTCCACACCAAGAAAAATCGACTCAAATTTCTAAAATTATGAAGAAAAGATCTTGAAAGCAGCTAAATAGATATGATGTTTATTTATGGGGAAACACAAATTTTATTGACAGTGAATTTCTCATCTGATACCATGGAGACCAAAAAAAGTGAGACATTTTGAAGTGATTAAAAAACAACTGTCAACCATGAATTCGGTATCTGGTAAAAATACTTACAGGAACAAAGGGGAGAAGAAATATACTCTAACATGAAAGAAAATCTGTTGCTAGCAGATCTACTTTAACAGAATGACTTAGGAAGTTTTCTAAACAAAAAGGAAATAATAGATGAAGGAAAATCAGAGAGAAGAAAGATGTTAACCAAACATAATTGATGAATATGCTGTTGTTTTTACAATTTATTGAATCAAATTTATAACACTATCTGCTGAGGCTCTTAGTTAATGTAATGGAAATAGTTCAGACAACCATATTAGAGATAGAAGGTTAAGGAAGTTCAGGTTTCTATACTTCACTCAAATTGATAAAATAACGACAACAGTAGACTGCCGTAAGTTATGCATGCATAATGCAATACATAGAGAAACCAGTAAAACTTTATACAAAGAGATACACTCAAAAATGCTATAGATAAATCAATTCTAGATCATGTTCAAGTAATCCACAAGAAGGCAAGAAAAGAAAATAGAAAAAAACAGAAGAGAAGGAAAACAAATACAAATGGGAGATTTAGGCTTTAACATATCAATAAGAACACTAAGTAAAAATGGCCTAAATACATATTTTTAAAAAGAAAGATGAGATGAGAGTAGATTTAAAAAGCAAGACCAGTTTGGAGACTTCCCTGGTGGTCTAGGGGTTAAGAATCTGCCTTGCAATGCAAGGGACATGGGTTAGATCCCTGGTCAGGGAGCTAGGATACCACATGCCAAGGAACAAGTAAGCCTGAGGACAACACCTCTGAGCCCATGTGCCACGATTAGAGAGTCCATGTACCAACAGGAAAAGATCCCACATGATGCAACCCAAGATAGCCACCCCCACCCCACCAAAAAGAAAGATTTCCTTTTCATATGCTGTCTATACTTTAAATATACAAGTATAAACAGGTTGAAAATAAAAGGATAGGAAAAATACACTGTTATTTGCTGCACTGTATTACCACGCAAGTTAATGTTGATGTTTTAATCCCCAGAATCTCAGAAAGTAACAGTATTTGGAGATAAGGCCATTAAACAAGAAAACTAAGTTAAGAGGATCTTTAGGCTCGACCCTCACCTAATATAGCTGATATCCCAAAAGGAGGAATTAGGACACAAAAATTCACAAAGGGGAGATTGAGTAAAGATGCAGTGAGATTTGGCAGCCATCTATAATCAGTAGAGACTTTAGAAAAAACAAAGCTGGTGATGTCTTGTCCTACTTCTAGACTCCAAAATTGTGAAAAAATAAGTAAATTTATATTTTTTAAGCCACCCAGCCTATGGCATTTTGTTATTACAGCTCTAGCAAATGAATAAAGATATGTATCAAACAAACACCAATCTAAATGTTAATCAAGAGAGAAAGCACAAATGCTTATTTAACCATTATATAAGTAGACTTTTGATCAAAGAATATTATCAGACACACAAAAAGGGCACTATATAAAGATGAGATGAGCAGCCCAGCAAGACATAAAAATCGTAAATGTATATGCATCAAATAACAGCTGCAAAATATGTGAAGCAAAAACTGGCTGAAAAAAAAAGAAAAAGAAAATTTCACAACTCTAGTTGGAAACTTCATCTCCTCTCAATAACTGAAAGGATATCTAGACATAAAATCATTAAGGATATAGCAGAATTCAACAACACTATCATCCAAGAGGATGTAATCAACATTTATAAAACACATAACTAGCAGAATATACATTCTCATCAAGTCACCATAAAACGCATATCAAGACAGACAATACCCTAAGCCAAAAATAGCAGGAAAATCACAGAAATTAAACAACACATTTCTAAATAGTTCATGGATTAAAGATATTTAAAAATATATTGAGCTGAATAAAAATTATATCAGAATTTGTGGACCACAGCTAAAGCAACATGGAGATGGAAATTTACAGGAATTGTATGCATACATTAGAAAAGAGGAAAAGTACTCAGATTAGTAATCTAAACTCTAACCTCAAGAACTTTAGAAAAAATTGAGAAAAGAAACCCAAAGGAAGCAGACGGAAACCACGCCAAAAGAAGGAAGAAAATTATTAAGATAGGAGATGAAATCAATGAAATTTAAAACAGAAGAACAATATAGGAAATCAAGGAAACAAAGAGTTGTTTTTTTGAAAGGTCAACAAAATTGATAAACTTCTAGTAAGACTAACCTAAATAAATAAATAAATAACAGAAAAGACAAATTACCAATAACACAAATGAAACCAGGGATGTCACTATAGACCCTACAGCCACCAAAATGATAATAAGAAAATACTAAGAATAACTCACTCACCTAGAGCCAGACATCCTGGAATGTGAAGTCAAGTGGACCTTAGAAAGCATCACTACGAACAAAGCTAGTGGAGGTGATGGAATTCCAGTTGAGCTATTTCAAATCCTGAAAGATGATGCTGTGAAAGTGCTGCACTCAATATGCCAGTAAATTTGGAAAATGTCAGTTTTCACTCCAATCCCAAAGAAAGGCAATGCCAAAGAATGCTCAAACTACCGGACAATTGCACTCATCTCACACGCTAGGAAAGTAATGCTCAACTAGAATCGTTGAAACAATTTTGGAAAAGTAGAACAAAGTGGGTAGAATCAGTCTATTCAATCTCAGGATTAATTAAAAAGCTACAGTGATCAAGACTGTGCAATGTTGACAGAGTGATAGAAACACAGACCACTGGGAACAAACAGAGGCCTCAGATATCTGAAAAGGGGTGAACATCCAAAAGAGATAAAGGACACATAAAACTCAATAGCAAAAAAACAAATTTTTTTAATGGCAGAGGATCTTGACAGACATTTTTTTTTTTTTTCAAAAACACCCAAATGGCCAACAAATAGAGCAAAGAGGATTAACATTACTGATTATCAGAGTAATGCAAATCAAAACTACAGTGAGACATCTCATCACACCTTATTATGGAAAAGATAAGAAATAACAAGTCTTGGAGAGGATATGGAGAAAAGGAAAATCTTGAGTACTATTGGTGGGAATATAAATTGGTGTAGCCACTATGGAAAACACTATGGAGGTTCCTCAAAAAAATTAAAAATAATAAAACCACCATACGATCCAGTAATTCCACTCTGGGAAATTATTTGAAGAAAACACCAATTTGGAAAGATACATGCAGCCTGGTGTTCACTGCAGCATTATTTTCAGTAGCTAAAGTATAGAACAACCTAAGAGTCTATCTGTGGAAGAATGTATAAAAAGATATAATCCAGTGGCTAAGAATCCATGCTCCCAAGGCAGGGGGAAATCTCTGGTCCAGGATAGATCCCTCGTCCAGGAACTAGATGCCACATGCAGCAACTTTGAGTTCTCATTCCACAACTAAAAGAACCTTCATGCTGCAATGAAGATCAAAAATTCCATATGCCACAACTAAGACCAGGCACAACCAAATAAATAAATATTAGATAAATAAAGTCAGCTAAAAAATAAGTGATCTATCTATCTATGTGATTTACACTCCACACACACATACACACAGAAACACACCGGAATACTATTCAAACATAAAAAAATAAATAAATCTTGCCGTTTAGAACAATATGGATAGAACTTAGAGGTATTATGATAGATGAAATAAGTCAGACAGAGAAAGACAAAGTATGATCTCACTTATACGTCAGATTAAACAACAGGAAAGCTCATAGATACAGAGAAGATTGGTGGTTACCAGACTTGGGGGTTAGGGGACAGAAGAAATAGGTAAAAGTGAAAAAGATGCAACACAAACTTCCAGTTACAAAATAATTAAGCTATGGGGATATAAAGTAAAGCGTGGTGGCTACAGTTAATAATATTGTACAGCATATTTGAAAACTGTTAAGAGAGTAGATCCTAAAAGTCCTCATCACAAGAAAAAAATCTTTTCTGTGTATGCGATTTTGCAATATATAGAAATATTAAGTCATTAGCTTGTAAACCTGGAGTTAATATAATGATATGTTAACATTATCTCAATTAAAAAATAGAAGATCTAGAAATAGACACACACGGATAAGCCCAATAGAGCTGGAAAAGCCCAGTCAGCAGTTCACAAGTGGGCCTAAAGCTCAGGAAAGAGCTATGACTGTAATAGAGATTCAGAGATCTCCAGTAAAGAGGGAGAAAATATCAAGAAAGAAGCAAGCAGTGGATTGAGTTCTGCGGATACTAACATTTTGCAAATTAAAGAAACGGGATCCAGCCAAAGGTAGTAACAACAAATGCATAAAGGTAGGAAGAAAATCAGGATAAATGGCATCACTTCCTGAAAGCAAAAGGGACGAGAGACTTGTGAGAAGCATGGCTTGGTCAGTGGGGTCAAATGCTACAAAGAGGTCAGAAATGGTAAGAATTGAGAAATAACCATTGCACTTACACTGAACTTTTGCTTGATGGCTTCAGTGGAGGAGTGGAGCCAGAAGCCATGTGCATTAGCTTAAAAGTAAATGGGAGGCAGGAAAGTGGACATTTGGAACAGAAAAGTTGGCTCAGATATAAAGGAAAGAGGAAGGGGGTAGCTAGATATGGTTAAAGCATCAAATGGTTAAGGGAAAATTGTTAAGAGCCTTTGTCGTGCTCACAGGCAGAGGGGATGATTCCAATAAAAAGCAGAAGGCTAGAGATACATATGAGACTGGATTGTGCACATATGAAGATATCTTATAAAGTTCTCATAGTCATGGCTTTTGTTCAAAACCTGAACAAGGTGATTTTCCATTAAGATAAGAAACAAGGTAAGGTTATCCGCTCTTCTCTTCAACATCATACTGGATATTCACGCTAATGCAGAAAGACAAAAAGATAAAATATAGTGTATACAGATTCAGAAGAAAAGCAAATCCCTCTTTGTTCACATATAATATGATAGCCCATATAGAAAATTCCAAAGTGATCAAATAATTCCTGAAACTAATAAGCAACTAAATCAAGGTTATAGGATACAACATTAATGTCCAAAGTCTGTTGCTTTTCTATATAACTGCAATGAAAAATTAAGAATTGAAATAAAAAATACAACACCACTTATATTAACAAACACAAAAATACTTAGGCATAAACCTAAAAAAATACGTATAAGATCAACATGAGGAAGGCTACAATATTCTGAAAAGAAATCAAAGAATTATATAAACAGAGATCTGTTCTATGTTCATGGATCAGGAAGCCCAATACTGTTAAGATGTCAGTTTCTCTCAACTTGCTTTAGACTAAATGCAATTTCAATAAAAATCCCAGAAGTTATTTTATTGATAATAACAAACTGAATCCAAAGCATCTATGGAACTGTAAAAGACTCAGAATCAGTTCAGTTCAGTTGCTCAGTCATGTCTGACTCTTTGTGATCCCATGGACTGCAGCACGCCAGGCCTCCCTGTCCATCACCAGCTCCTGGAGCTCACTCAAATGCATGTCCATTGAGTCAGTGATGCCATCCAACCATCTCATTCTCTGTCATCCCCTTCTCTTCCTGCCTTCAATCTTTCCCAGCATCAGGGTCTTTTCAAATGGGTCAGTTCATCATATCAGGGAGCCAAATTATTGGAGTTTCAGCTTCAGCATCAGTCCTTCCAGTGAATACTCAGTACTGATTTCCTTTAGGATGGACTGGTTAGATCTCCTTGCAGTCCAAGGAACTCTCAAGAGCCTTCTCCAACACCACAGTTCAAAAGCATCAATTCTTCATTACTCAGCTTTCTTTATAGTCCAACTCTCACATCCATACATGACTACTGGAAAAACCATAGCCTTGACTAGACGGACCGTTGTTGGCAAAGTAATGTCTCTGCTTTTTAGTATGCTGTCTAGTTTGGTCATAACTTTTCTTCCAAAGAGTAAGTGTCTTTTAATTTCATGGTTGCGGTCACTATCTGCAGTGATTTTGGAACCCCCAAAAATAAAGTCTGACACTGTTTCCACTGTTTCCCCATCTATTTGCCATGAAGTGATGGGACCGGATGCCATGATCTTCGTTTTTATGAATGTTGAGTTTTAAGACAACTTTTTCACTCTTCTCTTTCACTTTCATCAAGAGGCTCTTTTGTTTTTTGCTTTCTGCCATAAGGGTGGTGTCATCTGCATATCTGAGGTTTCTGATATTTCTCCCAGCAATCTTAATTCCACCTTATGCTTCATCCAGTCCAGCATTTCTCATGATGTACTCTGCATATAAGTTAAATAAGCAGGGTAACAATATACAGCCTTGATGTACTCCTTTCCCTATTTGGAACCAGTCTGTTGTTCCATACNTCTGCTTTTTAATATGCTATCTAGGCTGGTCATAACTTTCCTTCCAAGGAGTAAGCATCTTTTAATTTCAGATATGCTGAATAGATATTTTTCCAAAGAAGACTTACAGATAGCCAACATGTGTACTCATAGATACTCCCTGTCACAAATCATAAGGGAAATGCAAATCAAAACCACAATGAGATGTCCCCTCACACCTGTAAGTAGGCCTATTATCAAAAGACAAAAAATAACAAGTGTTGGCAGGGATGTGGAGAAGTATTGGAGAGAATGTAAATTAGTATAGCCACTATGGAAAACAGTAGGCTTCCCGGGTAGCCTAGCTGCTAAAGAATCCACCTGTAATGCAGGAGACCTCAACTCAATTCCTGGATCAGGAAGATCCGCTGGAGAAGGGATAGGCTACCCACTCGAGTATTCTGGGCTTCCCTGGTAGCTCAGATGGTAAACAATCAGCCTGCAATGCAGGAGTCCCTGGGCTGGGAAGATCCCCTGCAGAAGGGAATGGCTATCCACTCCAGTATTCTGGCCTGGATCATTTAATGGACAGAGGAGGCTGGCAGGCTACAGTCCATTGGCTTGCAAAGAGTCAGACACAACTGAGTGACTTTCACAGACATGGAAAACAATATGGGTGTTTCTCAAAAAATTAAAAATGCAACCATANGAAGGGAATGGCTATCCACTCCAGTATTCTGGCCTGGATCATTTAATGGACAGAGGAGGCTGGCAGGCTACAGTCCATTGGCTTGCAAAGAGTCAGACACAACTGAGTGACTTTCACAGACATGGAAAACAATATGGGTGTTTCTCAAAAAATTAAAAATGCAACCATAATGTGATCCAGAAATTCTACTTCTGGATATTTATCTAAAGACCTCAGAAACATTAATTTAAAAAAAAAATGAGCCCCCATGTTTTTACACACACAGACACACACATACAGTGGAACATTATTCAGCCATAAAAGAGAATTAAATCTGGCCATTTGCAACAACGTAAGTGCACTTTGCGGGTATTATGCTAAGTGAATACCATATGATCTTACTTAAATGGGAAATCTAAAAACAAAAAACCAAGATGATAGATACAGAGAAGAGCTGATTGGTGGGTGCCAGTTGTGGCAGGTGAAGGATGGGAAGAACAGGTTAAAAGAAAGAAAAAATTAATTAAAAAAAATTTTTTTTTTGTCCCAGCTCCCATCATCATTTACCTGGACTCCTATAACAGTTCTTCCTCTAGCTTGTTGAATCTCCTCAACAGTCTTCTAATTTCCCCAGTGACAAGTGCCAGTGTGATCTACCCAAAACAAAGTATAGTCTCTGGAGTCAGACTGAATGGGATCATTAACCCTGGGACTTTTGCTCATGCATGGTGTTTCCTAGCCTCATTGTCTTCATCTACAAAACTGATAGCAGTCACTACCTCTGAGGTTTCAGGTGAGGATTAGGTGAAGGTGAAGGGCTTTCCTTGGCACCTACAAATAACAACTGCTAAGTAAATCTAGGTTCCATGACTGTGACCACTTGGGCTGTCCACCAGCCAACCAGTTTGGACAATCTCACCCCAGTTTTTACAAACTAGCACATGTTTATTCTGCAATAGTCATTTATCAGTTTATGTAAGTTAAGTGCAAAAGGAGGTTTATGTCTTGTTTTTTTTTCCCCATAATTTTTGAGAAGCATAATTAGGAGAATATGCATATAACTTAAATGAAACCAATCATGCTTATGAACGGTCTAAGTCATGGATATAAAAGGAGCATTTAAAATGTGAGTAGATGGATTGGTTCATTATTCTTTCCTTAAAGTGAATACAATTCCTTCATACACCTAACGGACTCTTCCCACAACTTATACCCTGTAGCTCCCAATAAAAAGATCAAAAACATCTTTAAAGAAATTAAAAAAACAACTCTGAGTGAGCCATTAAATATTCAGAAGGGCACCTAATCTATGAAGAAAGAATGCAATCCTTAGCTGACCAGAGATAAACAAAGAAAAATTAGAAAATAATGCTACTCTGAAATCTTCATTGTAATTCTCTCTAGACACAAATAACTGTTTTCTATCAGGTGATTCCTTTTATCTCAGGAGCTGTTCTAATTGCTTAAAATTTGCTCCGAGTTGGGTAATTCAAAGTGTCTCACCATCATATTTTGCTGGAAAAGCTCATTATCTTAATGTGAAGGAAGCTTTCTCTAAAATGATGAAAAGAATATATTTAAATGAAATGCCATTTTATTCTTTTTAAAGGACTTAGGGCTGCAGTTTGTACTTTAAGAGGCTCTAAAGATCAAAGACATTACAATGGCTACTCTCTACACCCCACCACGTATTTCAAAATAAAAACAACTCTAAAATAAGTGGGGGAAAAGGCCAAAGTTCTACTTTTCCCACAAGGACTACATTGTTGATTTCCTTCAAATAGCATATACTTAAATTCTTCAAATTTTTTTCTTGGTGAAGTTACCAGATCGGTTTAATTTGCCTAGTACAGACTCAGCATAGTACAGACCCACAGGACTCAAACTGTGGGCACAGAGTAGTCAAGCAAAGGTGAGACTTGAAGACCTGGATCCAAATCCCATCTGAGCCACTTACTACCTGTGTGAACCTGGGCTAATTCCTTCTCTCTGAGCGTTAATCATCTGGTCTGTGGTTGAAGCATGGTTGTGTTGGGATGAGAACAAGCAAACAGATGCACAGTCCCCTAAATATGTCCTCTCAATTTGCTAGCTAAATAATAGTAAAGAGCTCTTTGCAATTAACCCATCACTTGTACGTAAACAGTGCCTCAGCAAAGCACCGTTGATTTCCCTAAGTAAACTAAATGGGCACCCTTACACTGTTTATTTACTTTTAAAATTTGTTTAGCATGTTCAGACAGCAGAGAATATTTCAAAAACTCCACAGGTTTCAGTTGATCAGAATCTGAGTTAATGAGCTTTTGGTAGGTAGCCTAACATGTGGAGAGAAGGAATGAAAAAAGAAGAGAACACCTGAGACGGAAAAAAAATAAAATTAAATAAAATTAAATTTAAAAAAAAAAGAAGAGAAGAAAATTATGTACAATGGCCGTTAAAGATAACAGAACACAATCTTTTCAGTGGATTTTAAGCATTTGGGGAGTAAACAAAATATTCTTTTGTAGGAATATGCTTGATACCTGCTGGGAAACCCATTTTCCTAAGAAGGTAAAGGCTTTCAATAATTGCTCAATTACTTTGTGCCTTGTCACTTGTTAGGTGACTGAAATTTTAAAGAAAAAGATGGTACTAGTTAACACCTCATTGCTGCAGGAGTCATTCATTCAACAAGCAAACTTTTTATTGAGTCTATTCAATATCAACCCATGATCTTAGATAATTAGGATGTAATTATCAACAAGACTCATATATGACCCTCATCACATGGAACATACATGTTTGGAGAGGAGAAGAAAGCTACCCTTGAGGATATTTATTTTCTAGTAACCATGTGCCAGGCACTCCTTTAGCACATTACATGTGAATGCATTTTTATGAATTTCGCTGATAGGACTGAATTAGAAGCTATGCAATTCCTGTCTCTCCTTGGAGTTACCATCAAAAGTTGTTCAGCAGGAATAAATTAATGGTTAGGATTAATACACACACACACATTACTTTACATACATATATATCTATTATCTGTGTATATATACATAATACATAACCAAAGAAGATCTACTGTATAGCACAGAGAACTATACTTAATATTTAGTGATAACCTATAAGGGAAAAGAATTTGAAAAAGTATATATATATATATGTAAAACTGAATCACATATATTTATATATATAACACAGTATGCATGCATGAATGTTAAGTTGCTTCAGTCATGTCCAACTCTTTGCAACCCCCTGGATTGTACCCTGCCAGCCTCCTCTGTCCATCGGAATTCTCCAGGCAGTAATACTGGAGTAGTTGCCATTTCCGCCTCCAGGAGATATATATATATATCATATATATACATATCCATTATATATATAACATGTATGTATATACATGTACATACATATATACATGTATGTATATTTTTCTATGTAATTATATTTAAAAAGGGACCTATGTTCTTAAAAAATGTCACTGTTATGGAAAAAACAAAACCTGAAGAACTGATCAAAATTAAAGGAGACATAGTAATAAAATGTAATAAGCAATCTTGGTCTGAATCCTGTACTGTAGAAGAAAAATACAATAAAGATCCTTANTATATATATATATCATATATATACATATCCATTATATATATAACATGTATGTATATGTTATATATATAACATATATATACATGTAAATATGTTATATATATAACTGAAATACAGTGTTGTACATATGAAACTAACACAGAGTTCTAAATCAACTATACTTCAATTTTTTAAAACTTCGTTAGCTGAAAAATTAAAACCACCATCATTAAACCTAAATTTCTCCAAAAATTTTTTCTATGTAATTATATTTAAAAAGGGACCTATGTTCTTAAAAAATGTCACTGTTATGGGAAAAAAAAAACCTGAAGAATTGATCAAAATTAAAGGAGACATAGTAATAAAATGTAATAAGCAATCTTGGTCTGAATCCTGTACTGTAGAAGAAAAATACAATAAAGATCCTTATTGGATCAGTCAACAAAATTGGAATGTGAACAGTAGATTGAATAGAAATACTGATTAACGTTTAATTACCTGAAGTGGGTAACTATAGTGCGGTTATGTAACAGAACGTTCTTATTCTTAGGAAGACACAATAAAGAACTTAAGGATAAGGTGGTATAATGAATGCAACATAACTGCAGATGGTTTGGGGAAAATATTCTATATATGACAAATGACAAAGTAAATAGGGCAAGACATTAACAATTGGTGAAGGGCATTATGGAGTGTTTTTATACTATCTTGGTAATTTTTTTCCTTGATGGTTGTCATTCCTTGCAAATAGAAGTTTAAAAATACTGTAAATCTAAAACGTAGGCTCCCTAATAGCACAAAGGTAGGGATGAAAATTCCAAGTACATACTCTCTGCAGCTGGGGATCATTAAGAATGATGTCCTGTTGTGACCAGATATTAAAAGTCTGATCCACCATGGTGAATTTCTATGGATCTGGGCAATAAAATGGAGCATTCTCCCAGCCTAGGATTTTATTATCATTCCTCTGAGGATGTATTCTTGGTCAGATATTCTTTATTTTGGCTCCAGATCACCTACAACTTCAGGATGTGTTTTGAAGTCAATTCATCTCTAAGGCCTTCCAAATATTGAAAATGTCATTAAAATATGAAGTAGAACTGAGCAGATTTTTGTGTTAAAATTCTCCCAGTCTATTCCCATTTCCACTCATCACTGTGAGTGTGTGTGTGTGTGTGTGTGCACACACGCACACACACTCCATCATGTCCTACTCTGTGTGTCTCTTTGGACTATAGCCTGCCAGGCTCCTCTGTCTGTGGAATTTTCCAGACAAGAATACAGGAGTGGATTGCCATTTCCTTCTCCAGTGGATCTTCCCAACCCAGGGATTGAACCGACATCTCTTGTGTCTCCTGCATGGGCAGGTGGGTTCTTTACCAGCTGAGCCACTAGGGAAGCCCTGAGCCACCAGGGAAGCCCACTGTGGAAGTTTTATTGAAATCTGAAATCCCTAAGTAGCTTAGTCTCTTGATAGCTCAAATATAACTTTTTTGCCCTGATTTAAAGTTTTCTTTAACCATGTGATTTATGTACTAACTTAGACATTTCTCAGGAGATGAGGGATTCAAAGAGCAGCCATGACTTGGGACTCTGGGAAGGAATAATTTTATGGAGGCTCAGTTATAATGGGGAAAATAATTCTTACCTCAGAGGGGATGATGTAAGAGATAATTGTCATTTGCAAAATGCCTCAAGGTCTTGAGATAAAAGGGGTCATTTTGGTGTATCAGGCTGTCATTTTTATTATGTGCTTTCTTATTTTTCTTTTACAGATTATGGAGCAAAACCGTTTTAAATGAATTCAAAGTGGTTGCCTTACTTCACCGATTAAACCATCTACTTGCCCTTGGCCACAGGCAGAGTTCTTATCAATGGAATGAAGAATAAAGTAATTCCTAGCTTTGTTGCTTCTCCTTTTATTTTTCACTGGCTTTCTAAATGAGCTACTTTATTTTCAATATATTATTCCGCTTTAATTATTTCCATATTATTATTTTAGTTTAAATTATACAAATGACGCTTGCCTTAGCACATTAATGGCAAGTGTACAGCCAGGGAAATTCAATTTCACTGTCTTAGTCTAATTAGGCTGCTATAACAAAGCATCATAGATTGTTGCTTCTAAACAACAGAAATGTGTTTCTCACAGTCTTGGAGACTTGAAGTCTGAGACAAGGGTGCCAGTATGGATGGGTTCTGACGAGGGTCCTCTTCTGGATCGTAGATTGCCCTCTTCTCCTAGTACCTTCACATGGAGGAAAATGGACAAAGGAGTACTCTAACCTCTTTTTATAAGGGCACTAATCGGTGGCTCAGACAGTAAAGGGTCTGCCCACGATGCAGGAGACCTGGGTTTGATCCTTGGGTTCGGAAGATCCCCTGGAGAAGACAACAGCTACCCATTCCAGTATTCTTGCCTGGAGGATTCCATGGACAGAGGAGCCTGGCAGGCTACAGTCCATGGAGACACAAAGAGTCAGACAGGACTGAGCGACTTTCACTTTACTTCAATCCCATTAGGTCATCACATGACCTAATGACTTCCACCTCTGAATTCCATCACATCAGGAGTTAGAATTAGGGGTGGGGAACACAAACACTGAGTCCATACCATCCACCAATATTTACTGAACACCTGTCATGTGTTAGGCACTGAGAGAAAACTGGTGGGCCCACTTGCAGAGTTTATGAAGTTTGGAGTTTAGTGGTGCAGAAGCAGAGGGAATAAATAGTCCATTTTAAAGTTTGACGAAAGACATAACCAGAGGCTTGATACTATTAGGATAGAGCCTGGTATAAACTTCTAATAGATCTTCCTAGTTCTGTTTGTAATAAATGTGATTGCAGATGTCCTCAGAGGTAAGACATTTTAATAACACACTAATTTGTCAGAAACAGTGTATCTAGGTCAAAGGAAGAGCTCAGTCTCAATTGTTAGTGATGATTTTGGTTTTCTCTGAGTTTTAATATTTTTGAGGATATGATGGAACATTGCAACTATAGAAAAAATTGCAGACACTGAGCCAAAACTGGTTCTTATATAATTGACTGTAAGCATCAAGAGGAAATTAAACTTTTTTAAAAAGAAAAATACGAAATAAACAACATTGCAGTAATGAACTTAGGGACAAAATATTCATGAGTCATTGCAATTCCCTAGTGGAACGTCTAGTTATCATTTATTGAATGCTTTCTCTTTGTACAGAGTAAGGACTCAATAAATAATACCTATTACTGTGTTCTATTTTGGAGGCTCATATTGTGGTAAGGACTCACTCAGATTAGCTTAAATAATGTGGAGATGTCAAAAGGACCCGAAAGTACAGGCAATCAGGAATTTCAGCTCTGGTGTAAATGATCTCACAGGGACCCAGAAAATGAAATGTTCTATCTAGCCTAACAGTAAGAAGAGGACCCATCTTACTTTAAAGAGATTTGAATGCATGGAATATTTCTGTAGAGTAGTGGTTCTCAAAGTTTGGTCCTTGGATCAACACTATCAGCATCAACTAGGAATTTGTTAGTAATGCAAATTCTTAGTGCCCCAGACCCACTGTGTCAGGAATTCTGACTGTGGACCTAGTATCTCTATTTTAACAGGCCCTCCAGGCAAGGAGAAAAGATTGTTTCTAGATTTCTATCACCTTTACCATCTTGGATAATTGGGACATCAATCACCAATTAAACAGAAGTCTCAATTTAAACAATAAATGGAATTATGGACTGACTTAATTTAAAGATCCAGAAGCAGGGACTCTCTGCCCAAGTTTGAGGAAAACTGGCCTAGACCAGACCTACCCTGGTTAACTCTGGCTAGTCACTGGGTATGAAAACCTTGGCTACAGGATTTCATGACTTGACTCTATGATACTCAGCCTCTCCTCTCCTTTGAGTTTTGCTTCCTTAGCTAACACTTATTTTATTTTCTCAGTATCTCAATTTGAGATGGTCTGATTAGTGCAATATTGTAAGCACTACTTCTATTGGACAGAGCTCTGGAGCCAGGCCAGCCTATCAGTCACCAGTCAGCTTATAAAGTGGCTGCCTTAAGGTCCCATGCCCACTCCTGGTCCAGTCAGCCAAGGCCAGAGAGCTGGGCCTTTAGGGAAGCACCTGTAGGTAGGGCTACCGATGCATAATGAATGGCTTGGGACTGTTTCTAGAAGTATTCTATGGAAGGCTCTCCATCAAAAGGGACTATTGGTCCTTTACTTTTATCACCTAGAAATACTGAATGACCTAGCATAGACATGACTTCTGATACAGGTCCCAAAATGAATTGGTTTGTACTGAAATAACTGTGATGCTGTTATAACAAATCCCTCAAATAGTAACATGTCTAAATAACTACAGATGACTGGACATTCATCGGACCTATTACGTTTTTCTTCAGTGAAGATCCTTGAGGTAAGGATCAGTACCCAAAATATTCCCTGGTACAGAGTGAATGCTCAATAACTATTTATTGAATAAATGAATGGATGGATGGGTGAGTGAGAAAAAGGAATCTATCCGGATCTACAGATTACCATACGAAGTGAAGTAACCAGAGAAAGAAATATTATATATCACTTATACATGAAATCTAAACAAATGATACAGTCATTTACAAAATGGAAACAGACTAACATACATATAAAACAAACTTAAGATACCCAAAAAGGATGTGATGGGGGAATAAATTAGGAGTAAGGGACTAACAGATACATACTATACATAAAGTAAACAATAAGGATTTACTGTACAGCACAGGGACCTATATTCAATATCTTGTAATAGCTTATAATGGATAAGAATCAAATAAAAAATATATGTAATATATATGTAATATAATATAGTATAATTTAAAACTGAATCACTTTGCAGTGTACCTGAAAATATCCTAATATTGTAAATCAATTACCCTTCAATTTTAAACTCTTTGTCAAAGGAAGGGAAGGGGTAACAAACAAGCAAAAACGCCAACAAAAACAAATTTTTGAATTCTTGTATTCAGAGTCTCAAATTTAAAACTTTTGATTCAATAGACTATATTTATATAGGCTGTTGTTGAGAACATTTTACATAGCTTTCAAACAAAGGAACATACATAACAACATTTGTTGTAGCTTTATGTAAAATAGCTAAAGGTTATAGTCTAAATGATTCTCTAAATAAAGCAGAGGGAATAAATAGTCCATTTTAAAGTTTGACGAAAGACATAACCAGAGGCTTGATACTATAGAACCAAAACAGAGAATAGTTTGGAGCTATTTCATAATTTTAAATGAATTTCTTCAGAAACGTGCAACAGGTATTTGCTACAGTTGCTTCATTTCACTGATTAAACAAACAAACTAATTTACTCACCCTTGTTTGCAGGTAGCAGTGAAATGAAGAATGAAAAATTCCTAGCCGTGTTGTCATGTTTATGAAGCAATTTTCCCATTAAAAAAAAAAAACAAATATGGTTGTTGGTTGCCCATCAACCACATTTCAATTGAAATAAAAAATGAAGAAGCAGCTTAAATATTTTCTGATATGGAACAACCTCTGAAAAATGCTTGTAAGCAAAAAAAAGCAAGATGCTGACAGCATATATTAAGTTTGCCAAAAGATTCATTTGTGTTTTTCCATAATGTCTTATAGAAAAACTCGAACAAACTTTTAAGCCAACCCAATAGCACCATTTGTGTCAACTGAAAGGAAGACCTTTGTGCAGAATATCTTTAGAAGTATACTAAGAAGCCTGTAAAGGAGTTAAATGTCTTTGTGGAGGCGAACTGAGGAAAATAGCATGGAGACACCCTCCTCACTGTCTATCCTTTCATACTATTGCCATTTTTAACAAAACACATGTATTCAAAATATTATTAACATATTTAAGGTGTTAACACTTGGAAGATTTCACTTAAAAAAAACTGAGAAAATAGATCTTGCAGCAATTACAGCTGCATTCTGATTTCCTATAGATACTACTATATTTTTAGAGAACAGAAAATTGTTTCTGGATTTCTGTCTGTCACCCTTACCTCCTAGGATGTTTGGCCAGTGAATCCAGAAGTTTCAGTTTGAGTAACGGAACATATAGACTTTGTGGAAGAGTCTAGAAACAGGGCCAGATTCAGTTGCGATCTAGTTCATGTTATGGGGGCTCTGCTGCTCTTTCCACTCAGTTCTGTCATCTCTGGCCTCTCAATTAGCACTGGCCTCAGGCTGGATCCCCCTATCAGTGGCAAAAAATGCCATTGCTGTTCCAGGGGTTGGTAGCACCATCACACAGCCCAGCATTAGGGGAGCCTCTGTCCCAGCATTCCAAGTGCAGTGCCGAGGTTCATGCCTGGACCAGCCTAGCTCACAGGTGCAGAGCCTGGCATCCCTCATTGTGGCCAGGTGAACCAAATGGGCCGCACCTGGGTTCCCTGCTCCTATACCCCTGGGAAGACAGAATTCACTTCCGTGGTACCATGACGTAATGGGAAGCATGCATGCTCAGTCATGTCTGACTCTTTTCAACCCCCTGGACGGTAGCCCTGCCAGACTCCTCTGTCTATGGAATTTTCCAGGTAAGAATGGTGGAATGGGTTTCCCTTCCCCAGGGGATCTTCACCACCCAGGGATCCAACCCTCATGCTGCCTGCACTGGCAGGTAGGTTCTTTACCACTGAGTTGCCAGGGAAGCCTCCCTGGTACCACAGGTGGCCTCAAATGCAAGATGAGAATTGTTGGGAAGCAGGAGCCGAAGAGTGGAGGCTGATAAGAAATATCAGAAATTCTCCCCTGAAAGTTGATTTCAAGTTTAGAAAAGTGAGCAGTTGGCTAACTCTTCACACTTTGTCCCAGACTCATGCTATACCTTTTGTTTGCTTTTTCCTCGCAGATGAAATACCTTGGCAATCCATCTACTGGATGGGCAGTGGTATCTTAGATAATGCCACACGTTCTTGAAATAAAATTACAATATTGTCTTCTCATCTGACAGTTTGATTCTTTAAGACTATGCAGTAAGCAGCCATCGTAGACTAGAAGTGCACTATGGCTAAGTCAAGATGAGAATGTCATCTTGGTATGACAAAGGGAGAAAAGTGCCGCTTGGACTCTTTCTCAGCGGGAGGAGATCTTCATGGTCACAGTCGGCTTTTATCTATGATTTTGAAACAGAAGTCACAGCTTTGAATACTACCGAATTTGCTGTGCTGTTCTAAACCCAAAATTTGGCATAGTCTACTCACAACCACTGAGGCTTTCAGCTGGTTGTGAGACAGCTGGCGCTGTTAGCCAGTCAGCCAGCCAGTCCACAGATAAAGCCCCTGCCCTTGGGACGTCTCCGCTTGTTCAATGGTTAAGAATCTGCCTTCCAGTGCAGGGGACATGGGGCTCCATCCCTGGTTGGGGAACTAAGAGCCCACGTGCTGCAGGGCAACTGAGCCCTCACACCACAGCCACAGAGCCCACATATGCTCTGAAACCAGCACGTACCGCAACTGGAGAGAAGCCCACGCGTGTGCAGCTACTGTGCCCTTGAACTCTGGAGCCTGCGCGCCACAGCAGATCCTGCGAGACTGGGGGGCACACTGCAGTTGGGAGTCATCTGCAGCTCTCTTACCTCAATGGAAAGATCCCATTTGACACAGGGATGATCCTGAGGGCTGCCTCCTTTCCCCTCAGTTCACCCTATTATTCCTAAGGGAACCCTGTGTTCAGATTTGATCAGGTATCTTTTCTATTTTTCTTTTGCAGGGGTATGGGAAGGGACACAGCAAACAGGCAGGATCTTCGTTTCTTGGCTGTGGCAATTTATTACTTTCTTTAAATATATATATATAAATTAATTTGTTTATCTTATTAGGGGCTGTGCAGGTTCTTTGTTGCAGCTAAGGCTTTCTCTAGTTGCAGTGAGCAGGGGCTACTTCCTAGTTGTGGTTTGTAGTTGTGGTTCACGGTCTCCTCACCTCAGTGGCTTCTCTTGTGCAGAAGGCGGGCTTCAGTAGTTGTGGCGCAGGGGCTTAGTTGCCTTGAAGCTGCTAAGTCACTTCAGTTTTGTCCGACTCTGTGCGACCCCACAGACGGCAGCCCACTAGGCTCCCCCGTCCCTGGGATTCTCCAAGCAAGAATACTGGAGTGGGTTGCCATTTCCTTCTCCAGTGCATGAAAGGGAAAAGTGAAAGTGAAGTCACTCAGTCGTGTCTGACTCTTCGCGACCCCACGGACTGCAGCCTACCAGGCTCCTCCGTCCATGGGATTTTCCAGGCAAGAGTGCTGGAGTGGGGTGCCATTGCCTTCTCCTAGTTGCCCTGAGGAAGGTGGAATCTTCCCGAACCGGGGATTCAACCCATGTTTCCTGCATTGGTAGGTGAATTCTTAACCATTGGACTACCAGAGAAGTCCATTTCTTAAGATAACAGTGAAGTCTGCCACAGCAATTGACTCTTTCACAAATTATTTCTCTTTAGCAGGCAATTTGATAGCATTACCCATACAAGGAGTTCTTTCAAATTGGAGTCAACCATTTCAAACCCTGTTGCTCCTTAATCAACTAAGCTTATGTCATATTCTAAATCCTTTGTTGTTATTTCAATAATCTTTACAGTATCTCCTCCAGGAGATGAAGGAAATAGTGATCTCAAGAAACCATTTTCTTTGGTCGTCCACAAGAAGCAACGCCTCATTTGTTCATGTTTATTCTGAGAGTGCAGCAATTTAGCCACATTTTCAGGCTCCACTTCTAATTCTAGTTCTCCTGCTATTTCTGCCATAGCTGAGGTTACTTTATTCACTGAAGTCTTGAAAGTTATATAGTTATATATATATATAAAAGTTATATAGGAGGGTTGGAATTGACTTCTTCCAAACTCTCATTAATATTGACATTTTGACCTCTTCCTATGAATCTTGAATATTCTTCACAGCATCTAAAATGGTGAATCCTTTCCAGAAGGTTTTCAATTTTTTTTGCCTAGATTCATCAGAGGAATCACTGTCTGTAGAAGCTATAGCCTTAGGAAATATATTTCTTAATAATAAGACTTGAAAGTAAACATGACTCCTTGATCCACAAGCTGCAGAATGNTAAAATGGTGAATCCTTTCCAGAAGGTTTTCAATTTTTTTTGCCTAGATTCATCAGAGGAATCACTGTCTGTAGAAGCTATAGCCTTAGGAAATATATTTCTTAATAATAAGACTTGAAAGTAAACATGACTCCTTGATCCACAAGCTGCAGAATGGATAATGTTGCTAGCAGTCATGAAAACATTAATCTCATTGTACATTGTATGGAGGTCAGAGTGGTTACATGACAAGATGCACTGTCGCTGAGCAGCAGTAATGTTTATTTTTTAAAATGATTTATTTATTAATTTTTGGCTGTGCTGGGTCTTCATTGCTGTGTGGTCTTTAGTTGTGATGAGTCGGGGCTACTCTGTAGTTGTGGTGCACAGACTTCTCATTGCTGTGGTTTGTCTTATTGGGGAGCACAGGCTCTAGGGTGTGCAGGCTTCAGGAGTTACAGCACGTGGTCTCAGGAGTTGAGGTTCCTGGGCTCTAGAGCACAGGCTCAATAGTTGTGGCACATGAATTTAATTGCTTCATGGCATGTGGGGTCTTCCTGGACCAAGAATCGAACTCATGTCTCCTGCACTGGCAGGAGGATTTTTTTTACCACTGAGCCCCCAGAAAAGCCCAGTGAACAGTAATATTTTACAAGGAGTTTTTTTTTTTTTTTTTCCCTGAGAAGTAGTTCTCAACAGTGGGCTTAAAATATTCAGTTAACCATGTTGTAAACAGATGTGCTGTCTGTCATCCAGGTTTTGTTGTTCCATTGACAATGCACAGGCAGGGTAGATAAGCATAATTTTTAAGGGCCCTAAGATTCTCAGAATGGCAAAGGAGCATTGGCTTCAACCGCAAATGACCAGCTGCAATAACCCCTCACAAGAGAATCAGCCAATCCTTCGAAGTTCTGAAGCTAGGCGTCAACTTCTCCACTCTAGCTACCTTTCTAGCTATGAAAGTCCTAAAGGACATCTTCTTTCAAAAGAACATTGTTTTATGTATATTGAAAATCTCAGGATAATCACCTTCATAAATTATCTTAGCTAAATATTTTGTATACCTTGGTGCAGCTTCTGCGTCAGCACTTGCTGCTTCTGTTTGCACTTTTATGTTACAGATAGGGTTTCTTTCCTTAAGCCTCATGAACCAACCTTTGATAGCTTTAAATTATTGTTCTACAGCTTGCTTACCTTTCTCACTCTTCATAGAATAGAAGAGAGTTAGGAACTGGCTCTGGATTAGGCTTTGGCTTAAGGGAATGTTCTGGCTGGTTTGATCTTCTATCCAGATCACTAATATGTTCTCCATATCAGCAGTAAGGCTGTTTTACTTTCTTATCATTTCTGGGTTCACTGGAGCAGCAGTTGTAATTTTCTCCAAGAACTTTTTCCTCTGCGTTCACAACTTGGCTAACTAGTGCAAGAGGCCTGACTTTCGGCCTGTCTAGGCTTTTGACATTCCTGCCTCACTAAGCTTCATCATTTCTAGTTTTTACTTAAAATTAGAGACATGAGACTCTTCCTTTCACTTGAAAACGTAGAGGCCATTTTAGGTTTATTAATTGGCCTAATGTCAATATCGTCGTGTCTCAGGGAATAGGACAGCAGGAGGAGAGTGGTTGAGACGGGGCTGGGGGAACGGTCAGTTTGTGGAGCCGTTGGAACACACACAGCATTTGTCAGATAAGTTAACTATGTCCTTACACAGGCACAGTTTGTGGTGCTGGAAAACAATTACAATCAGTTCAGTTCAGTTCAGTTGCTTAGTCGTGTCCGACCCTTTGTGACCCCATGAATCCCAGCACGCCAGGCCTCCCTGTCCATCACCAAGTCCTGGAGTTCACTCAGACTCACNCTGATTTCCTTTAGGATGGACTGGTTAGATCTCCTTGCAGTCCAAGGAACTCTCAAGAGCCTTCTCCAACACCACAGTTCAAAAGCATCAATTCTTCATTACTCAGCTTTCTTTATAGTCCAACTCTCACATCCATACATGACTACTGGAAAAACCATAGCCTTGACTAGACGGACCGTTGTTGGCAAAGTAATGTCTCTGCTTTTTAGTATGCTGTCTAGTTTGGTCATAACTTTTCTTCCAAAGAGTAAGTGTCTTTTAATTTCATGGTTGCGGTCACTATCTGCAGTGATTTTGGAACCCCCAAAAATAAAGTCTGACACTGTTTCCACTGTTTCCCCATCTATTTGCCATGAAGTGATGGGACCGGATGCCATGATCTTCGTTTTTATGAATGTTGAGTTTTAAGACAACTTTTTCACTCTTCTCTTTCACTTTCATCAAGAGGCTCTTTTGTTTTTTGCTTTCTGCCATAAGGGTGGTGTCATCTGCATATCTGAGGTTTCTGATATTTCTCCCAGCAATCTTAATTCCACCTTATGCTTCATCCAGTCCAGCATTTCTCATGATGTACTCTGCATATAAGTTAAATAAGCAGGGTAACAATATACAGCCTTGATGTACTCCTTTCCCTATTTGGAACCAGTCTGTTGTTCCATACCTGGTTCTAATTGTTGCTTCCTGACCTGCATATAGGTTTCTCAAGATGCAGGTAAGGTGGTCTGGTATGCCCATCTCTTGAATAATTTTCCACAGTTTGTTGTGATCTACACAGTCAAAGGCTTTGACAGAGTCAGTAAAACAGAAATAGATGCTTTTCTGAAACTCTCTTACTTTTTCTATGATCCAACGGATGTTGGCAATTTGATCTCTGGTTCTTCTGGCTTTTCTAAATCCAGCCTGAACATCTGGAAGTTTATGGTTCATCTACCGTTGAAGCCTAGCTTGGAGAATTTTGAGCATTACTTTGTTAGCATGTGAGATGAGTACAGTTGTGTGGTCATTTGAGGAATCTTTGGCATTGCCTTTCTTTGGGACTGAAATGAAAACTGACCTTTTCCAGCCCTGTGGCCACTGTTGAGCTTTCCAAATTTGCTGGCATATTGAGTGTAGCACTTTCACAGTATTATCTTTTAAGATATGAAATAGCTCAACTGGAATTCCATCACCTCATAGGGATGCTTCCTAAGATCCCCTTGACTTCACATTCCAGGATGTCTGTCTCTAGGTGAATGATCACACCGTCATGATTATCTGGGTCATGACGATCTTTTTCATATAGTTCTGTGTACAGTTGCCATCTCTTCTTAATATCTCTGCTACTATTAGGTCTATATCATTTCTGTCCTTTATTATGACATCACAATATTGAAGAACAAAGTCAGAAGATTGAACTTACCCAACTTCAAGATTTATTATAAAGCTATAGGAATCAAGACAGTATGCTGCTGGCCAGAGAACACAAAAATACATCCGATAGAGAGCCAAGAAAGAGAAAAACACATATAAAGTCAAATTATCTTTGACAAAGGAGCAAAGGGAATTCAATGGACAAATGACTGTTTTTTCAATAAATGGTGCTGGAATAACTGGATCTCTACATTAAAAAAAAAAAAGAATCTAGATACAGACCCTACACCTGACATGGATCATACTCCCAAATGTAAAGCCTAGATTATAACACAGAAGAAAATCTAGATGATCTTGTATATGACAATGGCTTTTTAGGTTCAACACCAAAGACATGACCCATGAAAGAAAAAAATGGTAAGCTGGACTTCATTAAAATTAAAGACTTCTGCTCTGTGAAAGACACTGTCAAGAGAATGAGAAGACAAGCTGGAGATTAGGAGAAAACACTTGCAAAAAGCATACCTGATAAAGGACTATAATGTAAAATATTGGGCTTCCCAGGCAGTGCCAGTGGTAAAGATTCCACCTGCCAATTTCCAAGATACAAGAGACTTTGGTTTCAATCTCTGAATCAAGAAGATCCCTTGAAATATGCCATAGCACCCCACTCAATTATTATTGCCTGGAAAATTCCATACACAGAGAAGCCTAGCAGGCTATATAGTCCACGGGGTTGCAAAGAATCAGACATGACTGAATACACATGTCTCTATCTCTCTAATGTAAAATATACAAGAATGCTTAAAACTCAATAATAAGGAACAACCTCATTAAAACTGGTCAAAAGCTCAAAATAGACATGTCATCAAAGCAGATAAACAGAAGGCAAATAAACATAGAAAAATATGTTTAATATCATCCATTATTGGGAATGCTAATTAAAACAATGAGAGGACATCCCTGGGGGTCAGTGGTTAAGACTACCTGCCAGTGTAGAGACACAGGTTTGATCCCTGACACAGGTTTGGTCCAGAAAGATTCCACAAGCCATGGTGCAACTAAACTCACGTCCACAAGTACGGAAGTCCGTGTTCTGTAGAGGCCATGCTCTGCAACAAGAAGTCACCACGATGAGAAGTTCATGAACTAGAGCACAGCCCCCACTCACTGCAACTAGGGAAAGCCTGCACACAGCAACGAAGACCCAGCACAGCTAATAAACAAACAAACAAAACAACAAAAACAAGATACCACTACATACCTATTGTTATTATTCAGTCGCCAAGTCGTGTCCGACTTTTTGTGACCACATGGACTGCAGCATGCCACATTTCCCTGTCCTCCACTATCTCCCAGAGTTTGCTCAAACTCATGTTCAGTGAGTTGGCGATGCTATTCAACCATCTCATCCTCTTTTGCTCCCTTCTCTTCATGCGTTCAGTCTATCCCAGCATCAGGGTCTTTTCCTATGAGTAGGCTCTTCATATCAGGTGGCCAAACCTATTAAAATCATTATAACCCATCACCAATTGCTGTCAAGGATGCGAAGCAACAGGAGCTCTCATTCATTGTTCACGGGAAGAAAAAAATGCTATTTTGCTATTTAGCGATTTTGGAAGACACTTTTGTAATTTCTTACAAAACGAAACACTTACCATACAGTCCATCAAACATGCTCATTAACTTGAAGATGAATGTTTATAGCTGCTTTATTCATAGTGACCAAAATTGAAAGCCACCAAAATATCTTTCAATAGGTCAAAGAACAAACTGTGGTATATTTAAACTATAAAATATTCACAATAAAAAGAAATGTGCTATGAAGCCACAAAAAGAAACAAAGGAAGCTGAAATGCATATTGCTAAGTGAAATAAGTCCATCTGAAAAGGCTTTATACTCTATAATCCCAACTACACAAAATCTTAGAAAGGTAAAACAATAGAGGCAATTAAAAGGTCAGTAATAATCACAGGTTTGTGGTGAGGAACAAATGAATGGGTGGAGCCTAGAGGATCTTTAGGGCAGTAAAACTATTCTGCATGATATTGTAACAGTGGATACATGTAATGATACACTTGTCCAAACCTGTAGAATGCATCTCACAAAGTGAACCCCAATGTAAACTATGAACTTCAGTTGATAATGATGTGTCAATATTGGTTCATCAATTGTACCAAATGTACAAGGCTTGGGAGAGATGCAGATGGTGGGGAGACTGTATATTTTGAGGAGAGGGAGGCAGACATATGGGAACTCCCTGGACTTCCCGCTCAGTTTTGCTGTAACCTTGAAACTGCTCTAAAAAATAAAGTCTATTGAGAAATATGTGAATCATTCATCACCCAAATATTTTTTGGCTCCAGCAGGTGCAGAAACTGCCAGACAGAGCACACCCCAGCTCAGCAGTCGACAGCACAAAACACAGAAGTTTACCTTAGAGCACTTCCTCACAGGCCAAAGGGGACTTTCTTCTTTGCTTGTTTTTACAACTAGTGGAAGAAAACATTTAGTTCTTCGGAGGCCCAGGGATGGTCAAAGCAGACAGCTGTGGGCCAGCTTCCTGAGAAGCCTTACAAACGCATGGCAGCATCCAAACTTTTGATTCCATGGCTGCACCAGCATCGCCATTGCCATGAAGCCACATGGAGGACTCATTCGCTGTTGCAAGGTGTCCTGCCCTTTCCCCACTTGATGGCTCGCCTGTCCCGGGCCAGACCAGTGTTGATGCACTCCTGTTTAGTTTGTATCTTTCAGGCTTTTCTAGAGTGCTTGACACACACAGTAAGAAAATATGTTGTCATCTCCCTTTTCCAGTCAACCTCAACTACACATTGAAATCATCTGGGGAGACTGAAAAGCTAATACTACCTGGCCCCACCTGCTGAGATCCTAATTTGTTTGGTTAGGGCCTGGCTTCCCAGGTGATTCTGATGTGCAATCAAGGTTGCAAATTACTAGTCTGCTACCAGCGGAATTCACACAAACTCCTACACTCCAGTCAGTCATAAAGAGGGGTAGTTTCTAATTTTGAGACACTCTCCCACTCTCATCCCAGCCCCAGCACACACAAGAAGGTTCTAGGGAACATTATTCCAGTCTGTTCTATTCAATTCACTAATTGTCATGAATAAGTATTGTGTAAACTATATACACTTCTCTCAAAAAGCTCAGTATAAAAAGCATCATCAATCTGAACACCTCTCATACACAGGACTAGGTTACAAGGTCACTATTTATGGTTACAGTTTGTAGAGACTCTATTTGACAGGTCTCTCTGCCTTGGCTCCAGAGCTCTATCAGGCAGAAGGAGGAGGAGGCCTCTCCGTAACTCACCCCTACATGTCACACAAGCTAGGTGGGGTGCTGGTTTCCTGCAGAAAGACTTGATCTAGGCACTGGCACCATGCCTGGCACATGAGAGGTGCTCCATATTATTCACAGAGAGACTAAAATGGGCTGCACCAAAGTGTTCAGAGGAGGGGATCATTCTGTCTACAGAGATGAAGTGAGAAAGTGTGAAGAGGCTAAGGTTGAGATGAACCTTGAGAGATGGCATGCCTGGTGGAAAGACAGGTGACAAGCATCTCCCCAAGACATGTTGACCTACAGAGTGGAGAGTGGGTATGTGAGGCATTTCTATCTGCCAGAGCACTTCATGGAGGGGCTGCATGAAGTGGACATGGGAGAAACTGTGACAGGCTTAGGAAGGAGTAGGGACTTATACCCACTGGGGAGCAGTGGGAGGATTTTCAACTCCCATAGCACAATCAGATCCTGATTCCTTCCATTACACTGGAGGCTGTGGAAAAAAAATTTAGGGACTATTGAGATCACCAAAAACATCAACAGAGTTGCAAAGCTTCTTAGGTTCTTTGAGAATTGCCAGTGGTTTACAGTTATATCCTTGGGAATTCTAGTGTTAGATTATTCCTCTTGCAGCCCCATATCCACCCTGCTCACATTCTACACCAATGCTCCTAAAGGCAGTCTCTGAATTTTTCTCAGCCATCACCACCTTTTCAGTAGGTGCACCAATGACTTCGTCTTTTTCAGATCATCTGATGTAATCAGGAATCAAAGAAGAAACAAAGTCTAGAGAAGCTTTGTATCCTAAGACTTCCTCCCTCAAAGCTGTCCACAACCAACTGCAAAAAGACTTTGATCAAACAGAGAGCAAAGGATAAACTGTTATTCCTTCTAGAGAGTACTAGGAACCTAGAAGAAATAATTCTGCAAAGCTAGGCTATGAAAACCAGAGAGAAAATATGTTTCCCTTACATTGTTAGGGTGTTCCTAAATTTTAGGGACTTGGAGCAATTTCTTTTACCTTCTAAAATCCATCAGAAAACCCACTCAGTCTAAATATAAAGGGTTCCTATCTATTTCCTGAAATTTACTGTTCAAATAAAGTAGAAATAAAGGATTATTGCATGCTCTACCTCTGTATATTCTTTCATGAAAGCTGAATTGTTTTTTTAAAAATGTAAAATAATTTGTAGACACATATTCTGTAATTTAAACAAACAGAAAACAAATTCCTAGGTCTCATCTCTCTTATTGAATCAGAATCTCTCGGAGCAGAGACCAGGAATCTGTATGTTAATGAGCTCCCAGTTGATCTAATTCATTGCCTCTCTGACTTCAGACATCTGCATAACTTTTGCCATACTCACATTGTCCATTTGCCTTTGTTCACTCAAGTTGTTTTAGGTTAACTTTAAAATGGTAGTCATCCTAAGTGATGTCCACTAAATCATAGTTTTGAAGCATTGTTTTCTAAAAATGCATATTAAAACACATAACTATTTAAAAAATCCATTGTGAACTAACTGAAGGTAGTACATGGTCCACTCCAGTGATTCAAAGCTGTAAGTTTGGGAAGAGTGGGTTTAGCTGTCTGGGTTCCTGTGATCCAAACTTTGGCCTTCTTATTTCAGGACCTACCTTCCTAGGCCTGGGCGCCCTCACAAAGCTCTATGGAAAGCGCCTCACTGCCAGGACCCTACCCTCTCTTTCCACAAGTACTCTCTCCCATCACCCCAACCAAACTGGATTTTTATATCTGAACTTAGGGCAGTAGCACTAAAGCATGTTAAAAAATGTTAAAATATAATCTGTAGGTTTAACCCTTGACAGCAAAAATGCTTTGATTTTCAAGAATGGGATTCTCCTCATATACATTCACACAGCTCTTTGCATCAGCCCTGAAACAGTGCACATTTCTGCAGCTTCATTTGTTTTCAATCTTCCTCACTCACTCTGCCTCAGCCACACTGGAGCCTACTTTACTTTCTCCCTCTTAATATACAAGCTCTTCCTACCTCAGGGCCTTTGCACTTGCTGGATTTCTTCCACATGTCTGCCACCTACACATTACTTGGGTTTCAACTCAAAATCCCTGCTTTCCAAGAGGCAGCTCCCAGTTAAAGTTACACCAATTCCCTAAATCCCCGTGCCCTCCAGGGATCCTCTGTCACCGTAGTCTTTAACCAAGGGCGTTATTTCCTCTAAAGAGACACTGGTAATGTCTACAGACATTTGCAGCTGTCACTATGTTGGGGGGAGGTGGTTGGTGGGGATATCCTCTAGCAAACAGAGGCCAGGTATGTTGATAAGCAATCCTATAATGCTTGCACAGTGCGCTCCCACAATGCATTATTTGGACCCAAATGCCGTGTTTGAGAAATTCAGCTCTGTCAGTGTGTTTTGCTTTTTCCTTATAATCAGCACCAGAGCAGATGGTGTGGGGGTTTCCTTCCTATTGAATGGAGCTCCTTGGGAACTGGAGTTCAGGGCTGGTCCTTGCTCCACTCAGCACCTAGAGGAGTGTCAGGCAGCTTGACTCTCAAATCTGGCCTCCTTTGGCCTTGTCCTGAGAGCCCACAGCAAGCTGAAGATTCCTGGCCTCAAGTAAATGGTGAGGATAAGAAAATATGTCACTTTAGAAAATGAAAACAAAAATGTGTTCAATTAATGAGTGTGCATACAAATGAAATTTGTGATGAGGAGTCCCTCATGATTTCAAGGACTGACAAAATTATCTTCACAGCCATCAGTGAAAGACTGGTTCTTCTGCTTTTAAAGAAAATTTGCTATGTTCAAATATATGGTTTTAATTATACCAGTATCTTAATGTCCCTAGACCAACAGGAGAAAATGGAATCTCAATGATCTCAAAAAAAAAAAAAAAAATAAAAATTCAATACATTCTATTTGATTGGCACTTTTAAAGGAAAGAATTTAATGTTAACTTAATGTTAACTACCTCCCCTTCCTTCCCTCTAATCCATTCTTCCCCTCAGTTATTGACAAATTTTTCTATAGCATAAAATGATAGCCAAATTACCTATATAAATTTTTCTAGAACAGAACTGTTATTCAGACAAATAATAAAAGGGACCATATAATGAGAAACCCGTGAACGCAATACCACTGAAATTCTTTATTGAGCACTGATGCTAGATTTCCTATCACGAGAAACTCTATAAACAGGAAAACCCGTTGTATTTCAGAAGTGATTTTCAGTTTCGTTTTTTCATATATATCATGTCATTGAAATTACCACTATACACCAATGTTAGTGTGGGAATAACTCCCACAGGTGCAAAAAGAAAAAATCAACACAACATGGTAAATCAACTACACTTAATTTAAAAATATATTAAAAATAAGACATAAAGAATGATTTACTCTAATGTCATCCAATGTTCCTGGTGCAATTTGGGATTAGAGCTCAGGGTCTGTCTCTAATCCTGAGTACCGCCTGCTTTCTCCCATGCTCTGTGTCTTGTTTCACAGAATGCTACTGGGTATGCCAGTAGTCACTGTGCTCAGGGGATTCCAGCACATCTTGGAAATGCTGGATTAGACAAAGTTAAGCAGATTTCCAGAACTTTTAATGTGCCATCACAAACTTTAGGAAGGACTTGGAGAAGAGAACACAAATCATAAATTCAAAGTGCCACAAGTAACAAAGTAGGTAACAAACATGAGGCTGCAGGCAAGGCAAGGGCTCAGGGATGTAGTGCCATCTAATGGGGCCCTGGCTGCATAAGGATGTTGCCCAATGTTGTTAGGGCTTTCCTGACAAGTTACAAATCTGGGCCTTAATTCGACATCTCCATCTTGGCACATGTTGTCTTGAATTAAAAAAAAACATCGTAGTTGGAACATAATTTTTTAAACCAGATCAGTGTGGTTCCATTTACAAAAACTAGAATGCAATGTTTAGCCATCTTCATTGCCCATGCACACATGTTGTTAAGTTGCTTCAGTCATGTCTAACTCTTCACAACCCTATGGACTCTAGCCCGCCAGGCTCCTCTGTCCATGGGATTCTCCAGGCAAGAATACTAGAGCTGATTGCCATGCCTTCCTCCCAACCCAGGGATTGAACCCACATCTTTTATGACTTCTGTATTGGCAGATAAGTTCTTTACCACTAGCACCACCTCTTCATTGCCCACATAACCTTCATTCAGAGGTCCTATTAATTTTCCACAACTCTGCAGAAGTTTAAAAAACATTGCCTTCAAAAACAACCATCCAGCCCTCATGGACCACTTTGGTGTGAGCAGCTCTGAACACCACTACCCTTCCCCCCACCAAAAACAAAAACAAAAAACTCAAAAATGAGTTATTTCAGGGTTTACGCAAAGTGGAATTAATTTCCAGCCTTTCTTAGCTGTTCATGCAAAAATACTTCAAAGTGACTAAAGCCAGCTTTACGTTTTGTCTTTGACTAACTCTTCTGGAAAAAAACAAAAATTTAATTGAGTTGTGAAAAAGATATAACACAGGAATTGATTATACATGGAAAAGACTCTTTATCTTTCCAACATAATTGTAAGGATTGAAGTGGTTTGAGGATGATGTAGCCTTTGGTGGAAACTGGTAACATGATCAAAGACTTATATTTGCAAACTGGTTTTTCCAAAACAAAAAGCCTCTTTTGTTACTCCCTCCCTCTTTGCTTTCCTTTCCTTGTATTTATTTCTGCCTTGCCTCATTCTAAAAATTCCATCAGAGCCTACCAACTGTCTACATAAACACCTAGAACTGTAGCACCGATGCAGCAGAAACAGCATAAATCACATGGCAATGGATTTTCTTCCCCGGGCGTCTCCATGGAGCACTCACTACCCTACCTGCTTCTAACTGCTAAAATACCATTTTGGTCCCAGGGAAAGCACTTAATGCCTTATATTTCTGTAGCCCTGAGAAACCAGATCGACCTATAATGGCAAAAATCACATTCACTTCTATTTTCCCAATGGGTAAACAGAAGCCTGTGCACTCCCATGATTTGAAACCCTTGATGTGCTAAGAAATATAACATTTGGAGTCAATTTTTTAAAAAATCATGAAATGCTTCCATGTTAAGTCCTTTAAGTACCAAATCACATTTGCTGATTTTCAGCTGTGGTCAGCTCCTCTCCACAGTTTTATTAACCAAGGTCGAAGTGTGTTTTCTTTCTCCCCAGTGAGAATTATTGATGGATAACAGGAGTCATAGGGTCTAAGGAGAATGTACAATTCTAAAGTATACCTTTCATGCTTTGGAGAGATTTCTGCAATGGCCAGAATGATTGACTCAGTTTTAGTATAAAAAATTAGCACTGTGTGAGAGAGGTTGATTGTGCACAGATGATCTAGACTCACTCTACCCAATGTTCTTGACTCCGTGGAATGTCATCAGAAACTGACCAAAAATTTGTCCTTCTGCTTGAAAGATTCTGACATAGTGATATCTTGGCACTGTCTTCTACATAATGCTTTAGAATCTGGGCCCACGACTTAATGAGAGTCATCAATAATGTAAACATTATCTTCTGCTTGGATAGGCTTTAGAGCTGCATGTTTCAAAGCTCTTATATGAGACTCCTTCAAGGGAATCACACCGTAGAAAGAATAACATGATTAAGAGAAAAACACTTCTCAAGGAGGAACAGCACAGTTTTTTTTATTCAGGAAATACTGAGTATTTGCATTTCCTAGGGCATCATTCAGACAGCCTATGAAGTCAATAGAAGCTTCCAGATTTTATAAATATGAAGTTTTAGCAAAGTCTGTTTAATGAAGTGACAGAAATCCTCAGCAGTCATTTCAAAATCTCAGACTTGTCTCCTTTAAGAGACTTATGTAACAGAAAACAAAAACTGAAAATGTAAGAAGACAAATATCAGACACCAAGATGAAGTACTAAGCCAGGATGCACTTTCACAAAGATAGCCAGGGAATGGTTTGGTTGGTGTTTTTCTGAATAGAGACTGTGACCGTTTAGAGAAGGCTAAATTAAATCTATTCAGTGGTCTATATCCTATATTTAAGATAAATATATATCAGCATACAAAATATCAGCACATACTGGATATATTAAAATAGCATTGCTTCATCTAAGTGTGTACTAGATCATGCAGCCAAAAATCTTACTGTGTCTTAACAGTCAAAATTGGAAAGCTATGAGTTAGATGAGTTTTATAGCTTGTACACATCAAGGGTACAAAAAGGTAATTTGTGGGGCTTTGATAGAGCTACTTTCTTAGAACTTATATGCAGTCACTATTTTCATTACCTAAGCCTGCCCAGAAATGATATGAAATGCCCTGAATTTCACTCAGCTCTGATCTTTAAACAGATTAGTCATACATGTGTGGAAACAGGTTAGGTGTCTGCGGTTCAAAATAGTTAATGTGATAAATTAACAACTGCCCCCAAAATAACACGATGAGGAAATGCTCAGCTTTGTTTTGTTTTATTTTTTGTAAAGTGTTTTCTACAATAAATACTTTCTTTTCTAATTAGGGGATAAAAAGTGAAAATTTAAAAAATCTAAACAGTGAAAGGACTAAGAGGATGCTATTTTTCATTCTTTTCTGCCTATAGGGAGTGTTTATTTTTCTTCCATTTTTGGAAGAAGATAGTCAAAAACTTCAATAAGTCTGGGTTTTAGACTCTAGGAGACCTACACTGGAGCCTTTTAACTGCTGTGTGATGTGGCTTTCGATATTACTCAACATCTCTAAACCTGTTTTCCCAGCTGTAAACTAAGGCTAATACTAGTGCCTGTCTCACAGGTTTATTGACGTGAAGGGCATGCCTACAATAATAAAAGTCAACATTTATGGAACAGTTGCAATGTGTTGGTCATTGTTTAAGGCATGTTCTGTGGACGGGCTCATGTGATTGACAGGTATAGGAAAGACTGTGTACAAACATCCAATGAAAAAGAACTAGGAATAACGGATGGTGGCTTAAGAGGGATGGATTTTATCAAAGGAAGACTCTGCCTAAAGCCCAACCTGGACCAGGTGAAGCAGGCTATTTGGGTTTGGAAGTAGATAGTGGTTTCCCACCTCTACAGATGTTTGGGAAAATGACTGCAGGGATGCATGCAAAGAGGATTTAACTTTTTATTGGGCAGTGGGGTAGATTTACACAACTGTAAATTCAAGTGGTTCTGAGGCCACACTAGTGCAATGGAGCACAGCAGGCTAGGTATGGAACAGCAGGGGATGGTGGGCCATGGAGAGCCAGAGGCACGTCCCAGCTCTGTGGTCTTCAGCCGGAGCTGTCCTCCTCCAGATCTTTGCAGAGCTGCCTTCTGCCCCCCTGGGGCTCACTCACATAGCCTACTGCCCTGCTCTGTATTCCCCATGGTATTTCTCTGGAGGTCCTATAAGTGCCCTGTTTATTCACTTACACGTTTTCAGTCTGTTCTGCTCATCTCTTCGGAATATAATAGGGACTCAATAGACATCCAATAAACAAAGCAATGAATGAAATCAAATAACAAACCAAACAACCCACTCAAATGGTCCATGAGACAAAACCTGCAGTTTAGTTCTCTTGCTCTAAAAGGTCTGGTTTCAGGTGCTGTTTCTGTACAGTTCTAGCACATTTGCAGGAAACACAGAGATATAGTCTCATCACATCACTAAAATCATTACTGGAAGGTTAGACAGCAATGAAGATTCTCTATATACTAGATTTTTCAGAATCCAGAGTATAAAATGGAGAACTCAGAAGGAAAAGAGGAGAGGGACAGAGACAGTTTCCTTATTTTTAATAGAATAAGAATATCAAAAGGCCATCAACACAAATTCTTTCAAACTTACCGTAGTGGCTCCACCTTGTTACCCAAGCAAAGATATTCTAAACTGGATAAGAAATGAAGAGAAAATTAAATATATAAGCTAAAGAGTTCATCAGATTTTTCCCCAATAAGTATGTTATTACTGTTATTACCTTAATATGAAAAAATAGGTGCAGATATCAGACACTGATATTTTTTCTCATGTAAGTTTGACACAATTTTTAGTTCTGATATATATATATATATGTGTATACATATATATGTATATATATACATATATATGTATACACATATATACATATATATATATGTGTATACATATATATACACATTTGTTTGGCTGTACTGCACAAACTGTGGGATCTTAGTTCCTCAGCCAGGATTAGAACCTGTGAACCCCTGCATTGGAAGTGTGGAGTCTTACCCACTGGGCTTCCAGGGAAGTCCTTAAATTATTTTAAAAGTTAGTTTTTCACTTATCACTTGACACTGTCTTTTCATGTCGGTAAATACACTGTGGTGCCAACATTGTTAATGGCAATAAGTGGGCATGTTTAATCGACTAAGTAATTAATCCCTATTATTGAGTATTATGGTTATTTAAACATTTTTATGATTATAAATAGCAGCAAAGAACATCTTTTCTTATACATCTTCATGTATTTGTTCAATTCTCTCTTTAAATTGGAGTTCAGGAAATTGAATTATTACTAGGACAAAATATATTCTTGGTTTTCAGGATACCTGAGAGAAACAGTGACATCTTCAGAGTCAAGACACAAAAAGCCCACAGTTTTGCTACTGCCTATTATGGACTTGCTTCTGTAATGATTCTACTTGTTGCTAAACATACCTGTCCTAAAGGTAAAAAACATCCCACCATTCAGAATATTGGTTTTTTTTTTTAATCCAGCATAAATCTAACCATATAACAATATTACAGTTCTTTACATAGTGGAAGTTCTGCTATTTAATAGATGTAAACAAATTCTATCCATATTCATCAGATCAATCAGTGCCCAGAGCTGATTGGTGAGAGTGGCTAAAATCTTTCATATCGTTCCTGTATGATAGTGTTATCATTGTCACTAAGGTATGCAACATAAAGCCATTTGATCTCACACTAAATTACTCCACTTTTCCTGAGCTTGACTTTCTCTTACAATGGCCATGTTGCAATCTCTCACCACCTGCAATCAGGATTACTCTCATACCTAAACTTTTGTTTGTTGCTTCTAAGAGTTATTTGCACATAGTAAAAAGAAAAGTTTTTAAACCAAGTGAGCCAAAAGAAAAGATTCTATTGATAAATTTTTCTAACTTACAAAGATCAGACTTTAATGAACATCATGAGTCTACAGCTCCTTATATTTTTTCTCAAACTATGTATGAGAATATCCTACAGAATCACAAAGATGTTCAAGACCTTAGGACCTTAAAAAGTCATCATATAGGGAGGATCAGGGCTTCATAAGTGGCTCATTAGTGAAGAATCCGCCTGCCAAGCAGAAAACATGGGTTTGATCTCTGGGTGTGGAAGATTCCCCAGAGAAGGAAATGGCAACCCACCCCAATATTCTTGCTTGGAAATTTTCATGGACAGAGGAGCCTGCAGGTTACCATCCATGGGGTTGCAAAGAATTGGACAAGACTTAGTGACTAAACACCAGCAACAAACGGGGAGAATTACATATAGAAAGACTCAGCAGTGCCTCAAAATTTCTCAATAGGAGGACAATTGGGTTGGAAAAAGATACTAGAGTGGCTAAGTTTAAGCAAGCACACTTTGATTTGCATAATATTTTTGGTTGGGATGGCCCCCATTCCACCACGTCAATTCAAGGCATGCTATTTCTCTAATGATGATCGAAGTCTTCCTTGATATGTAATGTTAATTCACTATCCTTGAATTAATTCCCTCTTTTTTCTAATTTTATGGCCAGGAGACATTTTGTAGAGTGTTTGTGTGGAGTCTAATGAGATGGATGAGACTGGAGCCAATTATACAGAGTGAAGTAAGCCAGAAAGAAAAGCACCAATACAGTATACTAACTCATATATATGGAATCTAGAAACATGGTGATGATAACCCTGTATACGAGACAGCAAAAGAGACACAGATGCATGGAATGGACTTTTGGACTTTGAGGGAGAGGGAGAGGTGGGGAAGGTTTGGGAGAATGGCACTGAAACATGTGCGCTGTCGTGTGGGAAATGAATCGTTGGTCTATATTCGGTTCAGGGTACAGGATGCTTGGGACTGGTGCACCGGGATGATCCAGAGAGTTGATGTGGAGTGGGAGGTGGGGGGGTGGTTCAAGATTGGGAACTCATGTACACCTGAGATGAAAAAAATAAGTAAATAAAAAAACAAACAAAAAAAAACAACAACAAAAAAAACTTTTTGGATATTTCTAACAAAATAGTGCATCTATATAAAATTTTTTAAATTAATTAAAACATATTTATTTAAAAGTCAAATTCTTTTCTTCCTTTATTTTATGAATTAAAAATAATCAACCGTGAACAAGACTTGTAATAATACTCTCTAATGTAACTTGCTTCCAAGGAAACATACAAGTGAATCAGGCTAATAAAATAGGAAGGAGTATGCTTACAACTTGATACCTACGCCAAAGGGGATCTGGAGACTCTGTCACAGTGTCATTCCCATCTGCTCAATAAGAAGGAAAATTTATTAGAATTATAAAAATACTAGCACAGGGATGATCCAGAGAAATGATACGGGGTGGGAGGTGGGAGGGTGGTTCAGGATTGGGAACTCATGTACACCCGTGGCAGATTCATGGCAATGTATGGCAAAGCCAATACAGTATTGTAAAGTAAAATAAAGTAAAAATAAAAATTAAAAAAAATAAAAATACTGAGTTTTCATTGCAAACAGCAAATATATTCACATTGCTTTCTGGTAATGAATAAAAACTTGAATAATTATATGGCCAAATGCTGTAGGCACTGCCGGAGTTAAATCAAATAACTAATGTTATTTAATTTAACCTGTAACTCATGCTTCTTAACCATTTTCATCACCAACCTTTCCAAAATGGACCCCTTTTTTTTCTATCTATGGAAACAAGTGTATGTTCACAGAATGTTTACCTACAATCTTCGAGAAGTTATAGTGGCCCATTCTCAGAACTAGGTTAAAGATCACCACTTAAGGTAGGTAACCAGTTTTTTTATGACAGCTATGAAACTGCAGTGAGGCCACTGCACACCAAACAGCAGAACCACCCTTTTCAAAACAGATGTTACACTGGCTTTACATTTAAAATGTGAGTGAAATGCATTAAGATATCCCAAACAGGTGGCATCCAGCTCCTACATTATGTGCCAGTGTGTCCAGATATTGATCCAAAAGAGCTTTAGAAAATATGTTACATCAGCTCCAAAGCTAATGTAATATGAGGATATATGCAGAAGTTCTAAGGATACTACATGGGCTTCCCTGATGGCTCAGATAATAAAGAATCTGCCTGTAACAAAGGAGACCTGGATTCAACTCCCAGGTCAGGATAATCCCCAGGAGAAGAGAATGGCAACCCACTCCAGTATTCTTGCCTAGAGAATTCCACAGACACAGGAGCCTGGTGGGACAGTCCATGGGGTCACAAAGAGCTGGACACAACTGAGCAACTAACACATACAGACACACACGTAGACACACACACAGGAATGCTATATACCTCAAATCTTGATATAAAAGAATATTACGCTTTAAAGTTTTGAACGTTCATATTTTAATAGTGTTTTGAAATATGCCTTTTGTTACACAGAACACATACTGTTGACCTTCCTAAGCAACCTATCTGACATATAGGTCAGACACAGGATTCTTTCTTTACTGAGTATCTATTATATACTGAGACCTTTATATTCCTATATCAATTTTCTTAATCCTATTTTACAGCTGAGGAAGTAGTCCTGAAATGGTTGAAGTTTCCAACTATAGAACGGGGCAAGAGCTTCCGTTCATAACCCCTACACAAGTTACATTCTCATCCAATGAAAATGCTGAAGGTCTTAGAAAATTCTCAACTACTGACAAAACTGTTGTCACGTCATTTTGCAATGGCAGTGAAAATGAATCCACTATATCCCCTCTAAAGTTTTACACTTTACATACTGTGTTTACATTTTAATTATTCTGACAGTACTTCTTGGAGAGCCAAAGACAATATCTACAGTCTAGGCTTTGTGCATGACTTATATTATAACCTTAGGTAAATGTTTCAGGTATAGAATGGGTGATTTTGTAAAAGCAGCATGGACTTGAGTAAGAGAAAACTTGACTTCAATGTTGACAGTGTCCCTCAACAACGTGACCTTGATCGAGGTTCTTTGTGTACACATTTATGTATGCATGCACATAAATGTATATATTTATGTTTCTAGCTAAGGTAAGAGTTAGAGCTACAAGCTGTTGATAGCACCCATCTCATAAAGCAGGCATATCAGCTGATGCTTATAAGGTGCTTAACACCATGTTAAACAAATATCAGCCATTACTATTATGTTATTATATAACAGTAGGAACAGTGTGGGGAGAGACACTATGCAATGGACTTTTCAAACATCTTATTTTTCATTTTTCACAAACTTGAAGTGAGGAATGCAACATCTTGCCCATGGGTGCACAGCTAGTAACTGGCAGTTGAACTGAAAGCTGTGTTTACAAAACAGAACTAGACAGGCTCCTTAGTCTGGCAATGGCAAGAAATAAACCTTCCCTGAAAGAATTAAATGAGATAATGTATGACAGTTCTTTGCATTGTTCATTTAAGAAGGCCTTCTTATCTCTCCTTGCTGTTCTCTGGAACTCTACATTCAGTTGGATATATCTTTCCCTTTCAGTTGGGTATATCTTCCCTTTCTCCATTTCATTCAAGAATGGGCACGATAAAGGACAGAAATGGTAAGGAACTGACAGAAGCAGACGAGATTAAAAAGAGTTGGCAAGAATGATGAATGATACAAAAGAAGAATAATACAGAAAGGTCTTCATGACTTGGATAACCCTTTCACATGCTAACAGGTTATGCTCAAAATCCTTAAGCTACGCTTCAGCAGTACATGAACTGAGAACTTCCAGACGTCCAAGCTAGGTTTAGAAAAGGCAGAGGAACCAGAGATCAAATTGCCAACATTAGGTAGATCATGGAGAAAACAAAAGAATTCCAGAAAAACATCTATTTCTGCTTCATTGACTATGTAAGCCTTTGATTATGTTGTTATTGTTCAGTCACTAAGTCATATCTGACTCTTTGTGACCCCATGGACTGCAGCATGTCAGGCTTCCCTGTCCTTCACTATCTCCCAGAGTTTGCTCAAACTCATGTCCATTAAGTCAATGATGTCATCCAACCATCTCACCCTCTGTTGTCTCCTTCTCATCTTGCCCTCAATCTTTCCCAGCATCAAGGTCTTTTCCAGTGAGTCAGCTTTTCACATCAGGTGGCCAAAGTATTGGAGCTTCAGCTTTAGCATCAGTCCTTCCAGTGAATATTCAGGGTTGATCTCCTTTAGGATTGATTGATTTGATCTTCTTGACTTCTTTGATTGTGTAGATCACAACAAATTGTGGAAAATTCTTAAAGAGACAGGAGTGCTAGACTACCTTATCTGTCTCCTGAGAAACGTGTATGCTGGTCAAGAAGCAACAGTTAGAACTGGACATTGAACAACTGACTGGTTCAAAATTGGGGAAGGAGTATGACAAGGCTACATATTGTAATCTGCTTATTTAACTTGTGTGCAGAGTAAATCATGTAAACTGCCAGACTGGATGAATCACTAATTGGAATCAAGATTGCTAGGGGAAATGCAACAACCTCAGATATGTAGATGATACCACTCTAATGGCAGAAAGTGAAAAGGAACTAAAGAGCCTCTTGATAATGATGAAGGAGGAGACTGAAAAGGTGGCTTGAAATTCAGCACTGAAAACTATGCTCATGGCATACAGTTCCATTACCTCATGGCAAATAGAAGGGGAAAAAAGGGAAACAATGATAGATTTTATTTTCTTGGGCTCCAAAATCACTATGGATGGTGACTGCTGCCATGAAATTAAAAGATATTTGCTCCTTGGAAGAAAAGCTATGACCAACCTAGACAGCATATTAAAAAGCAGAACATCTCTTTGCTGACAAAGGTGAGTAGAGTCAAAGCTCTGGTTTTCTTCAGTAGTCATGTATGCATGTGACAAGTGGACCATAAAGACTAGCACTGAAGCATTGATGCTTTTGAACTGTGGTGCTGGAGAAGACTCTTGAGAGTCCCTTGGATTACAAGGAGATCAAACCAGACAATCTTAAAGGATATCAGTCTTGACTGTTCGTTGGAAGGACTGAAGCTCAAATACTTTGGCCACCTGAGGTGAAGAGCCAGCTCACTGGAAAAGACCCTGATGCTGGTAAAGGCTGAAGGCAAAAGGAAAAGGGGGTGATAAAGGATGAGATGGTTGGATGGCATCACTAACTCAATGAACATGAATTTGAGCAACCTCCAGGAAAAAGTGAAGGACAGGGAAGCCTGGCAGGTTGCAGACTATGGGGCCACAAAGGATCAGACATGACGTGGCTAATGAACAACCACAACAAGTGACAGTTTGCTGGTACATCTGTCTGTCAAAAGGTAAGTGGCAGGCCATATGATGACCAAAATTCCTTCCATACTAAAAGTCTTTGTTTTGTGAGGCCTTAACCCACTGAAGTATGACTTGGGCATTGTGAGGATTTGGCTGGAGAACCTCAGAGACACTGCCAAGATGGCAGCAGTCACAGAAGTTGTGGGAACACAGCTGTTCCAATGTCTGTTCCATTCTGGAAGTCTCTACCTTGACCAGGTTTTAATGACATATTTTAGAGATTGATTCCCAGTTAAATTGGTCCCTCTGTGCATCCTACTGCTGGTCCATTTTCTATTAACCAGCTTCCAGGGATGATTGGCAAAAGGTAGGCCATACTGGGGGTCTGCTACAGATTGGCAGCTCCTGGGCATGATGAGTCATATGCATGAGGAGTCTTGAAAAGCCTGACCTTGTTTGAATGCTTCACAGGCACAAGGACATGTAAGGCAGCTCTGCATTGCAAAGGAGTTCAGCATGTGCGACATCCCCAAATTTACCACCACAGGTAGCAAGTTAGCTGGGAAAGATGACAAGATTCAGCATCACCTTTCGCTATCACAGGAAAGACAAGACAAATCTTACATCTGAAAAGAATATGGATTTTCCAAAATTGGGGACAGCAGGGAGACTTTTCTGGTGGAATAGCCCAATCCTAGTAGTGCATGCCTCTTTGGTTCTCCTGTCCATGTTCTCAACCCATCTCAAAGTGTCCATGTGAAATGAAAGCTTAGCAAGGCAGCAGGAGGGTCTTGTGGCTCTATGTCGTTTCTGGAGCTTAGGCAAAACATAAACAAGCGACTAGTCTGGTCTGGACCAGGTTAATCTGGATTTAAGCTTTGAAAGGCTCTGTCCAGGGGATTAAACCTACTAATAAGTGTAAAGAAAAGGCTGGTTCACTTAATTTAGAGAAATGCAGATACACATGTGGATGTTCCCAAATTTACAAGCTAGCTATGTTGCTCAGGTGTGCATATTTCTGGGCCCGCTAAGTGACAGTCACAGTTGCCGCTCTATATATCACTACCTTTTAACTATATTCCAAACTTTATCTAATTTAATCCTTGAAAGAATTCTACATCAGTAAAATTCCATCCATTTTACAAGGGATAAACACAGATTCAAAGAGGGTAAGACATTTGTTCAAGTTGTATAGCTAAGTGGAGTAGCCTTTGAAGGTGCTCAAGTCAGACCTGTGTTATTACAGAATATGTGCTCTTAACAGTGTGCTATTTATCAACATTTGAAAGCTCCCAGGCTTTCGGGAAAGAAAATGAAGTTACCTGTTGAGCAAGAGTACGATGGTGAGCAAGTTTTATTTGTTTCATATGGGGTGGTAGGCTTGGTTTCTGCAGCCTGCATTGGAGAAGATAAAGAAGATACTGAAATGATAAGAATGGAAAAATGTTGTTTAATTCGTAGAGAAAGATTTCCAACTCCAGCAAAAAATAGCAAACAAAACTAAAATTAGGAATTATCCTTTGACTCTTTCTTAGAGAAATATTCAAGGATGGCCTCGAGACATTACCCTGCCATATATGTATTTCATTATCATGAATAAATATTACCTAGATAATGATCTGAAGATCTTATCAATAGACAGAATCATTTCTCCTTTTATACTCTTAGTATCCTCTTAAAACCTATCAACAGATCGTCTTATATAGGACGCTCAGTTAAGTGTTTATTCATATCAAACTTTTATCATACCAACGACATTTCAATTCTGCAGAGCATGGCCTTGGGGCTGGCACTAACCCACCTTATTCACAAGAACTCCAATCTTGATTTCCTGACCATATTCAAGTTCCTAATTATCCATCTACATCTTCCCAGGGAGATGTACACATTGACCAACACAGAAAACATACTGAGATTATTCAATTTCTTGAAATCACTTTATGGAGACAGTCCAGTCCAGTGTCTGAGACTTGGTAATAAACCTCAAAGCAATGTTCCTGGTGCCCTGGATCCTTCTGCAGTTGTGTTCTGATCACTCCTTTCATAAGACGGATTTCATATGTTATCTGACTCATCTTCTATTTCTCACCAGAAAGCTTTACTGGGAATTCTCAGTGCAATGTTTCCTTTTTCCTTTCTTGAAATCTCTCCTTTATTTTCTATCAAACATCTCATGTGACCTGCAGAGTTGACCAGTTGCCTCTTAATAAGATTTTTACATCCCTTCCTCTGAGAGCATTACAGAATTTTAGAGCAAGGCAGTGGTGCTGGCTGAACAAGAGTTCTCAAACCGAGGCTGTCCCTATTGCCTCTCATTGGTCTTCTTTCCACTTTCTCACCATGGACTTCACATTTCAGCATTACCTGTTCTCTTGTTCTGAGCTATCTTTTGTTTTCTGTGAAACTTTTTGTTTTTATGGGAGTTTGTTGTTGGTGTATTTCTTTCCTTTTTTTTCTTTTCGGTTTTGCTTTTGTCTAACGCTCAAATTTGTAGCAGGATATGGCTCTCTTTAGGAATTAAGAACAGGACAATAAAAGAAAATCAAACGATCACTATCTTCATTCAACTTAAATCTATGCAGAAGACCTGTTGATCTTAACTTCTTTCTGTAGTTTTGATCTTTGTGGGCATTTTTCTGTTCTCCTGTTCTCCTAGGACTTTACTTCCAACCAGTTCAGGAGTATTCTAGGTGACTAGCATGGACAGGGGCACAGAGCACAGAGAGGGATGAATGTAAATACAAATGCCCCTGCTATAGATCTGTTCCAGTGCTACCATCCTTTCTACACTGTAAAGTTCAACTCTGAACTCAAACTCACTAGGAAACTATCAGGACATGTATAAGACTCAACTAAAACTACCTCTAGGAGGTCACAGGAACACATGCACCAACACTTTCCTTCTGAAATTCTGCTTTAAACAAAGGCTATAACTTACACATGTTCCTCAAAAGAGGAACTCTAATCCATCCACCTCAGCGGGCGCAAACTATTAAGCTAAATCAATATTGAAAAAGTCAACAGATGCTCTAGTGTATTTTTCTTGCAAACTTTTATGGCTGTAAAAATCCCACTTGCAACCTAAAGACCTCCTTCCAAATTCAACTTGAAGAAAATCCTTCAGATCCCTCCTCACTGAATACACACATGGATCAACAGAGGTGAAGGGAAATCAATGTGTTCCTGCAGACATTTTGGCTAAGGGTTTGGAATATTTCTGTTACTCTTCAGTTCTAGAGCCACTTCAAAGTGCCAAAGGGTTGTGGAGGCTTTGAGAATCTCCACATAAAAGTTATCTTTTTAATCCTAAAGAGAGAAAGTTTGAACCCAAACATGTCCTCAAAATGAGAAGTTATTTCCCCACCTATAATTCAAAAATACTCTCTATTTATATTAAACCTAAACTATTATCTAACAGAAATTTGAAGTATGAACACTGTAGCCTGAATTGAAAAAAACAAGTGTATGCATTCTAAATTGCCTAATACTTAAATCTGATATTTACTTTGTCATCAGTATAAATGGCATTCCTCATGAACAAAGGAGGTTAGAAGCAAAATGTGTAAGTCACTGACACCCTGAAAAAGCAGGGTAATTGCATGAAAGATTTCCAGTGAGGATGTCAGATCAGAACAAACTCATCCAAACATAAACTCTATGTTCAGTATAGAATGCAGCAAAGGCCAACATTCAAATTAATGGGCACATTCTAGACCCAACCATTTTCTATTCATATGAATGAACAGAAACAACAATGAACTCAGAGTCTGTACCTCAGTCCTCAGGAATATAAGGTAGGATTGAATCACACTGACAATGGGTAGGGTTGTCATAAAAATTAAGTGGCTTAATAGTTGTAAAGCAGTTAGCATGTTTCCTGACACAGGAAACAGGGTAAGCATTACTTCACTGAAATCTTATCCTCACGTGTTGGGTTAGGCTTTAGAATGGATTAAATGATCTCTATTCAAAGCTCCTTGAAAGGGCAGAATCTCATTCACTAGGCCCGGTTCTGGCAGCCTTATTTTTTCCTCATAATTCTGTGTTCAGATGAGCCATTCTCCTTAGATGTCCAAGATCAGTGATCTGGGTTTTTTGGGGTTTTTTATTAATAAATTTCTTGAGAGTCTGATAAGAAGCCTTAGGTCTCCTTCACTCTGTAAATGCTTATAGATATAAAAGGTGAATATAACAGGGGACAGGGGATTCACAGACTCTGTAGAGCCAGGTTTGGAAGCCTGTTAAGAATCCTTATCCTAGATTGTACATCTGACTTAACACAGTGCTCTGCATAGTCAATATCCTCTCCTTTAAAGCCTTCTAGGATCAGAAGCACATCTGTTTACCTGGCTGGAAGTCCCCTGTGGGTGTTGCCATTGGAAGAGCAGCGGTAGAAGCCTTCGCTGTCATTGGAACAGTGGTGATCATCGTGATTGTTGAAGTAGTGGTGGCAGTTGTTCCTGGAGTAGTAGTGGTGGTCGTTTTTGGAATAGTGGTGGTTGTCGTTGGAGTGTGGTGATGGTGGTTGTTGAGGTAGTAGTTTTTGTCTGATTAGTTTCAGTCGTTGTTGGAGTAATAACCTCGGTTGTTTCTCTTTGAGGAGTAGTAGTCATGGTCATTTTTCTTTGAGCAGTGGTAGTGGTGGTAGTTGTTGGAGTAGTGGTTGTTGTAGTTGCAGCTAGAAATTAACATGAAAGCAAGGATTCAATAAGCTGCAGGTAACAAGAGCCATGTGCTGGGCTTGGGCAACAACATGACCAAGGAGGCTGTCCCCGGGTAGAACTCAGTATTTATTTCCCATGAACTCCAAATTCTCATCATTGGTCAGCTAGAATCTGTGACAAGCAGGGAGTGAAGACATGGTCACGGCAAGGAAACGGCTGCATTGAAAGGATGAAATTTCAGGAAGTGTCGAAAGAAAAAAAACTGACATATGGGATTTGTATTGAAGCACTTTGTAAAGACTAGTCGTGCATACCAATCTACATATCTTCAAAAACATCTGTGAGAAAGAGAAAATGGCTAAAATTTGAAACCATCTTTACCCTCTCAGTGGTGTACACCTAGGACCTAAATAGTAGTTCCCGAGAGCCAAAATATTTACCAGATAAACAGCGTTCAGCTTGATCAGTCCTAGGGGTACTCTCCCAACAGAACTACATCTTAAATGCAGATTAATTTAAACCATTAACCTATACTCAATAACATAAATGCATTTTGAATCTGGTTAGAAGAGAGACTAGATGTTTTAAAGTTCCTTTCTACCTAAGAGATAATAACAACAGGTAATAACTTTAATTCTTTCCAGAGTCTGAAGTGGTATAGGATTCCAAACCACTTACTGAAGCCCTCAGAGTTACCCAGAGAAAGAATTGGAACTAGAATTAAACCAAACACAGTGTCTGACACAAAAGCAGAAATTGTAGGGTTGAATAAAAAATAAGTACTTTTTTTTTTCTCACCAGGCGTCTTTTTTGCACAGAAGTATTCTTAAATTTCAGCTCTGCTAACTATGAATTGGAACCTCAAGTCATTTAAACAGAGGAAAATTGGTGTGAAAACTATTTTGAGGGATTCAGGTCAACTTAATTTGGAAACTAGTTCATTTTTGCCTTAAAAAAGAAAAACTGTTTTTCCACAGGTATTTGTGAATCCTATCATGTATAAGGCATTGGTAAATTTTAGGCTCTGGGGGGTCCTGAGATTTTGGTGGTAATTGCTCTAATCTGTCAGGAGAAGGCAATGGCACCCCACTCCGGTATTCTTGCCTGGAGAATCCCAGGGACGGGGGAGCCTGGTGGGCTGCTGTTTGTGGGGTCGCACGAAGTTGGACACGACTGAAGCGACTTAGCAGCAGCAGCAGCTCTAACCTGTCAGTGTGAAAACAACAGCAGACACAATATAAACAAGTAAATGTAGTTATGTTCCAACAAAACTTTATTTATAAAGCTGTTGGTGAGCCTGTTTTATAATCTGACTTGGCCCTGGAGCTACAGTTTGCTGACTCTGGTCTAACAGTGTAGTCAGAGGTTTTGACGAAGAGAGTAATCTCAGTGATACAGAGAGCCTCCGTTCAGTCTGAAATCAAATCTAGACAAAAAAAAAAAAAAAGGAAGGAAGCAAAAAATCTGATAAGGGACTGTAACAAGGAGGAAACTGAATTGGCTTATTTAACTATGTGTCTTCCTTGGTTGTAAATATTTCCTGAGGAAGAAGCTAGGAGGCTAAGGGTACACGAAGATGCTGAGGAACAGTCCTAACAGAAGGTTGGAAAGTAAGCTCCTTCTGTGAAAAGTGCAAGAAAACTTAAGCAAAGAGTTGAATGGAGGTGGAGTCACTTTGGCTCAGTTATGGACCAGTTTCCCACTGTACAGGGCAGTGACTTTAAATATTCATCTATTAAACACTATAAAAGTCCCCTACTAATTTTTTTATGTATCATTGAAAAAATATTCAGCCATACCAATCATACAATTTTACAACTCTAAAAAGTATCTCTTCTCCACATGCAACCTCCTTACCTATGTCTCTAGCACCAGCCTATTTTCCTTAAATTACCTCCTAGATGTACTTTCCGCAGAGTCAGCTATTTGCTGTATCAAACTTGACCTTATTTTACTTTCCTACAAGGACACAAGCCAAGTACAAAAGATGGAAGATTGTAGTGTAATATCAAGCTCATTTAAATTAAACAAGAGACATAGCTCAAGAAGGCCAGGGACACTGGGTTCTGTTGTCAATGAAAGACCTTAGTGGGAGAACATTTATTAGGAAAGAGCACCAGAAACTAGGAAATCCTGAAGAACTTGATCCTTTCATCAAACAATAAGGAAAATTAGAATATCTACCTCAAGAAGGAAAAATGTGAACTTCCCAGTTTTCTGAATTTCACAAAATTTTTAAAAGCCACAGGTCAATAGCTATTGAGATGCAAATGTTCTCATAGAGCAATAAGGCTATTTTAAATTTAAAACTAACAATTTAATGATAAAGGGTGAAACATGTTTCAAAAAATCCAAGACAGAGCAGAGAGAAGGGGTGAAATTATATAGGCTCATACATTGTGGCTCACCTAGTAAAGAATCCGCCTGCAATGTGGGAAACCTGGGTTTGACCCCTGGGTTGGGAAGATCCCTGGAGAAGGGAAAGGCTACCCACTCAAGTAGAGTGGTGGCTGTGTGTTGCTGGAGCAACTTTGAGGAGATACCCCACTTCCAAAGGCAGAGAAGTCCCATCAAGATGGTAGGTGCTGGAGCAGCAGCTGCATGGCACTGGAGTGACTTTGAGGAGATACCCCATGTCCAAAGGCAAAGGAGAAGCCCGAGCAAGATGGTAGAAGGGGTGAAATCTCACTTAGAATCAAACCCAATACTCGCCAAGGACACTCAGAGGGCTCAAACAAACCTTGTGTGCACCAGGACCCAGAGACCCCACAGAGACAGAGACAAAACTGTGTTTGAGTATCTCCTGTAAAGGTGTGGGTCAGCCGTGGGCTGCTGCAGGTGCAGGGACTCTGGGGGCAGCAGACTTGGGTATGGCATAAGCCCTCTTGGAGGAGGTCGCCATTAACTCCACCATAGAGCTGCCAGACTCACACAGGACTGGGAAGTAGAACCTTGTGCACACCAGGACCCAGGAGAAAGGAGCAGTGACCCCACAAGAGACTGACCCAGTCTTGCCAGTGAGTATCCAGGAGTCTCCAGGGGAGGCGTGGGTCGGCAGTGGCCTGCTGCAGGTTTGAGGGCACTGAGTATAGCAGTGCATGTAAGGGACCTTCTGAAGGAGACCATCATTGTCTTCATTACTTCCACCATCGTTTGCCCCAGGTAATTAACAGGGATGGAACACAGCCAACAACATCAACAGAAAGTTGGATTAAAGATTTACTGAGCATGGCCCTGCTCATCAGAACAAGACCCAGTTTTCCCCTCAGTCAGTCTCTCCCATCAGGAAGCTTCCATAAGCCTCTTATCCTTCTCCATCAGAGGGCAGACAGACTGAAAACCACAATCATGGAAAACTAACCAATTTGATCATATGGACCACAACCCTGTCTAACTCAAGACGGATGGGTCATGGTGGAGAGTTCTGACAAATTGTGGTCCACTGGAGAAGGGAATGGCGAACCACTTCAGTATTCTTTCCATGAGAACCCCATGAAGAAAATGAAAAGGCAAAAAGATAGGACACTGAGAGAAGAACTCCTCAGGTCAGTAGGTGCCCAATATGCTACTGGAAAAAGTGGAGAAATAACTCCAGAAAGAATGAAGAGATGGAGCCAAAGCAAAAACAACACCCAGCTGTGGATGTGACTGGTGATGGAAGTAAAGTATGATTCTGTAAAGAGCAATATTGCATAGGAACCTGGAATGATAGATCCATGAATCAAGGCAAATTGGAAGTGGTCAAACAGGAGATGGCACGAGGGAACATCAACACTTTAGGAATTAGCGAACTAAAATGGACTGGAATGGGTGAATTTAACTCAGATGACCATTACATCTACTACTGTGGGCAGGAATCCCTCAGAAGAAATGGAGTAGCCATCACAGTCAACAAAAAATCCAAAATGCAATACTTGGATGCAGTCTCAAAAACAACAGAATGATCTCTGTTCATTTCCAAGGCAAACCATTCAATACCAGAGTAATCCAAGTCGATGCCCTGACCAGTAATGCTGAAGAAGCTGAAGCTGAACGGTTCTATGAACACCAACAAGACCTTCTAGAACTAACACCCCCAAAAGATGTCCTTTTCATTATAGGGGACTGGAATGCAAAAGTGGGAAGTCAAGAAATACCAGGAGTAATAGGCAAATTTGGCCTTGGAGTACAGAATAAAACAGGGAAAAGGCTAATTGAGTTTTGCCAATAGAACACACTGATCATAGCAAACACGCTCTTTCAACAACACAAGAGAAGACTCTACACATGGACATCACCAGATGGTCAATACTGAAATCATATANATACCAGGAGTAATAGGCAAATTTGGCCTTGGAGTACAGAATAAAACAGGGAAAAGGCTAATTGAGTTTTGCCAATAGAACACACTGATCATAGCAAACACGCTCTTTCAACAACACAAGAGAAGACTCTACACATGGACATCACCAGATGGTCAATACTGAAATCATATATTCTTTGCAACCAAAGGTGGAGAAGCTCTATACAGTCAGTAAAAACAAGACCGGGAGCTGACTGTGGCTCAGATCATGAACTCCCTAATGTCAAATTCAGACTTAAATTGAAGAAAGTAAGGAAAACCACTAGACCTTTCAGCTATGACCTAAATCAAATCCCTTATGATTATACAGCGGCAGTGAGAAATAGATTCAAGGGATTAGATCTGATAGACAGAGTGCCTGAAGAACTATGGATGGAAGTTTGTGACAGTATACAGGAGGCAGGGATCAAGACCATCCCCAAGGGAAAAAAAAATTCAGAAGGGCAAAATGATTGTCTGAGGAGACCTTACAAATAGCTGAGAAAAGAAGGGAAGCAAAAAGCAAAGGAGTAAAAGAAAGATATTCCCACTTGAATGCAGAGTTCCAAAGAACAGCAAGGAGAGACAAGAAAGACTTCCTCAGTGATCAATGCAAAGAAATAGAGGAAAACAACAGAATGGGAAAGACTAGAGATNGAGTCTTGGCGTGCCTATTCATGGGGTCGCAAAGAGTTGGACACGACTGAGCGACTTAACTAAACTGAACTGAAGAGCCTCAAGGAAAGAAAAATGTGACTATTATCAGAGCAGTGTTCACTTTATTTCCAGTTTTCCTGGGTTGACAGCCAGGTCCTCATGCACGTTTGGGGTCATTAAAAACTGCTTGGACTTCATATTGTTGATGAGCACTATGACCCAATTCAGGGCTGAGAAGAAGTGAATCCTGTTACTTGAGGAGCAAATAGGAAAACCTGCCCCCAGGGAGCTCTCCTGAGAGACAGTTGTCGCCAGTCATGGGACAAACAGTAACTGTACATGGGGTTAGAAGAACTGGCCTCTGGTCTCAGCAATCCCCTTAACTCACTGCAAGCCCTCTCTCACCTCACTGGCCTTTTCTGGGCCTCAATTTAATATCAGTTCTCTACTGAAAACATCACCCTCAGGGGTCTATGGGCCCGAATTTAAAGGAACAAGTCTCAGCTCTCCCTCTGCTTTGCTGTGTGATCTTGGGAAAGTCACACCATGTCTCTGAGCTCCATTTCTAGGCAGCCACAGAGTGGAGGTAAGGATTTGCCTATCTAGGTAGGGTTTCTTCAGATGGTGTCTGTAGACCAAACACATTCAGAGTAGAGGAGGGCCCTGCAGCAGGAGATCCATACTTGGAGATGTTTTATAAAATAAAAAATACAAGTCAGGAAGCCCTTGCATGGCATACTTGACCACAGCTCTTTAAAACAAAACAAAACAAACAAAAAAAAAAAACACAATTTCTGAGCCTAAATCATAGAATGGAACTTCTCTATTATGTGAGCAGGAAGAAAACAACTGAGAGGCATCGGAAGATTAAAGATGTCCATCTGGAGGAAAAAAACCTAGAGAGAAACAAAACTGAGAGTTTTGTAGAGCCATGTAAAAAGGAATCAGTGGCACTTTCATAATCTCAGATTTATTCTAATAGTGAGTCAAGTAGGACTAATCGTTTTTTAATTTTTTAAAAAATTTTTGTCCCTTCTCCAAGTTTGTAATTTTGCCCCTCATCAGCTGTTCCCCTGGTGTGATGAACAGTGAAAAAAAAAATCATAAAACCAAAAAATGTCTCTGTACGTGGAAGGAACCAAGTCAGCTGGGAGCTGGTAGATGTGGCCTCTTGCTCCCCAGCCGGCCTGGCCTGAGAATGAAGGCGTGTGAGTAGGAAGAGCAGCAGAGAGGCAGTGAGGAGAGGGGATGGGAGTCCTGCCTGAGGGCTCTCATTCACCACCAGGAATTATGGACCAGGCACCGTCCTCATGCATTTCCTAAGTCACAGCCCTGTGAAACATGTACTGTCATCTCCATGGTACATTTTGAGGAAAGAGATTTAGAAAAGCTTAGCACATGAACTTGAGATTTTAAAAGAAAAAATAAGGCATACAATGGTGGAGCTGAGACTTATACTTCCCAGCAGAGGTATTTAACCTCCACCTAGTGCTACCAGATGGAGAAGGCAATGGCACCCCACTCCAGTACTCTTGCCTGGAAAATCCCACGGACGGAGGATCCTGGAAGGCTGCAGTCCATGGGGTCGCTGAGGGTTGGACACGACTGACCGACTTCACTTTCACTTTTCACTTGCATGCACTGGAGAAGGAAATGGCAACCCACTCCAGTGTTCTTGCCTGGAGAATCCCAGGGATGGGGGAGCCTGTTGGGCAGCCGTCTATGGGGTCACACAGAGTCGGACACGACTGAAGCGACTTAGCAGCAGCAGCAGTGCTACCAGAAGACTGGGAGGGAAAAGGACTAGAAAAAATAATTTGGGATATTATTGAGGTAGTAAAAGGGAGGCTGAGGCATAAACACAGGGAATTTAATCTCAAGCCACTGGTATTTGTTTAAGAAATGACTTAGGCATGTGGGTCTCCTCATGCTGGCTTCACGCTCCTGACTCAGTAGAGATGTTGGCTCTGTAGGAAACAATTTGGGACCATTTCACATATTCCTGCAGCCAAATGAGAAATGAAATTAATCCTCAGGCTCAGTGGAATGATCTGAGTTCCCATCTAACGGAGGTGTAACAGTTCACATTCCCCTAACAGACTGCTTTTACCTGGTCTAGGAAACCTATGAGAATGTTAATTGTGTTGTTATTGCTGCTTGTTTGTGTTTGAATTAGATTCCTAATCATTTGGGGCTTTGCAGAAATCTTGCAGAATCTAATAAGAGTTCTAGATTTTTACACATACACAATTATATGTGTGTGTGTGTGTGTTCATGTTTAAAGTGACCTTCAACCATCCACTTGCCACCAAAAACTAAATCAAGAAACTAGGAAGGAATTGGGAATATTTAGCCAAGGTAAGAAAAATCCCACAGAGGCATGCAGGTTCTCTGAATAGGTTGAAAGCATTTTTATGCAAATGAAGAAGTTTTATTCAATAAGTGGTTCCAGTGGGTGGATAGGGTAGGGACACTGTGGCATGATGTCAGAATGGCACCAGAATCGAGCAGACATGAGTTAAATCAAGGTCTATCATCTACCAGACAAGTTGTATAGCCCTCATCGATTCTAAAATGTAAGTGATAATGATATCTATCTCATAATATTTTGTGAAAAACCAAATAAGCTAATACATGTGAAATGTATAATGTTGAAACAAAGACAGACTTCAGTATGTGTTAACTTCTCTAATAAACCCTTTGATCCTCCATATCTTTACTTATAAAGTGGGAATAATATTTGCTCCTGGCTAGAAGGTCTTTGTGAAATGTAAATAAGAGAATACATGTTAAAACCCTTATACAACAGCTAACACCTACCTAAATCCTCAGTATGGGTTATAAATGTTTCATTACAAATAACATAGGGGAAAAGGAAGGTCAATGACAAAAACATGATGTTTTATTTCAGACTGGAAGATAAGGCAAAATAAAATAATATCTAAAAGTATGGAATCAGGGCAAGACTTCCTGGGTCTGGCAACCAAGAGCTATGTAACCTTGAGAAAGATGTCAAAGAGAGATAGAAGCATTGCTAAGAGGGATTGAATGACATGGCCCCTGAGAACAGCTGACCCCACACCAGCACATCATCTGTGCTCAGTAAACCCTGGTTGAGTAAATGTCACAAAGGGACCAAGAGACCTCCTCTTCAACAGTGCCACCTATGGGTATGATCACAAGTGTTCTCTCTCCCAGTGTTTATCAAGTGAAATGAAATTATCAGGAGAAAAATTTTATAAAAGATATTAGATTTAAAGGCACATATTTCTTTGAACCTACCATTTCTCCTTCTTGGTCATTGCCCTAGCTAGAGAGACACTTGCTTAGTCACTTAAAGAGATACCTACAAGGATGCTCAGTGCAGATTATTTAAGAATGAAGCTTTGGAACAACTAAACGCCCCTCAATGGGCAATGGATACTATAAGTATTCATAGTAAAAAAAAAAAAAGAAGGCCTGGGTGAGGCAGCATGCCTACCCAGTTGCTCAGTCCTGTCTGACTCTTTGCGACCCCTTGAACTATAGCTCGCCAGGCTCCTGTATCCATGGGATTTTTCCCAGCAAGAATACTGGAAATGGCAACCCATTTTCTCCTCCAGGGGATCTTCCTGACCCATGGTTCGATACTGTGTCTCCTGTGTTTCCTACGTTGCAGGTGGATTCCTTATTGTTGAGCCACCGGGGAAGCACAAAAGACTACACAGCAATTTAATATAGTGATGAAGATCTACATGGACCAGTAGAGAAAATGGTCCAATGTATAATGTTAGGTGGATAAACAGGCAGAAGGCTGAAAGTATATTTCAAAACTTTATACATAATGCTGTATATTTCTACAACTCCATACATAAGGGATTAGGAAAAGATCTGAACAGTGATCACCTTCAACTAATATCAGTCATTAATCTGGGGAGGAACTGAGATTAAAGACAGGGAGTCAAAGAGCATGCTATTTCTATATTAAAAAAAAAAACTTTATCTCTAACAAATATACATTTTTGAACTGTCAGTAACACCCATGGTGGATTCATGTCAAGGTATTGCAAAACCAATACAGTATTGTAAGTAAAAATAAAATAAAATAAAGAGCAAAAAATAAATAAATAAAAAATAAAATAAATTAGCAACATTTCGAAAGATGAATGTGGGTTTTTCCTACTAGCAGTCCTAGCTTTAGATCCCAAGACTGGTTTCCGAAATGAGGCAGAGAAGGGAAGGAGCCAACGCTGATGCTTTTAGCCTGTTTCACTCTCATCCCAGCTTGCAGGGGGATGTAGGCTGTGACCACAGTGCTACCCAAAGAGCAGAATCCTAGACAAGCAGGCAGATGACAGATTATTCCCATGGCCAAAGGCAAATCCCTCGCAGCAGCACAGCCCCCCTATCTCCTGACTCAGAAGTCACCAAGTCATACACTTCCTGCATCCAAGTCTGGGATTTCAATTGAAGAAGCCAAACTTTAGACACTGGGGGAAAAAAAGAAAAGGAGAAAACAAACTTTGGTAAATGCCTGTATTCCTATCTGGGGGGGTGGGGGGGCCCCACAATTGCCCTAAACTGACTTCTGCCATAAAAAAAGAAAAAAAAAAAAAAAGAAGAAGAGCAAAGGTTTACTGAGTAAACCTTTTATTTAGTACATGGCAGACACTGTTCTGTGGAGAAGGTAATGGCACCCCACTCCAGTACTCTTGCCTGGAAAACCCCATGGACGGAGAAGCCTGGTAGACTGCAGTCCATGGGATCACTGAGAGTTGGACACGACTCAGCGACTTCACTTTCACTTTTCACTTTCATGCATTGGAGAAGGAAATGGCAACCCACTCCAGTGTTCTTGCCTGGAGAATCCCAGGGACGGGGGAGCCTGGTGGGCTGCCGTCTATGGGGGCGCACAGAGTCGGACATGACTGAAGCGACTTAGCAGCAGCAGCGGCGGCAGCAGCAGACACTGTTCTATGTGATCCACATGCACTCTCATTTAATCCCCCAAAAGAGATAAGGATTGGGGTTTCATTATTCCCGTTTGACCAGGGAGGAAGCCAAGGCCCAGAGAGATTAAGGAACTTTGCCAAAATCACACAGCAGAGAAGAGGCAGCATGCAGTGGACACGTGAACACACACATGAACCATTCTACTTCATTGCCCCCTACGTTCTACTCTCACAAGCATTGGTTTATTTACCTCATAGAAGTCTGTTTCCCCTTTGTGATTATAAACTTCACTAAGGTAACAACTACCTTCCGTATGTCTACTAGCTAGCCTGACACTCATCTAAATTTTACATGCGTGAGGTTACATAACAGAGGCCAGAGACCCTGAGGGAACAGCAGTAGCAGCTGATAATCAAACTCAGGCAGCCCCTCTAGCACCTCCAGGGATGTAAATTATTTGGATATTCTCTACCCCTGGGCCCTAGTAAACACCTAAAGAAGTCTGGTAGAGGGAGGAAAGGACAAATGAATGAAAAAACACTCCTTCCACTATACAGAGTCAAGGGGTCTAGTGAGCTCACCCTCTGGGGCTTCAAGGAAGAAGACCACTGTATTTGGAAATGGGATGGGATAGCCGAGCTCCACCCAGCCTAGAGTAGACAGGCAAACATTCTAGAGAAGATCTACCATGGAGAACTGCACAAACAAATCAAGGTCAATGGTCTCTCTTACCCTCTAAAATCCATAAGGAGGAATAAGCCACAAACACAGTCTTGACACCAGTGTGTCCCAGGTGGGCTTCACCATACAGGACCCAACAGTCATCTCTAGTCATCTGATTCAGTGACACTCTGTTCAGCATTTCCCCTCAATCTAAGGGGAGAGGAAAGAAAGAGATCCACATCCACATACCCTTGGGTGTGAGCAAGCCAGTGTCTCCTGAAATCGCCTCTGTGCTTCTCTGAGAGGTCCTGGGGAGGACACTTTCTGATTCTGGATGAGAGAAAAGTTTGATAAAGGCAGTTAAAAAGAAGTATTTGTGCTGAGTGGTGGGATTTGGAACTGTTTTTATCATTGACTTTTTCGTCTTTTATCTTTTTTTTTCCAATGATTTTAAGTAAGTTTTAGAATCTAGGTGAAAAACTGCAAATGTTGTATTCTAAGATGATGATTTTAAAGACCAAAGGAATAAAATTAACATATAAAAATTGGCTTAGGGTTCATGGACCTTAGGTCACTACATAATGGAATTAGCCAATTCAATACTATAAAGTTGTTGAAATTAATCCAGGCCCTATTGAGGCAGCCAAAATGCCTAAGTCTTCAAGCTATCTCATGATTCTTTTCTGAAAATCTTACCTCAGGATCAGAAGTTGAAAGACGGTGGGAGCTCCTATAAGTCCCCATAATTAATGGAGCTAGTGACTCAGTGAGAATTCCAAGATACAGTATTAAGAAGGTTTTAGGAGGAAAGGAGGGAGAGAGGAAGAATAGAGTGAGACAGAGGGGGAGAAGGGGAGGGAGAGAAAGAAAAGAAGGAAGAGAAAAGACAAGTAGAATCAGTTCATCAAGGGATATTTTAGGGCATCTAGAGGTCTTTCCTCTAATGCCTAAGTAAAGAGTTGAGCCCTGGCAGGATGGAACTCTTCTGACCCAGGGTAACATTTCCTGGTTCTTTACTAAGTGTCTCCAAGTCTCCTGGAGGGAGGTCAACTGGAGAACCCAAAATGCTGACTTTTCAAAAGTACAAATGTTAAAAAAAAAAAAATAGCAACAAACAAAAGGAAACCATTGAGTAATGTAAAAGAATATATTTTTTTAAAGAACAACTTAATGACAACAATTTAATTTAAACTACACACATACAGACACACAGAGTTGCGTAATGAATTGTGTGGCCCCTGCCCACGAATTGGAGAAAGCAATGGTACCCCACTCTAGTACTCTTGCCTGGAAAATCCCATGGATGGAGGAGCCTGGTGGGCTACAGTCCATGGGGTCACTAAGAGTCGGACATGACTGAGTGACTTCACTTTCATTTTTCACTTTCATACATTCGAGAAGGAAATGGCAACCCACTCCAGTGTTCTTGCCTGGAGAATCCCAGGGATGGGGGAGCCTGGTGGGCTGCCATCTATGGGGTCACACAGAGTCAGACATGACTGAAGTGACTTAGCAGCACCCACAAATTCATTTGTTCAAGCCCTGACACCTAGGACCTTGAATGTGACTATATTTGGGGACTGCACATTAAAAGGGATAATTAAGGAAAAAATGATGTTACATGGATGGGCTCTACTTGAATATGACTGATGTTCTCACAAAAAGAGGAAATTAGAATACAGATACACAAAGGAGAAAGATCACGTGAAGATATAGGGAGAAGGCAGCCATCAAGGAGAAAGGCCTCTGAATAAACCAACACTGCTGACCCCTTGGTTTCAGACTTCTTGCCTCCAGAATTGTGAGAAGCAAACTTTGGCTATTTAAGCTGCCCAGTCTGTGGTGTTTGTTATGAGAGCCCTGGCAAACTCGTACACATACACATACACACGTAGACCCTAGAGCAAGTTGCTGAGCTGCTCCATTCAGTAGCAGAAACTTCTTCCAAGGGATTCAAGGTACATCTGAACAGCAGGAGGAAAAGAATGGCCGAGTGAGCCTGGTACCTGCAGGGAGAATGGGCCCCTCGGTGGAAGGCTCAAGGGTCAGCAGTGTCGTGTCTTCCTCAGGAAGGGAGCTTGTCAGGAAGCATGTGGAGGCCATGGCTGCGAGTGCAGCTGTAGCTCTCATCTGAAGTGGTCTTGTGGTTGTGAGGTCACGTGTAGTCATGACTGTTGTTGGAAACACAGCTGTGGGCATCATCGCAGCAGTGGCGATGGTGGCGGCTGGGCAGTGGGTGGTGGTTGTGTGAGTGATTGGCTGTAACCAATGGAAGATATGTCTGGTACCAAGTGGAAATGGAGGAAGAGGGGAACACCACAGAGATAGCTGGCAACCATCCATTTCTCTGTGTTTTAGTTGCCTCATCTGGTCCACAACTTGGATCTTTAAATGTTCATGAAAACTGGGTTTCTGAATTCTAGTCTTGGCCTATCCAACTTATTCTTCACAGAGCGGCTAGAGTAATCTTTGAAAGTAACCAATTATTATGTAATGTCTGTTTCTCCTAGTACACTGCAACCTCCATGAGCAAAAAGCTGGAATTTATGTTGTTCTCTGCTACTAATCTAACCTACCACAGTGTCCTGTAGATAGTAAGTATTCCCGAATACAACATTAATGAGTAAATGAACAAGCCCATTAAAAGTGAGTCTAAACATAACATCTGAGTTAAGCAAGATGAATAAGCTCTAGTAATTTGCTGCACACATTGCACCCATAGTTATCAATAGTTTATTGTATGGTTGATCATGTGTGAAGACAGTTGAACTTATTCTTGGTGTTCTTTCAACAATAAAAATAAAAGTCTAAAAAAAAAGCAAGCTCAAAGACTATAATATAGGGTGAAAATGTAGTCTCTTTCAGATAGTAAAGATTGATTCATGTCAAAACCTCTCACCCCCTAAACATCTGAATTAGCATCACTACATACACCACCCTTTCTTAAATATGCCAAATCTCCATTAACTCTAATGGACCAGAAACTTACTAGTTTCAACTGAGCTTACAATTCATAGAGTATTGAAGATGTCATAGAGTATTGAAGTCAACCAATATTTTATAAAATAATATCACTAGCTGCTTATATAAGGCATGGAAAGCAGAGACTTGGATTGGCATCATTTATCTTCATCAAATCCAGATAATACCTCCTATCTCACAAAGTCGCTTTGAGAGAAAAGTACACTAATGCTTATGAAAGTTCTCTTACTGGAAGCATTCACATCAGTTCTCCTTAAATTTTAGAGTGTATGAGACTCGCCTGGGAAGCTTATTACACATATGGCTAGCAAGACCTTGCCTCCTGAGATGCCAGTCCCACTGGGGAGAGAGACCAAGGATCCTCAGTCCCTAGTGCAGGCTAATTTGACATCATTCAAGAGCACCCTCACCTCTGATGCTTGATGAGTCTGAGTAGTCATTGACTTCAAAACCCATCTTTTAGAAAAGGCACCAAATAAAAACTAGGTGCTGCCCTCTTCAGGTAGGGTTGGAGACGCCCATTTAATCAGTATCCAGCCAATAGCGGTAAAGGCTGCCATAGCAACTATCTGCCTCACCAAACCCTTCGCGCCTCCAGCTCAAGAACAATACATAGACCAGGAAAAACAATGGTAAAGAAAGTGACAAGAACTGCTTTCATTCTATTAGCTCCCACAGGGTGTCTTGGAAGAGAGATAGTTAAAGGAGTAATTACTATGGGGCAACAAGTTCTCTAAAGTGGGGTACTCCAGGGAGGACAGGAACTCACAGCAGAAACATTTAAACTAGTCTGGAGACTACAAGTGGTCAGGAAAAGCTGACTTAGGTGGAAACCTCAGGATGCATAGCGTTACAGAGGAAAGAAAGGCAGAGAGAACAGTAGGACAAAGGCTAATTTTTCTTGGAATACGGGTGTTTTCTCAGACAGCACATTTGAAAGATTCATATGCAGAAACTATGAACTGTTTAAACTGCAAGAGACATTAGATACTGTCTAGTCCTAGGGTCATGGATTGTTAAAACTGGTCCTATCCAGGTCCTTCTTTTTTTACCTGGAAGGGCCATAGTCCTCAAAGGATAATAATCAAGATGTGATTTCAGCTGAGCTCAGAGATTCCCACCCTATAGCATCAGGATTTGAGGGTCTGCACCAGTCCACACTGAGGGAGTACATTCGTGTTGTCCAAAAGAAAACGTAAAGCTCACCTTGAATCCTAAACTCTGGACAAATAAAACAAACCAAGAAGCAAACAAAAATTCCTATAAGTAAAGAGAAAATAAAGATTATAGTAAGAGGTCTTAGCAGAACAATTTCTCTGCTAGAACACTCTGCTAGTAACACCTGCAAAAGACATGTCTTTTCTCCATGTTATCTGACCCCGTATCCCTGTATCTTAAATTACCATCTCTGGTATTAACATAAATATCACCACCCTAAAATTCCCAGATAAATTTATCTGGGCATGACCAAGATAATTGTGATGGTGTGATCACTCACCTAGAACCAGACATCCTGGAATGTGAAGTCAAGTGGGCCTTAGGAAGCATCACTACGAACAAAGCTAGTGAAGGTGATGGAATTCCAGTAGAGCTCGTTCAAATCCTAAAAGATGAAGCTGTGAAAGTGCTGCACTCAATATGCCAGCAAATTTGGAAAACTCAACAGTGGCCACAGGACTGGAAAAGGTCAATTTTCATTCCAATCCCAATGAAAGGCAATGCCAAAGAATACTCAAACTGCCACACAGATGCACTGATCTCACACGCTAGCAAAGTAATTCCAAAATTCTCCAAGCCAGATTTCAACAGTACATGAAGCATGAACTTCCAGATGTATAAGCTGGATTTAGAAAAGGCAGAGGAACCAAAGATCAACTTGCCAACATCTGCTGGATCATCAAAAAGCAAAAGAGTTTCAGAAAAACATCTACTTCTGCTTTATTGACTATGCCAAAGCCTTTGACTGTGTAGATCACAACAAACTGTAGAAAATTCTTAATGAGACGGGAATTCCAGACCACCTAACCTGCCTCTTGAGAAATCTGTATGCAGACCAGGAAGCAACACTTAGAAATGGACATGGAACAACAGACTGGTTCCAAATAGGAAAAGAAGTACATCAAGGCTGTATATTGTCACCCTGCTTATTTAACTTATATGCAGAGAACATCATGAGAAATGCTGGGCTGGATAAAGCACAAGCTGGAATCAAGATTATTATTTCAGGTAGGGTTGAAATAATAATAATAATAACCTCAGATATGCAGATAACACCAACTTTACGGAAGAAAGAGAAGAACTAAAGAGTTTCTTGATAAAAGTGAAAGAGGAGAGTGAAAAGGTTGGCTTAAAACTCAACATTCAGAAAACTAAGATTATGGGATCCGGTCCCATCACTTCATGGTAAGTAGATGGGGAAAAAGTGGAAGCAGTGACAGACTTGATTTTTCTGGGCTCCAAAATCACTGCAGATGGTGACTGCAATCATGAAATTATAAGATGCTTGCTCCTTGGAAGAAAACTTATGACCAAACAAGACAGCATATTAAAAAGCAGAGACATTACTTTTCCAACAAAAGTCCATTTAGTCAAAGCTATGGTTTTTCCAGTAGTCATGTATGGATGTGAGAGTTGGACTATAAGAAAGCTGAGCACCAAACAATTGATGCTTTTGAACTGTGGTGTTGGAGAAGACTGTTGAGGGTTCCTTGGACTGCAAGGAAATCCAACCAGTCCATCCTTAAGGAAGTCAGTCCTGAATATTCATTGGAAGGACTGAGGCTGAAACTGAAACTCCAGTACTTTGGCCACCTGATGTGAAAAGCTGACTCGTTGGAAAAGACCTTGATGCTGGGAAAGATTGAAGGTGTGAGGAGAAGGGGTCAACAGAGGATGAGATGGTTGGATGGTATCACTGACTTAATGGACATGAGTTTAAGTAAACTCCTGTAGTTGGTGATGGACAGAGAGGCCTGGAATGCTGTAGTTCATGGGCTTGGCAAAGAGTCAGACATGACTGAGCGACTTAACTGAACTGAACTAAAAATTCCCAAACAAGTCTCAGGAAAAACCCTGTGTCACAAAGAGAGGGAGTGGCTCCAAAGTAAAGAAAGTGAGTGGGTGCAGGAGTGCCGTGAGCTTCTGCCCTACAGATCATCCATGGAAATTCATCACAGGGAGCCAAGCCTCCATGGATTCCTGATGGGAGGATTGAGAACTCTTACTCAAACAAACCTGCCTGAGTTCAATTACCAGCCAGAGAATCCGAGGCCTTTTGAACATTTTGGCTGTTGGCAGGCCCCAGGAGTCTGTCTGTCTGTCCAAATTCCATTTCTTACACTCCTGTTAATGCTGACAGGGCAGGACCTTGAAGTTTCATTTCTCTTTTGCCTCATTATCTTCCCTTTCCCCATCCTGAATGGCCTTCCTCAATTTGGGATATATGATGAAATGTGCTAAGCAGTTTTCTCCTGGTTATTATTATGTGTAACAGACATGTGGAGTGGTGGTGTGGATGTGCACTGGTCCACTCATTTGGTGGGTTTCCACATGTACGTGAGAATCTGTACTGTGTATGTGCACACTCGTAAACTGCATCAGCCATGGTCTTCCTGGCTACTGTGCAGTTCATAAACAAATGCAATTAACTCTCCCCACTGGCAGGAGTTCACACACAGACCCCACGACAGCCAAAAGGAAGTTAGATGGGAATTTGGGTCTGCTATCATCCTGAGTTCTCCCTCACCCAAGCCCTTGGGCCCTTTGACCTGCTAATAGAGAAATAAAAGCACAGCTGCCATCAACCATCCCATAAGCCAAAAACACCATTAGAGTTTTTTGATCAAAGAAAGAAGAGGTTCAATAGAGGAAGCATATGGTGATAGCTACCAGACAGCCTCAGGTAACAAATAAGCCCAAGATCTGGGCCATTTCCACCATTTCTTAGTGAAACAGCTTGATGGGGAAGAGCATACAATACAATTCATGAACCAGATTTCAGGGCTTAAATCTCATGATATTTCTAACCCTCTGGAGTCTATGGATTCAACAATATATCCGGGACCACAGAATCAGTTAGATGAAGAATCAAATCAATGCTCACCCACCAGATGTGTTTTTTAAAGCATATTTATCTCATCATCATTAGTTATTGAATGCTTAATTATATGCCTGGAACTCTAGTACCTGATATAGAAGTATTATTTAATTCTCACAACCCTAATAAAGAGATAATGCTGTTTCCTCATTTAATAGATGCAGAAGCTAATGCTTAAGAGAGCCAAGTAATTAGCATTCATAGCAAAATTTTCAGAAGCAGAACTCAAGCCAAGACTTTCTGATCCCAAAGCTCCTGATTTTAATTGCTATACATTCCTTTGATCTGTGACCCTTAGGGCAATGCACCATGAGACCAAGCTTATCAGTGGCAACTCCTACCTAGCTATAGGGAAGGAATTTGTTCAGTTGCTAAGTCATGTCAGACTCTTTGTGATCCCATGGACTGTAGCATGCCAGGCTTCCCTGTCCTTCACTATCACCCAGAGTTTGCTCAAACTCAGGTCCATTGAATTGGTAATGCCATTCGACTATCCCACCCTCTGTCATCCCCTTCTCCTCCTGCCCTCAGTCTTTCCCAGCATCACGGTCTTATCCAGTGAGTCAGCTCTTACATCAGGTAGTCAAAGTATTGGAGATTCAGCTTCAGCATTAGTCCTTCTAATGAATATTCAAGGTTGATTTCCTTTAGGATTGACAGGTTTGATATCTTTTCTGTCTGGCAATGGCAAACCAGTCTTCTCTAGGACCAGAATTTGAAAGCATCCATTCTTTGGTGCTCAGGCTTCTTTATGGTCCAACTCTTACATCTGTGCATAACTACTAGAAAAACCATAGTTTTGACTATATGAATCTTTGTTGGCAAAGTTATGTCTCTGCTTTTTAATATGCTGGCTAATTTTGTCATAGCTTCTTCCAAGGAGCTAGTGTCTTTATATTCATGGCTGCAGTCACCATCTGCAGTGGTTTTGGAGCCCCCAAAAAGAAAATCTACCACTTTTTCCCCATTTATTTGCCATGAAGTGATGGGACAGGATGCCATGATCTTCATGTTTTGAATGTTGAGTTTTAAACCAACTTTTTCACTCTTCTCTTTCACACTCATCAAGAGGCTCTTTCCTTGGAAGGAAAGTTATGACCAACCTAGACAGCATATTAAAAAGCAGAGATATTATTTTGTCATCAAAGGTCCCTCTAGTTAAGGCTATGGTTTTTCCAGTGGTCATGTATGGATGTGAGAGTTGGACTGGGAAGAAAGCTGAGCACTGAAGAATTGATGCTTTGGAACTATGGTGTTGGAGAAGACTCTTGAGAGTCTCTTGGACTGCAAGGAGATCCAACCAGTCCATCCTAAAGGAGATCAGTCCTGGGTGTTCAATGGAAGGATTGATGTTGAAGCTGAAACTCCAATACTTTGGTCACCTGATGCAAAGAGCTGACTCATTTGAAAAGACCCTGATGTTGGGAGGGATTGGGGGCAGGAGGAGAAGGGGACAACTAAGGATGAGATGGCTGGATGGCATAACCAACTCGACGTACATGAGTTTGAGTGAACTCCAGGAACTGGTGATGGACAGGGAGGCCTGGCGTGCTGCCTTTCATGGAGTTGAAAAGAGTCAGACATGACTCTGTGACTGAACTGAACTGAACTAAACTGAACTGAGGCTCTTCACTTTCTGCCATTAGAGTGATAAACATCTGCATATCTGTGATTGTTGATATTTCTCCTGGCAATCTTGATTGCAGCTTGTGCTTAATCCAGCCCAATATTTCACATGATGTACTCTGCATGTAAGTTAAATAAGCAGGGCGACAATATACAGCCTTGATGTATTCCTTTCCCAATTTTGATCCAGTCTATTGTTCTATGTACAGTTCTAACTGTTGCTTCTTGACCTGCATACAGGCTTCTCAGAAATCAGGTAAGGTGGTCTGCTATTCCCATCTCTTGAAGACTTTTCCCCAGTTTGTTGTGATCCAGACAGTCATAGGCTTTAGTGTAGTCAATGAAGCAGAAGTATATGGTTTTCTCAATTTCCCTTGCTTTTTCTATGATCCAACGGATGTTGTCAATTTGATTTCTAGTTCCTCTGCCTTTTTGAAATCTAGCTTGGACATTTGGAAGTTCTCAGTAATGTACTGTTGAAGCATAATTTGAAGAATTTTCAGTATTACTTTTGCTAGCACGTGAAATGACTGCAATTGTATGGTAGTTTGAGCATTCTTTCACATTGCTTTTCTTTGCGATTGGATAAGAATGCACAAAAGTTTCAGCGTTTAAAAAAAATTTCTTTTGATTGTATCCAATCAAATGAACCTTAACCCTTCAAATTTCTCACACTGAAAGATTAGTGAAAATAGAAATCTTGGGTGAAGTTTGGACTCAAAGAAGCCAGAATAGGGGGGAAAAGATGGTAATAGAGTGATTCCAAGAAAATCTTTCTGCTGAATGCTCACTAAAATGTGGGATCCTTTCCCATCCCATTTCCAGGAACCTGGGGAATGTATTCTCTGAATAAACTGAATGGTCTGAATAAAACACACAAAGATACAAGATTTCTGTGCCCCCCAACAATATAATCCAATCTCACTTCAATAAAGTCATCAGAGCGTGAATCTCAGTCATGCACGCATCTGTCCGAATTAGTGTTTAGGCCATCACTTTAAGATATGAACAGGTAACTGAGGATATCCAGAGTGTTCAGGAAAATACTCAGTATGAAAAAGATAAAAAACAACAGAGGGAGTAGAAGAAACCAAGCAGACAAAGAAAAAGCCCAAAACTAGTTTCACCCAAGAAAAAAAGAGAAGGAACAGAGAAACTATAACCTAGAGCCAGTAATAGAGGGTGAAATTAAGTCAGTGAAAGAAAGACAAACAGCATCTATTAATGCAAAGCACAGAACCTAGAAAAGTGGTGCTGATGAACCTGTCTGAGGGGCAGGAATAGAGATCCAGACATAAAGAACAGTCTTGTGAACACTTCAAGAGAAAGAGAGAGTGGGATAAATTGAGAGAGTAGCATTGAAACATGTCCAACACCATATGTAAAATAGATAGCTAGTGGGAAACTGATGTATAACACACGGAAATCAAACCTGTGCTCGGCGACAGCCTAGAAGGGTGGGATGGCAAGTGGGGAAGGGGTTCAAGAGAGAGGAGCAAATGTGTATATATGACCGATTAACATCAGTATATGGCAGAAGCCAACACAACATGATAAAGCAGTTATCATCCAATTAAAAATATTTTAAAAAGAAAAAGTTAACTTAGAAAAAGAAAGAACTCTTAGAAATAAAAAGTCTATACCTATCCCCAAATTTTTTGGAACATTTGAAAAATGAAGGAAATTTTCTAGAAAATATAACCCATCTATAAAGCCAAATGTCTAGGGGTGTTCCAAATATTAAAATAGAAAATACAGAAGAGGAAATTGTTAGAGAAATACTTTTCTTAATTCTAATACTCAAAAGACATGAGTCTACAGACTGGGATGGCCAACCAAATGCTAAATTTCATGAATAAAAAGTGAAAGTGAAAGTCACTCAGTCATGTCTGACTCTTTGCCACTCCATGGACTGTATAGTCCATGGAATTCTCCAGGCCAGAATACAGGAATGGGTAGCCTATCCCTTCTCCACTGGGTCTTCCCAACCCAGAAATTAAACCGGGGTCTCCTTCATTGCAGGTGGATTCTTTACCAACTGAGCTATGAGGGAAGCTCACATGAGTAAAAAGAACTCCACTAGAATAGTATGTTATCATGAAATGTGAGAATTTCAGACATAAGGAAAAAAAATATTTAAAGTCCCCAGAGCATCTTGCAGTAATAGGAAGTAGGAAATGTTTTCAAAAAAACCCCTAATTTAACAGTAGGATTATTAAAGGGACAGAGGAGACAACAGGAAGAGTTCCCAGTGACCAGAACTGGAACAATCTAAACAACAAAATAAAGTAGTGCCGCATTATAACCCAAAGTAGACAATGTGCACTATGAGCCATATTGATAAATAATTGAATCGATGCATATAGGGGGGAGAAGAGATTAATCTGCTACACAGAAGAGTACCCAGTAATTGATGTAAATACTCCCTCCTCAAAGAAGTGAAGCAAAACTCCCCTCCTCCTCAAATGTGGCTGGGTACAGTGATTTTTCTTCCCCAAAAGTGCTGCAAGAAGAGGGAGAAAAAAGTACTAACTTTACAGTGGAGAAACCTGGCAAACATTGCTGGAGGCAGACGGTCAAGATCGATGTCAACAGAGGTAAGTCACGTTGACATTTGAGAAATGTGAGGTAAATGGAGCTTTATTTCTGCAGTCTCCCCCTAGAACACATCATCAGATACAACCAAACTGAGGGGTGTTCTACAAAGCATCTGACAAACATTTCTGAAAACTTTCAAGGTCATCAAAAATGAGGACAGTCCAGGGTTTCGCTTGGTGACTGAGTGGTAAAGAATCCACCCGCCAATGCAGGAGACGTAGGTTTGATCCCTACGCCGGGAAGATCCCATATGTTGTGGCATCTAAGCCTGTGCACACAGCTGAGTAAATTCAACAGATAAAACACGGCCTGCACAGCCAAAACTGTTTACTATCCTGTCTCAACAGTAAAGCATTCTCAACCTCGGAGCTATATGTTGAGTTCCTGCTGTGTGCCAGGCTGCAGAGTTATCCTAGCCATTCTTGTCTTCAATAAGCTCGCAGGCTAGTGCTTCCTAGGGGGAGACAGGCAAGTTAACAGACAACAGAGCACACTGTGATAAGATGTGACAGGGGAAGGACAGAACACTGGGAGTGGTAAGAAAGAATCCTAGCCCGGTCTCAAAGGTGGAAGGAGAGTCAAGAACACTTCCTAAGTCTAGACCAAAAGGACATTGGAGAGGACTGGGGTGGGGTAGGAAGAATTTCAGGTAGAAGGAGGAGCTTATCAGTGGTGATAGCTGCAAGGCACCTCAGACTAACTAAAGAATTTCAGGTTTTCAGGTGTTTATAATATTATTTAAACCATTTAATACCTGTATTATACTATTTAAAAATAAAAGTAGAACTTAAATGTTTTCTACAAAAATAAAAAGGAGCTGAAAATATAAAACAGCTATAGGTAGACCAATAATGAGATCATGTAGCGGTCCAAGTACTACAGCTGATGGGTGTGTGTTTGTCACTATGGTTGGACTTGAAATCAGAAAGAAGTGGAAGTGCCAAGTGAGGAGACTGGAACACAGGCTAGAGTCAGGACACCAAGGGCCTGAAAAGCCCTCTGAAGTGGTATGGACAGTGTCAGGAGAGCATAGAGGAACTCATCATTTTTTCCTTTAATTGAAGTATTATTGATTTCTATATTTTGAATATTGTAGTTGAACCTGAGAGTATATCTTATTAAAAAAAAAAGAGAGGGAGAGAATCTCACATTTAGGAGAATTTTCAATAACTGACTAGTTGTAAGATCTCTAAGTATCTTCCAACTTATACAGTCTATGACTCTTGAGATCAGGAAATGACTATAACCTGAGAAGGGCCCTGTTTTTATGGGCTCTTTTAATAGGAGGAGAAGGGTATCCTCTCCTGCTCATCATCCACCATGAGGATCCCCTCGGCAAGCTTCCTCTCATCTGTGACCCTTGCATCGCTTCTGTACTTTCTTTGATTTCCTATAGGGTGAAAAATTAGTCTGCCTAGACTCCATCTTGACCACACATGAGCTGTGCAGATATGAGCAACTTACTTAACCTCTCTGTGCACAATAACCCCTCTATAAAATGCAGATAATAGTAGCTATATCTTGGATTGCTATGAGTACTAAGTGACAAGGTCCTTGAAAAGCATTTGACAGATTACCAGGCAGATAGTGAACACCTCACAAGTGGTAATTATTGTCCAAGCAGCTGCTATTCTAATAGTGCTGGAAGAGTACAGAGGACAGGGTGACCTGTTACAGTGTGCATCTTGTCACTGCCTGCTCAACAGCCCTTTCTTTGTGGAACTCTCTAGTCCAGCATCTCAGTCGATGAGTACAATCAATAATTTAATCCATTCTTTTGTAGAGACTAGTACTCAGTAAAGAAAATACACTGGTTGACTGGGAGAGACTAATTCAGAGGCATGGAGAATCATGAATCTTGGAAATGAAAGTCAAGGGAAAGATCACTAGTTTACCATCCATCCAAAACCTGATACAGGTGGTCTAGCCTCTGCTTGTGTCTTTCTTCCAAGCGGTCCTTTCTAGCTCCATACAGCCGTAATTGTTAGGGAAATGGAAAGGAATATTTGCTCAGCTGCCACTATGTGCTAAGTACTGTGTTGTTCACTTATAATCCCAACTACAAACCTATAAAAAAGTATTATTACCTTTTATACTGTGTATGCAAAGAAAGAGGAATTGGATATGTTAAAAGTTTAACTCACAAATAGCTTTTGCTCTCTAATGTATTAGTTAGAGCTTCCTTGAGGACAAGGACAGTAGGTCACTCATACTGTCCCAGGAAAAAGGGGACTCCTGATGGCCCTCATGGTCAAGAATCACTGCCCCATCAGGAATCTTCAAGGCATCATTTTCTCTGCTTTCCTCTTCCTGCTCCTCTCTGAACCACTCCTCATCATCAGTTTTCTCATAGCCTCAGCTTGCTCCTGGTCCACATCACACATCCCAACCCCCAAGTCCTCTCTGAGATCTTCACCTCAGGAATCTGAGCTCAGTGACCCATTCTCTCAATTACAAATGCCATAGCCCTGAACAAGGACCCCAGTCTCTCCAGTGCTTCTTTCCCATGACAGACCTCAGGCTGTAGTTCACTGGCAGATCGGTGGTTAGAAGCTCAGCGTCATTCATGACCACGAGAAGAAAGACCCTACTGGGAAGAATACAATTGTTCCATTTGTAGTTTGAGCAATGATAGCTATGAATGGGGTATAGTTCTTCAGAAGTGGTTGAGGTGAACCAGCAATGACTAAGAACTCTACCATAAATATGAATTTATTTATGTTTGTCACCAAAATAGTCAGTCAAGTCACTTAAGGATCTGTTCAAATGTGAGCAACAGAGAATCCAATTCCCAGAAGCCTAAACACACAGAGGGTTTTCCTCACAACAAGAGATCTGGATACAGGCAACCTATAGATTAAAAAATACCAAGGACCCAGGCTCTTTTCCTTATGTTCCACCCTACTGATTTGCTACCACATTGTTACAACAGGGCTGAGGTACTTCTGGACATCAAGTTCATAGTTTGGAAGGGGAATGGAGAGTCAGAGCAGTTTCACATCATTGTTTTGTGACTTTAATTGGGGAAGCGAAGACCTTCTAAGCAGATTTCCTCTGTCACTTCTTATCTAGAACAAGTTTACCAGTCCATTCTCTAATCCAACCTGTGAGATGTCTATGACAGGTTTAGACCAAGCAGGGACATCCCCTGAAACTGGGGTAGGAACTTAGGGCCTCTGATCAAGGGATGGAATATGCTAGCTCCCTAAATAAGTATTAGAGTTCTAATAGGAGAAAACAAGGATGTTAGTTGAGCAAGAAATAACACTTTGTTTAGTAGAGCACTCCTCCAAGACAAGAGACCATGTGTGTGCACCCCTTGCAGCTACCCCAATATTCCCAATAGATAATAGAAGTCTGTAAAAACTGGCGTACAACTCACTATTCTCCCTTCCCTGACAGAGAAACTGATTAGAAACTGTGAAAGCTTCACAAGCTTGGGTCCCGAGACAAGAATGAGGTCAAGCAGGAACCCCTCCACTACGACCCTCCATGGAAGCAAACAGAAATACAAACACAACTGTATTATTCTAAACCACTACACTGTTTCACCGCAGCATAATGTCACATGTCCTAACATCACTGCAGTCATGTGGAAGCAGCAATAGGAGGGGTTAAAACATTCTTTGAAGTAAGACAGGCCAGGATTAGAGGCTCTGACACTTACTGTTCACATGTCCTACCACTCTGTGCCCTTTAGCCTTGCTCGTGTTCCTCTATCAGCCTAGATCTGTGGTTCTCAGATCTGGCTGCACCTTCATATCACAAGAGGAACCTCAAATACATGCCCAGCTTCTACCCCAGACATTGTGATTTCATTGGTCTGGGGTGGAGCCTAGGCATTCGCACTTTTAAAGCCGAATGTGCAGCTATGTTTGAGAGCTACTTGTCTACAATTCCTTAACGTTATTTAGCTGATTCACTCTTCAACACTCAGATTGAATCTTCTCCAAAATGTTCTCCTCCACCCAAAGTTCCCAAGTGAGCTCCAGTAGCAATCTGGTCATATCTGATCTCTGTAATTAGAACATCACATAAGATTTTCCATTTCCACATCTACTTTCCAACCAGAGTATGATCTCCCAGAACACAAGGACTGTACTAAAATCTCCTTGTATTCTCAGGACCTAGATCTTGGCATCAAGCTACATATCAAGGTATACACACAATAAATGCTGATTTTTTAAACAGAGAAAACAACAGTTGATTAAAATTAAGCAACCGATGGTGACCTCTGAGAAAATAAATGGAAGCTTGGAAGAAATTATGACCCTTCTAAGTTTAGAGGTGAGTGTGAAAGTAAATTATTTGAAGATGATGACTTGACACAAGAAATGCAAGGGAAATGATGATGATGAAGAGAACGGGTCATTTTTAGGATGGGGAAAAGCCAGTTTTATAGCACTAGGAATGGTATCATTCAAAAGGGAAAATGTGTTTTGGCAGAAAAGTAAAATTTTGTTAGTCAAAGATTCAGAAATATGAGAAGGAGGTAGAGAAAACAGCATACCTATACAAAATGTCAAAAATGGTTCTTTCTATGTGGTGAGATTTTGGTGTTTTTTTTTTTTTTTTTTTTTTTTTTTTTGTTTTTTTTTTTTTTTTTTTTTTTTTTTTGTTTTTATTTTTTTTTTTTTTTGTTTATTTGTTTTTT
>SJYA01001060.1:13420-164340 GCA_006410615.1 Neotragus moschatus | reverse complement strand
ATGGTTTTTCCAGTGGTCATGTATGGATGTGAGAGTTGGACTGTGAAGAAGGCTGAGTGCCGAAGAATCAATGCTTTTGAACTGTGGTGTTGGAGAAGACTCTTGAGGGTCCCTTGAACTGCAAGGACATCCAACCAGTCCATTCTGAAGGAGATCAACCCTGGGATTTCTTTGGAAGGAATGATGCTAAAGGTGAAACTCCAGTACTTTGGCCACCTCATGCGAAGAGTTGACTCATTGGAAAAGACTCTGATGCTGGGAGGGATTGGGGGCAGGAGGAGAAGGGGACAACAGAGGATGAGATGGCTGCTTGGAATCACCGACTCGATGGACGTGAGTCTGAGTGAACTCCGGAAGTTGGTGATGGACAGGGAGGCCTGGCGTGCTGTGATTCATGGGGTTGCAAAGAGTCGGACACGACTGAGTGACTGAACTGATAGTCACAATTTTTATTACCTAAGCCTTCCCAGAAATAATATATAATGCACTGAATTTTCATTAAACTCTGATCTTTAGTGAATTACTTACATTTGTGGAAACAGTTTAAGTGTTGGTAGCCCCAAATAAGCCAATGTCATATAGTTCCTCCAAAAATAAAATTATGAGGAAATTTTCCATTTTGTTTTGTGTTGCTTGTCTATAATATAGATTATTTTCTGCAATAAATATTTGCTTTTCTAATTATGAGATAAAAAGTGAACCTTAAAAAAAAATTTTAACAGTGAAAGGACATTAATGAACAGGATGCTATTTTTCATACTTTTCGGTCCATAGGGAGTATTTCTTCTCTTCCATTCTTGGAAGCAGATAGTTAAAAACTCCTAAAAGTCTGAGTTTTGGACTCTAAAAGACCTAAGTTGGAATTGTTTACCTGCTGTGTGATGTGATCTTGGATGCCACTTAACATCTCTAAACTTGTTTTCCAATTTGTAACCTGAGAATAATACAAGTGCCTGTCTCACAGGTTTATTGCTGTGAAGGGCATGCCTGCAATAAAAAGCCAGCATTTATAGAACACTTGCAATATGCTGGGGACTGTTCAAGGCTTGTTCTGTGGACTGGATCATGTGATTAACTCATACATAAGGAAGGCTGTGTACAAACATCCAAAGAAGGAAAACTAGGAGTAATGGATGGCAGCCTAAGAGGGATGGATTTTATCGAAGGAAGACCTTGCTTAAAGCCTAAACTGGACCAGATGAAGCAGGCTATTTGGATTTGGAAGTAGGTAGTGGGTTCCCACCTTTACAGGTGTTTGGGAAAATGACTACAGGGATGTATACAAAGAGGATTTAACTTTTCATTGGCCAGAGGGATAGATTTGCACAACTGTAAATTCAAATGCCTATGAGGCTACATAGGTAATGTAACTGAGCAGAGCAGGCCGGGTGTGGGCCAAAGGGCAAGGCTGCGAACTACGGAGGATTGGAGGCCGCTGCCTTTGCACATCTTCAGCCTGGAGCTGTCCTCCTCCAGATCTTTGCAGAGCTGCCTTCTGCTCCCTTAGCGCTCACTCACATAGTCCAGTGTCTGTCTCTGTAATCCCCATGGTATTTCTCTGGAAGTTCTGGAAGTTCCCTGCTTATTCATTTATATGTTTCTGTCTGTTCCGCTCATCTCTTCAGAGAATATAATAAGAATTCAATAAACAAAGCACTGAATGAAGTCAAATAACAAACTGAACAACTCATTCCAATGGTCCATCAAACAAAATGCAATTTAGTCTCTTGTTTTAACAAGTAAGGTGAGAAGTGCTTTTCTGTAGCAATTCTGGCACAATTTCAGGGAAAAAGAGATGCTAAAATCATTACTGGAAGGTTGGACAGCTGTGGAGGTGCTCAGTTAACTAGATTTTTCAGAATCCCAGAGTATAAAATGGAGAGCTCAAAAGAAAAAGAGGAAAGGAACAAAGAAATTTTCCGCATTTTTATGAGTAAGAACATCAAAAAGCATCGACAAAAAACCTTTCAAACTTACCATAGTAGCCTCATCCTGTTGCCCAGGCAAAGAGATCCTAAATTGTGGGAAAATGAAGAGAAAATTAAGCTTGTAAGCCAAAGAGTTCATGAGATTTCTTTTTTTAATCAAACAAGCATATTATTTCCATTATTACTTTAATATGAACAAAATCTTTATGGACATCAGAGCCTAAAAAAGTTAACTTAACAGAAAGAATGTTTTAAAAAAGAAGGGAAAACAAATCAATCTGGACCACTCTCTGATAACTCCAGGTTAACTTTTCTTAAATCTCTGCTGCTACTGCTAAGTCACGTCAGTTGTTTTCAACTCTGTGCGACCCCATAGATGGCAGCCCAACAGGCTCCTCCATCCCTGGGATTCTCCAGGCAAGAATACTGGAGTGGGTTGCCATTTCCTTCTCCAATGCATGAAAGTGAAAAGTAAAGGGAAGTTGTTCAGTCATGTCCAACTCCTAGCGACCCCATGGACTGCAGCCGACCAGGCTCCTCCACCCATGGGATTTTCCAGGCAAGAATTCTGGAGTGGGGTGCCATTGCCTTCTCCGTCTTGAATCTCTAGGAGTCAAATAAGCCCCTTGGTGTAAAGTATCTTGTGTTTACTATGATTAGTATATTCACCCATATGCCCTAGCTTACTTTAATACAATCACATTTCAGTGTAATTAAAATGGGAGATTGTTTTCTCCCATAGATGACAGGTTTTATACACACACACACAACTGGTCGAAGGAGACCAGGAGGCACCAGATGACTCTTAGGAAATCCTTTGTTCTCCTCCTAGCTCTGAAATCATGTACCCTCCCAAAGTCTGATGAGCTTCTTCTGTTAAGTGGGTGCTGTAAAACCCTCAACAATTTTACCTCCTATAAGGACAGAAATTGGTTCTGGAGAGTATGAGAAAAAAAGGAGTGAACAGACCTATATTATACTGGTTTATTGACTTCCAAATCCCAACTCTACCCACCCAATGCTAACTCTCCATATTTAATTTTTCCTACGGAGAATTTAAATATAATGTTTCTCTTTATGGGAAAATAGTTTTAAGATTAAGAAGGAACAAGGAAGTAATCAAGGAAGTTGTGTGAAATTGAAATCATGTGAGGTGTAGGACTACAGGCAGCTTATCTGAAGAATACCCCCATAGGCTCAGTCCTGAGGTGACTTACTTCTGCTAATCATGAATACCAAAACCACGAGCAGTAACACCAATACAATAACAGAGATTCCAATGTAGATTCCCTTATTGGCGATCATCCATGGGTCATGTATCAGCACCACAGGTTAATGAAACATCAGCAGATGAAAAAAAAGAAAGTCTTGTTAGAATTACGGATAGAAAACATTTCTGAAAATAATGTACCCAGACACATTTATCTTTACTAATATTTGGTTAGTTCTGGATCATGAGGGATGAGACCAAATGATCTGAATTTATAACCATATGGAGACATTCTAAGACAATTTAACACTCAAAATGTATTTGAAAATGGTGGCAATGTTGTAGATCTTTCTTGGTGTGTATATACAGATGTGTATACATTTGACAAAATTCAAACTATAAGCTTCAAATGAGTCTGCTTTAATATATGTAAATTACACCTATATTTTAAAATTACTAAGGTATTTTCACATAAAATCCTCTTATGATATTAGAAAAGAAGACAATTTTTGTTTGTATATAAGTTAGTATGGTGGCGTTACATTTATGTGCTCAGTTATTGAATTTGGCCTTTTGTTAGAGAACTCCTTTTTTTTTAAAACCTAGAATTCAAGATACTATATACTTCTTTATAAATAGACTTGAAGTAGCTGCTCATATACATGGTGCTGCTTAACAATTAAAATTCTGTACAGTTGGAAAAAATACAGTTTAATTTAAGCCTCCTGGTGTGGCTTATAAGGAATCACCTCTTGTGGTAAACCCCAAAATACACCAGGCATCATGTTCGACCCTTTATATAACTTAACCCTAATCCTAAAGATGTCCTGCAGGGAAGGTATCTTAACAGAAAAAAAGTGGAAGACCAGAGAAAAAGATTAAGTCTGAAGTCTCTTCCTGTGTCAGAGTCTAAACTCTGGAGCCAGAACTCCAGCTTAACTTTTACTTAGTTGCTGTGTGACCCTAGACAAGCTATTTAACCCCTTTGAACCTCTGTTTCTCTGTCATTGGCAGATTCGATAAGGTTCTTGGGAAAGGTACATCGTGTAGTTCCTGATGAACGAAGAGAGGAATACAGAGGAGGGTGACTTAGCCTCTGAGGTATCCTTGCTTAATGGGGGAATGGCCAGTGTCTTGGGAGGAAAGAGCTGTTATCAGCTTACTTGTTGGGAGTAAAGTGGTTGGATGGAATATGGGATGACAGGAAGCAGGCTTTGCCTCATTAAAAAAAAAAATATGCTACATAAACTTTTCAGGTTCATTTTAGAATATGCGGCTCAGCATAAAGAGAGCAAAACAAAAACCAATCATAATTCCAACATCCAGGAAAGCCACTACCACCATTTTTCATTAAATATACTCCTCTAGAATTTTATTTCTCTACTATTTCTACTAACAGAAACTGTGACCATATTCAATATATACTACAACATATATAGTATTTCATTTTTTTTTGTGTGTATATATATATATATATATATATATATTTGGCCATATCACATAGCATGTGGGATTTAATTACCTCAACCAGGGATCAAACCTGTGACATCTATATAAAAAGTGTGGAATCTTAACCACTTGACCATCAGAGAAGTCCCTACCCTCTTTTATAAGTTAGTTTTTTCGCTTAACAATTGATACTATTTTCTCATGTCAGTAAATACACTGCAGTGACAACATTGTTAATGGGCATAAGAGGGCATGCTTAACTGACTAAGTAATTAATCTCATTATTGAACATTTAGGTTGTTTATAACATTTTCATGATTATAAACAGCAGCAATGAACATCTTTTCTTATGCATCTTCACATATTTGCTCAGTTCTCTCCTTAAGGTAGAGTTCAGGAAACTGATTTAGTACTGGGACAGAATATATGCTGTGTGGTTTTCAGGACACCTGGGAGACACCGTGATGCCTTCAAGTCAAGATACGAAAACGCCCATGATTTTGCTACTGCCTATTGTGAACTTGCCTCTATACTGCTTGTTGGTTATTGTTGCGGTTTAGTTACTAAGTTGAATCCAACTCTTTTGCAACCTCATGGACTATACCTGTCAGGCTCTTCTGTCCAAGGGATTTCTGAGGCAAGAATGCTGGAGTGGGTTGCCTTTTCCTTCTCCAGCAGATCTTCCCACGTCAAACCCATGTCTCCCACATTGGCAGGTGGATTCTTTACCACTGAGCCACCAGGGAAGCCCAGATATAGCTTTTACTTTCTGCTACGCATACCTGTCTGGCAGGTAAGAACAATCTCATCATTTAGTATATTTCTTTTTTAAATCCAGCATAATCTGACTATGGAACAATACAGCAGTCACTTACATGGTGGCAGTTCTGCTATTTAACAGGCATAAACAAATTCTGTCCATATCCATCAAATCAATCAGTACCCATACCATGAAAGTGATTAAAATCTTGTGGTGATGTTCATATTGTCACTAAGGTATGCAGCACAGGCCATTTGACCTCATACTAAATAAGCCCATTTTCTTGAGCTGGACTTTCTCTTACAATGGCCATGCTGCAATTACTCACCACTTATGATCAGGATTACTTCATACCTAAATTCTTTTTGCTTATTGCTTCTATGAGTTATTTACACACAACAAAAGGAGAGTTGTTTCACTCAAGGGAGCCAAAAGAAAACGTCCTATTAATAAATTCTTCAAAGAATTCTTCAAAGATGAGGCTTTGATGAACTTCATGATACTAGAACTCCTTAGATTTTTCTCTCAAGCTAACCGTGAAAATGTATGAGAACATCCTACAGAATCACAAAGTTGTTCAAGACCTTAGGACCTTAATAAATCATCATATGGGGAGGATTACACATAGAAAGACTTAACAGTGGCCTCAAAATTTCTCTCTAGAAGGACAATTAACTTGGAAAAAGATATTAGAGGCATATATTTAAGCAAGCATACTTTCATTGGCATAAAATTTTGGGTTGGGATGGCCCCCATTCCACCAGATCAGTTCAAGGCATGTTATTTCTCTAACAAGGATTGCAGTCTTCCTTGGTAGTAACGTTACTCACTATCCTTGAATTAATTCATTCATTTTTCCCCGATTTTCTGGCCAGGAGAAAGTCTGTGGTGGGTGTGTATATGTGTTTGTGTCATGTGTGTGTGTGTGTGTGTGTGTGGAGTACACCATTTTTCAGGTGTTTCTAGCAAACTAGTGCATCTATATAAACTTTTTAAATTAATTAAAGCATCTCTGGGCTTCCCAGGTGGCTCATTGCTAAAGAACCTGCCTGCCAATGCAGGAGACTCAAAAGATGTGCGTTTAATCTCTGGGTCAGAAAAAATCCCCTCAAGGAGGAAATGGCAACCCACTCTGGTATTCTTGCCTGAACAATCCCATTGACAGAGGATCCTGGAAAGTTATAGTCCATAGGGTTGCAAAGAGTTAGACGTGACCCAGTGACTGAGCACAAAGTATCCCTATTTAAGAGTCAGAGTCATTCCTTACTTTGTTTTATGGATTACAATGAATCAATCTGTGGACTAGTCTAGCTTTACAATAATTATCTTAGTTACAATTATCAAGTTACAATAATGTAACTTGCTTCCAGGGAGACATACAAGTGAACCCAGCTAAAAAAATAGAAAGGAAGATGCTTACAGTTTGAATGCTACAACAAACAGCAGTTGGAAAGTTTATCACAGTGTTATTCCCACCTGCTAAACAAGAAGGAAAATTAATTAGAATTAGAAAGCAATATTAAATTTTCACTGCAAACACCAATGTATTCACACTGCCATCTGGTAATGAATGAGAAAAGTTGAATAATCATATGGCCAGATACTGTAGGCACTGCAGGAGTTAAACCAAGTCAATGACATTTATTAATTTAACCTGTAACCTGTGCTTCTTAACCATTTTGTCATGGTCCCTTCCCAAAATGAAACCCTTTTTTGTCTTTACGGAAAAAGGTGCAGGTTCACAGAAAGTTTACCTACAATTTCAAGGAATCATAGTGGCCCATTCTCAGAGCTAGGTTAAAAATTACCATTTCAGGTAGGTAGTCAGATTTTTTCACAACAGCTAAGAAACTGCCAATTGCTGAGAAGCCATTGCATACCAAAGAACTGAACTACCCTGTGCAACATGGATGTTACATTGGTTTTACATTAAAAATATGAGTGAAATGCACTAAGATATCCCAAACAGATGGCATCCAACTCCTACATTATGTGCCACTGTGCCCAGATATTGATCCAAAAGTGCAATAAAAAACATGTTATGTCAGCCCCTAAGACAAATATAGTGTATATAGTGTGTATATATTTATATATATACTATACATATATGTATATAGTTATCCTATGTTGGCCTTGGGGCTGAGATAACATATATCATAAATATAATGTAATATCCTGTAATATAATGTGTTTTTACATTAAATTTTTAAGTAGTATTCATATACATATTATGTCTTAAAGTTTTGACTATTCAGATTTTAATAGTGTTTTGAAATATCTCTTTTGTTACATAGAACATATACTATTGACCCTTCTAAACAACTATAGGTCAAATACAGAATTCTCTCTTTACTGAGTATCTATTTTATACTAATCACTCTACAGAATGGGCGATGTTGTAAAACACCAAGGATTTGAGTCAGATAAAATTTGACTTCAGTGTTGACAATGTCCCTTACCAACATGACCTTGATTAAGGTCCTTTACATATACATGTAAATGTATAATTTTCTAACTTGGGTAACCTTCAACTGCAAGCTGTTGATAGCACCTGTTTCAGAAAGTAGTCACATTAGATGATGCATGTAAGGTACTTAACAGCATATTAGAAAAATATCAACTATACTATCTGTACCATTATATTGTTATATAATGATAGGAGCAATGCGGGGTGAGGGGGGCAGACACCATGCAATGGATTTTCCAAATATCACGTCTTTCATTCCTTACAAGCAAGCAGTAAGGAATGAAACAACTTGCCCATGGGCATGCAGCTTGAAACTGCCATGGACGGGCAGTTGAATTGGAAGCTGCTTGGCTCCAAAGCAGAGCTAAAGGTCCTCCCCAGTCTGGCAATGGCAAGAACTAAACCTGCCCTGGAAGAATTAAGTGAGATAACGTACAACAGTTTATTGGCACATTTGTCTGAAAAGGTAGGTGGTAAGCCATATGGTGACCAAAATTCCTTCCAGATTAACACTGTTTGCTTTGTGAGGCTTTAATTCACTGAAGTGTGACTTGGGCACTCTGAGGATTTCCCGGGAGGGCCTCAGAGATGCTGCCAAGACGGCAGCAGTCAGAGAAGTCGTGGGGACACAGCTGCTGCAATGCCTGTTCCATGCGGGCAGGTCTGCCTTGACCAGGTTGTAGTGCCATATTTTAGAAAACAATTTCCCATTTCCTACTTTGTTCTTCCTCTTCGCCTAAAAGTGTGGGTTGCAATTGCTCCAGCTGTTCTTACCTGTATTTTAATCTGCTTTCTTTTTTATTTTGAGTTCACACCAAGGATTCCAGTTTCAAAACCAAATGTAACTATTAGCTAATCCCAATTTGAATTGGTCCCATTGTGAGTCCCTGGAGAAGGCAATGGCAACCCACTCCAGTACTCTTGCCTGGAAAATCCCATGGACGGAGGAGCCTGGTGGGCTGCAGTCCATGGCGTCGCTAGGAGTTGGACACTACTGAGCGACTTCACTTTCCCTTTTCTCTTTCATGTATTGGAGAAGGAAATGGCAACCTACTCCAGTGTTCTTGCCTGGAGAATCCCAGGGACAGGGGAGCCTAGTGGGCTGCCATCTATGGGGTTGCACAGAGTTGGACACGGCTAAAGTGACTTGGCAGCGGCAGCAGCATTCTGAGTCCCACTGCATGTTCATTTTCAATTAACAGTTTCCTTGAATGATGGGCAAAAGGTAGGCCATACTGGGTGTCTGCTACAGATTAGCAACTCGTGAGCACGATGAGTCATATGCATGAGGAGTCTTGCGAAGCCTGACCTTGCTTGGATGCTTCACAGGTGCAAGGACGCATAAGCCAATTCTGCATTACAAAGGGGTTCACATGTGACACTCCCCAGATTTACCACCATGGGTAACAGAGTTAGCTGGGAAGATGACAGGACTCAGCATTACCTTTCTCCATCACAGGAAAGACAGACAAATCTTACCTCCAAAGAATATAGACCTGCCCACATTAGGGAGAATAGGGAATACTTTGGGGTGGAATAGCAAAATCTCAGTGGGGCATGCCTTTTTGGTGCTGGTGTGCATGTCCTCAACTCATCTCAAAATGCCCGCATGGAAGGAAAGCTCGACAAGGCAGCAGAGGAGCCTCATGGCTCTGTGTAGTTTCTGGAGGAAACTCAAACAGATGACTAGTTTGGTCTCGACCAGCTTAGTTGGGATTTAATACTTTTAAGGCTCTGTACAGGGAAGTGAGCCAAGAAATGAGTTAAAAATCAAGGCGGGTTCATTTAATCTAGAAAAATATGGATATGCATGTGGATATTTTCAGGTCAGACAATGTACTCAGTTATACATACTTTTAGACATTCTAAGTAATAATCATAATTGCCACTCTATCACTTGCATTTTAACTGTGCCCTAAGGTTTTTATCTCAGTTAATCCTTGTAAGAATAAGTAACATTCAATCCATTTTCCAAAAGGTAAACACAGATTCAAAGATGGTAAGATATTTGTTCAGGTTGTATAGCTAATTGGAGTAATCAGTACTGGCACTCAATTCAGACTTGTCTTAATTCAGAATATGTGCTCTTAACAATGCACTAATATCTATCAAAATTTGAAAGCTCCCAGCTGTTCCCAAAAGAAACTGAAGTTACCTGTTGTGGAAGAGTGCCATGGTGAGTGTGTTACATTTGTTTTATGTGGGCGGGTAGACTTGGTTCTTGTAGTTTGCATGGGAGAAGATGAAGAAGCTACAGAAATGACAAGAATGGGAAAATGGGATTCAATTTTATGGAGGAAAATTTCCACCACCAAGAAAAATAACAGAACTAAAATCAGGAATTACCCTTTGACACTTTCTTAGAGAAAAGTTCAAGGATGGCCATGAGGGATTGTCCTGCCATACAGATATTCCATTATAATGGAGAAATCTGTTCTAGGTGATGATGTAGGGAACTTAACAAAAGACAGAATTATTTCACTTTATATACACTTAAAATGCCCCTAAAGCCTATAATCGTGCGTGTTAAGAAGGACACCTAGTTATCTTGGGTTCATTCAGTGATATTAAAAGTTTGTGGAGCAGGGCCTTGGAGCAGGCATTAAGCCAGTCCCTTCACAAGAACCTCAGTCTGGATTTCTTGACCTTATTTAAGTTCCTAATTATCCATCTACACATCCTTCCAAGGAGATGCACATATTAACCAGCACAGAAAATAAACNTCTGTGTTAGTGGTAGGATATGGTAGGAATAATAATGTGTTCTTTATTCCAGAAAGTCAATTCTCTTTGAGGTGGTAGGCCTGGAATTTTCTAGGAGTATTTTTTACCACTTCTGAGATGCTTGTAACTTAGCAGGGCATCTAGGAAACTTGAATATCAGATACAGTTAGCATGATACACTTAATCTGGTGAAGCACTGTGATGCTCCCTAAAATCATGAGATGCCCAAGGCCTCAGAAGAGCAGAATGTAGTAGCAGCAAGAGAATTACTGTAGCCCTGGTACAAAACTGTGACTGAATATCGATCCCCTTCCCTCAGCAAAACGTGTTACTTTGATACTCTATTGAGACTGAAGAAAAGGCACCTTCCACATCGATCGTGATGTCCAAGTACCAGCAGTTGTGTTCTTTTCTAGAAACACATCCAGCGAAACAGTTTAAAGTGTGGCATCATTACTTTGGTTTGTAGTAATCCACTGTCACTTTTGCTATTAATGGTTTATCTGACTCTCAGTAGGGTCACAGAGGTGAACTGATGCAAGATGCTGGTGCATTCCTTTATTCTTTTCCTTCTACAAGAACTTTCCCTCAACAGGTCAAAAATGAACCAGAGTCTAAATATATCAGTCCTAACTAGCCCTAGGATAGGAGTTTGGGGAGGGCTTGTACACATTGCTATATTTAAAATGGATAACCAACAAGGACCAACTGCATAGCAAAGGGAACTCTGGTCAATGTTATGCAGCAGCCTGGATGTTAGGAGAGTTTGGGGAGAGTGGATACATGTATATATATGGCTGAGTCCCTTCTCTATTCACTTGAAACTATCGCAACATTGTTAATCAGCTATATCCCAATACAAATAAAAAGTAAAAAAATAAATAAATGTACCAATCCTAGTGTTGCATTTTTGAAGAATATTTTATAACTTTCATAAAATACACTTTAATATTTATTTTACATATGATCCTTTATAAAAATCATTTAACTTTTAAATAGCTATACTGAAGTGTAGTTTATACACAATAAAATTTACCCACTTTAAGTGTGCAATACAATGACTTTTTTTTTTTTTTGTAAATTAAAAGAGATTTCCATGGAATTAGTGTTCTCCTTGCCAGCCCCAGTCAAACACTAATCTATACTAGCCTCTCTATATTTGCTTTTTGTATATAATTAATGCAATTATTCACATGATTTTACACCAAGGATTTCTTATCGAAGCAAAGATTTTCTAAATGTAGACTCATAATTTTAAACATCCATGTAAGTCTCTCATTTTGTCCATCAAGTATCGACTGAGTATCAGGACTCTGGAGAAACTTCTAGGATGCAGAAGTATTATAAAAAGGTCTCATTATACGAATTAAACTCAGTAAGAGTGCTCACAATGGAGATCACAGCTTGACACCTCAGGACTGTGCTTTAGAGAGTTTACCATGTGCTTGTTTTTGTCACTAGTTATATACTATGTTGCTTTGATAATGAGTGCTAAACTCAGAAGTACTCAACTGTTATTTTCTTCCCCATCGATTTTTTAATCTCAAGGTGACCTAGCCTGATGTATGCCTACACCAGTTACACAAGGTTCCCAATATATCCTAGCAGGCAATACTAAAGGTAATAAAAATTGCAAGTCATCTATCTAAAACTACCTGGATAATGAAAGCTCATTTCAGGGAGCTGAATAGATAAGATATTGATTCTGGTGAAAGACAATGTATGCTCAACTCATGGTCTGGTAATAGAGGGAACGGAATTAGAGAGGCTGGCTGTCACCACAAATAACCTGAATCTCCTCATGAACCAAGATGGTTTCTAAACGGGTAAAAGTTTCAACTTAGAGAAACTTAAGAAAATATAGCACTTCCAAGGAAAGCAGAATGAATGTGGAAGAGTATTTCATTATGTAATTACAATCCAGATACCTGATGTAGCTCTTCAATTAAGATTAACCCAAATTACTATTCCACATCACATACTAAACTGATGAAACTTTTATTTCTGCATTATTTTGTTAAAGTGAAGTTGGGCTGTTTTATTTTTAGTGTCTTATGTCCCCAGGCATTGCTCTAAGATAGGGACCCGGTATCGAATAATGAATGCAATAGAAAAAACACCCAAGTTTATAGAACTTACATTCAAGTGGAACAGGCAAATAAAACGCTAAGTGTATAATTTCTAGTAGTAAACAAAAAATCCTACAGAGGAAAATTAATAGCATAGGGTTAAGAGTTTTAGGAAAGTAGGGGCACTTTTTTGGGGGTAGGATGTCAGGAGGACTGTATGAAGATGATATTTGAGCAGAAAATTAAGTGAGGTGAAATACAGCCATATGAATATCTAGGCATGAGATTTCTAACTTCAGGGGAGGTCCAAATTTTCCAGGGGAAATCTTCAGGAGAAAACGTAATAAGCACATTTTGTGGAGGAGGAAAGGGTAAATCCAGGAAATCCCAACAACAACAACAGAAATGAAAAGTCAGACTTGAGGACAGAGTTACCCAGGTCAACTCAGTCCTTATGGGGAACCTTGATAAGAACAATAGATGTTGTTCAAAATATGACTGAAACACCAAGCAGAGATTTTTGAGTAGAAAAATGATAGTTGTTTAAAAAAAGAAATAATCTAGCTATTGACAGGAGTTGGGAAAAAAGAAACGAGAGACTACTTGGTAAAGTTTTGGACTATTTCAAAAAGAAATAGCTTGGATTATAATTTTAGTGATTACAGTTGAAATAATACATTGTATTTATTGAATAATTCAAAATATAAAGAATTCCCTTATGTATTATATATAACATTTGAGAGAAGAGTCAAAAATGATTACTATAATTTAACATGAGCAACATGCTCTGGCAGTCCCATCTATTTCAAAAAGAATAGGCAATGAAAAGATTCATGGAGATGATGTGGGAATCAAAACTTTGAACTTGGATATGTTAGGTCTCCAATGCATATTAGAGAATCAGAGAAAAGGCATGTGTTAGAAAATGGGATAGTCAGAAGACAGTGCGAGAAAGCATAAGTTTCTAAAAATAAATGTTTTGTGTCATCAGTATAGAGGATTTTTAGAAACACAGGTTCTGGATAAAATCACCAAACAGGAGGGAAACAAAAAGTACATGGAACCTTGGGACATCCAAGCATTTTAAAGGCAGAAAGAGGAAGACAAGAAACAAAAGCAGTATGGATCCCTAGAAGTGATTACTACCAGAAGCCAAGAAACAAAACTGTCTTAAGACTGAGAGAGAGAGATCGAAAATGTTAACTGCTCTGAAAGTTCAATTAGATAAGAACTGAATTTTAATAAATTGCTATCTAAGTGATGCAACACAGAAGTTTATTTTTCATCTACAAAGAAATTATATGTACATTAGCAGAGGGCAGAAACAGTGAGGGTTTGCTCCATGCAGTCATTTGAATACCAGGCTCCTTCTAGCTTCAGAAAAATAATTGTAGAAGTCAATCTCTACAACCGTCTATTTTTGGCAAGCTGGTAAGAAAGGAGCTACAGATAAATATCCCTACCTCGCCCTCTGCCCTTTCTATCATCTCTTGTTGATCCTTCCATTGATTAAATTCAACTGAAAGAAAAGAGTCAAGGAAGGCACTGATGTGGTTTATACATGTAAGAAATGTGGAAGTGCCTGAGAATATATTGATGGGGAAAACAAGATATCAATACATCACTGCTTTAATTGCTAGAAATATGTAAGAAGTGTTGAGACATGACTATTTGTTTCCCTTTTTATGAACATCATGGATAATCTTAGATGCAGCATCGATATATGAATTTAGAGTCAACTTTTCAATGTGCCCATACAAAAAGTTGTGATATCTTTATAACTGGAGTTACTTTCTATTTATAGATTAATTCATGACTAATTGATACTTTAAGATACTGAGCCTTCACATCCAAGGACTTTATTTCATTATTATTAGGTCCTCTTTTATGGCATGTGACAATATTTTATAATTTCCTATGTAGAAGTGTTGCACAATCGTTCTTAAGATTACTTTCTATATATCTTATAGACTTGTTTTGCTTTTGAGTGGAGTATTTTCCAGTTGGTTACTATTGATATATAGTAACATTATGGCTTTCATATATTTCTCACATTTGACAGAATGGTGTTATCAGTGAGCCCTTTTTATGTATTTTATCCTTTCTTTCAAAATACTTTTCCCAAAATAAGCCTGCCTGGCACTAGTAAACTGTTTTTGTTTTATATTTTCTGCTATAATTTAACTTGAACAAGTTTTCTTTGTTCCACTTTCATTTTGCACGTCTACGTCCTCTCTGACTTAGAGCTGTACATTTAATTTATGTATATTTTATGATGTTAGTGAAGTGAGTGAAATTCACTCAGTCATGTCTGGCTCTTTGCAAGCCCATTGACTATACAGTCCATGAAACACTCCAGGCCAGAATACTGGAGTGGGTAGCCATTCCCTTCCCCAGGGATTGTCCCAACCCAGGGATCAAATCCAGACCTCCTATATTCCAGGCAGATTCTTTACCAGCTGAGCCACCAGGGAAACCCAAGAATACTGGAGTGGGTAGCCTATTCCCTCTCCAGTGGATCTTCCTGACCCAGGAATCAAACCAGGGCCTCCTTCACTGCAGGCAGGTTCTTTACCAGCTGAGCTATCAGGGAAGCCCTTTATGAGGTTAGGCAAGTTTTAATTGATTGTTTACTAAGTACTTCTTTTGTTTGTGTCAGTGAATAAGTATTAAATTTTAAAATGAGGATATCAGTCTAAGACATTTTTTTCTTTACAGTTTGATGTGGTAAATCTTCCCATGTGAGATTGAGTTATGTATTTATTTATTTTATATTCTTTTTATTAGTTGTCTGCTAAATTATTCTCATGAAATTACATGTAATTTTCTAATTACCAGTGTTATAGTTTGAAGCTCTACAGCTTTACCTGATCTTTGCATTGTTAATATAATCACCAGCATGAATATCTAAGCTTCTTATTAATTTTTATGAAGAAATGTAGAATTAGTAAAATATTCAAACTGTCACTTTCATTAGTGGATATGACCATATTCAGGTATCATATCTAATTTTCATTAAAAATAGAAAATAATCAAAAATGGATATATCCTTAAATGCAGTTTTTCTCAATTTTCTTCAGTCCCTCCTTCATTTGAACTGGTAAACTTTTATACATCCTACTCTTTCTCACTACTTTCTTTTTCTGTTTATTTTTTAAACTGCATTTGTATTTATGTTGCTTCAGTGATTACTCTTAATTAAATTATGTATGTGTATTTATAGGTATATAATAAATGCGATTAAATTAACATTATATGTTAAAGTCTCAGTTTCTGGTTCTGGATTTGTCAGAGGCATCAATATGAATTCTTATTATATGCTATTTGGAAGTGTTAACACATATACAGATAGCTAAAGAAACAGATATAAATGTGTGCATATGCATGGGTTACTACGTATGTTCCCTAGTTCTCCCCACTAAGAGGAATGACATTATTTATAGGCCCTATGGAATAACCAATAACAAAATCACGGTTTCTATATCCCATTTACCAGTAGAAAGAGCCAGAGTTCTTTGGAGAAGCAGTTAATTCCAGAGCTTGGGCAAGGAAAATACAATATGAGCTTGGGATGGGATGCCAGAAGGACACCCCCAGTTTATGTTTTCATACAACTAAAACATTGAAGAAAAATTGTAATTAATTTTTTAATTACTGTGTAGCCCACAGTTTTGAGGTATTTTATGAAAGTTGCAAAAAAGATGAAACTGGTTAACTTCTACAGAGTACATAAAAGTTTCCAGAACATTACAGTGCAGCTGTGTAACAGTCACGTTAATCAGCTGCCTCATGTTTGATGTTACCGTCTCATGTCTCATGTTGCTACTCGTGTGTGGCTGGCTATCTGTTTTATCAACCGATTCCTTGACTCTTCAGTCTAATTATAATGGTGTTCTTAAAATTTCTGGAAATGAGAGTCCTCTTTTAGTCCCTACAGCTTCATGCTTAATCATTATGTAGCCTCTCTAACTACTTGACTTAAGTTCCACTGTGCTTAGAAGAGGGCCTTCAGCAAGACAGTCATGTGTTGAACATGCTGATTTCACATGTATTATGACACTAAAAATCCTTTTTCATTTATCATAATGCTCCAATACCCCTTCTTTGTTTTTGAAATTGAGGTGCTAAAAGCTTGAATGATTTTCAAGCCCAAATGTAATGTTATAAAAATACTAACACAAGGCAACAATGGAGAGTGGGGAGGGAAAAGGTGAGGAGAGAGTTGGGAAAAGGCCTAAGGAATTTGACAAAAAAGGTAAGTTATAGGATGCCATGAGACAGCCTAATGAGATAAGTTGATAGCACCTGGATTGTATTTGTAAGAAACCAAATAAGGCCATTTGTGTAAAATTATCACACAGAAATGTTTCCCCAGTCATTATAATGCCCTCCTTGCTTGTCTATGTTTCTAAACTTTCACCACTCTCAAATTTTTCTTTTTTCTCCAGAATAACTGGTAATGGAGAATGATAACATAAGCTTTCAGAAGTATGAGGCTTATCACACTGGCCAGAATTGTCATCATCAAAAAGTCTACAAACAAAAAATGCTGGAGAGGGTGTGAAGAAAGGTGAGCCCTCTTATACTACTAGTGGGAATGTAGATTAAAGCAGCCACTACAGAGAATGGTATGGAGTTTCCTTACAGAACCAAAACTAGTTACCATATGATTCAGTGATCCCACTCCTGGGAATATTTCCTGAGAAAACTATAATTCAAAAAAAAAAAAAAAATACATGCACCTCAATGTTCATAGGAGCACTATTTACATTAGCCAAGACACAGAAGCAAACTAAGTGTACACTGACAGATTAATGGATTAAGAAGTGACATATGTATACAATGTAATATTATTAAACCATAAGAAAGAATGAAATAATACCCTTTAGACTATCATGGATGGCCCCAGAGATTATCATACTAAGTGAAGCAAGTCAAAGACAAACATCATGAGATTGCTTATACATGGAATCTAAAACAATGATACAAATGAATTTATTTACAAAATAGCAACAGACTCATACAGATTTCCCTCCTGGTTCAGATGGTAAAGAATCCACCTGCAATGTGGGAGACTTGGGTTTGATCCTTGGGTTGAGAAGATCCCTTGAAGGAGGGCATGCAACCCACTCCAGTATTCTTACCTGGAGAATCCCATGTACAGAGGAGCCTGGCAGGATACAGTGCGTGCGGTCCCAAAGAGTCAGGGACGACTGAGCAACTAGGCACAACAGACTCACACAGAAAACAAACTTATGGTTACCAAAGGGAAAAGGGGAGGAGGGGTAAATTAAGAGTTGGGGATTAAAATATACATGCTTATACATAGATAGATATGTACAAACAAGGGTTTACTGTATAGCACATGGAAATATACTCAGTATCTTATAATAACCTATAATGGAAAATAATCCAAAATAGAATACACACACACACACACACACACACACACGTATAACCCTGGAGAAGGAAATGACATCCCACTCCAGTATTCTTGCCTGGGAAATCCATGGTTAGAGGAGCCTGGTGGGATACAGTCCATGGGGTCACCAAGGGTTGGAATGACTGAGTGACTGAGAACATACATGTGTAACTGTACCACTTTGCTGTAACCTGAAACTAATACAACATCATAAACCAAGTATATTCCAATAAAAACTTTTTTGAAATAGGAAGTTTAACATGATTTAGAATAACCATGTTTATTATCAATCACTTTTTGGTCTTTTGACTAAAATCATATGTTTAGTTCAGTTCAGTTGCTCAGTCATGTTTGACTCTTTGTGACCCCATGAACTGCAGCACGCCAGGCTTCCCTGTCCATCACCAACTCCCAGAGCCTACTCAAACTCATGCCCATTGAGTTGGTGATGCCATCCAACCATCTCATCCTCTGTCGTCACCTTCTCCTCCTGCCTTCAATCTTTCCCAACATCAGGGTCTTTTCAAATATATCAGCTCTTCACATCAGGTGGCCAAAACATTGGAGTTTCAGCTTCAGCATCAGTCCTTCCAATGAATATTCAGGACTGATTTCCTTTAGGATGGACTGGTTGGATCTCCAGATCATATATAGAATATTTATTAAAAATGTTTAATTAATTCCTAATATTTACACAATAAAATATGATTACAACATTATCTTCAGAGAATTTAACTTTCATTAAGTGTAGAAAGATGCACTTAGAAGGATATAATCTATCTATTTAAAAATCATAAACACAGATTAAAGTGTTAACAAGATACCAGGGAAGGATTCAAGAAGAAAAATGCACTTAAAGTCAGCCTCTAAAGGTATGAAAATCTCTGTTATGGGGTAAGTGGAATTTATTGCTTCTATTAAAATTGAGACTGAGGTAGAGACAGAGACCAAGATTTGGTTTTCTTAATAGAAAGAAACTCAGGAAGATGTATCATGCCCTTCTGTTTGAAAGAATTTAGTGGAGGTGCTAATCATTAGTGTGTAATTCATTTGTAACACCAAGTTAAAAATGAACATGCCCAGTCTCTTCAGTCATGTCTGACTCTTTGAGACCCCACAGACTGTAGACCGGCAGGTTCCTCTGTCCATGGGATTCTCCAGGCAAGAATACTGGAGTGGGCTGCCATTTCCTAGTGGTTAGCAAACCCAACTAGTTTCTGAAACTCTGGTACTTTAGTTTTGGTTCAAGTCGAAGGTCAAAACTTAAGGATACCCAAGACATGTAAACTATACGCAGGGAACACGTGAGGCAGAATCCCTATCTGAAAAAGTGGAATGCTTTTAAATTCAAATTAATTCAGTGTCTGCAGCAAGTAGTGTTTAAAATATTTAATTGATTGCTTTTTCATTTGTTTGTAGGTCAATGTAGTATGTTAAGAGCCTATCTGACCTATATATGATTTCTGCACAACTGTTCCAAAGTTGGAAATGTCTTCCTTGGGAAATTCAGCAAAACCGGTTAACAGTTAAATAATTCATCCAGGAACTATCTACATAATCCTTCTGAACAAAAGAACTGTTACAAAATAGAAACAACCCAAAGAATTCACTAAATAAAAATAATAGAAAATTGAGGCAGTCTGTAACTTCACATAGTCATTGGTATTTTGTGCTGTCAAGAATCTAAAGATATTTAATGAAAAAATATGTCAACTATTTGACTTGCTTTTGCATCTAAATTGCAGTATGAATAAACAAGTACTTTTTGTTCTATAGAGGCAAAATATGAGTTCAGAAAAAAAAGAGATGATAGATTAAAATACTAGAAAGAAACATAATCTTTCAATAACTTAATTTTTAAGTTTTAATAAAAAGAATGTTATTTTTAATTTATATACAATTTAATAAGAATAATTGTATTAATAATGACTAAAGAGACACAGCACAAAAATTTGTGTGTGTGTGTTCTGTCATGTCTGATTCTTTGTGACCCTGTGGATTGTAGCCTTCAAGTCTCCAATTTATTATTAAAGAAATTAAAATTTATTTAATTCTTGAAGTTATTTAACAATTATATGTGTAATTCTCCTAGTGAAAGTGCAGTCACTCAGTCGTGTCTGACTCTTTGCAACTCCATGGACTGTAGCCTACCAGGCTCCTCTGTCCATGAGATTTTCCAGGCAAGAATACTGGAGTGGGCTGCCATTTCCTTCTCCAGGAGATCTTCCCAACCCAGGGATTGAACCCAGGTCTCCTACATTGTAGGCAGATGCTTTACTGTCTGAGCCACCAGGGAAGCCAGATTCATAGGAAATTTTAGGGCATTTTAGATTTTTATAGGCTCTTTATATTCTTAATGCTACTGATTTTACTCTGAAATTGATATGTATTCAGTGCCATATTTACATGTAAGAACATATAAACTTTTAAAACATTATCTTATCACTTTATTTTTAAATATTTAAAATTAGAATTTCAATATGTGGTTTACAAGATACTAGGGAAGTAGAAACTTGAGTCTGGCACCTTAGACCACTTGGCCATACTGACATGTGGACACCTTATCTTCGACAAAGGAGGCAAGAATATACAATGGAGAAAAGAGAATCTCTTTAACAAATGGTGCTGGGAAAACTGGTCAATGATTTGTAAAAAAATAAAACTAGAACACTTTCTAACATCATACCCAAAAATACTCAAAATGGATTAAAGATCTAAAGGTAAGGCCAAAAACTATAACTCCTAGAGGAAAACATAGGCAAAACATTCTCTGACATAAATCACAGCAGGATCCTCTATGACCCACCTCCCAGAATATTGGAAATAAAAGCAAAAATAAACAAATGCGACCTAATTAAAATTAAAAGCTTTTGCACAACAAAGGAAACTATAAGCAAAGTGAAAAGACAGCCTTCAGAATGGGAGAAAATCACAGCAAATGAAGCAACTGACAAAGAATTAATCTAAAAAATATACAAGCAACTCCTGCAGCTCAATTCCAGAAAAATAAACAACTCAATCAAAAAATGGGCCAAAGAACTAAACAGACATTTCTCCAAAGAAGACATACAGATGGCTAACAAACACAAGAAAAGATGCTCAACATCACTCATTATCAGAGAAATGAAAATAAAAACCACAATGAGGTACCATTTCACGCCAGTCAGAATGAATGGCTGTGATCCAAAAGTCTACAAGCAATAAATTCTGGAGAGGGTGTGGAGAAAAGGGAACCCTCTTACACTGTTCGTAGGAGTGTAAACTAGTACAGCCACTATGGAAAATGCTGTGGAGATTCCTTAAAAAACTGGAAATAGAACTGCCATATAACCCAGCAATCCCACTGCTGGGCATACACACCAAGGAAACCAGAATTGAAAGAGACACGTGTACCCCAATGTTCATCGCAGCACTGTTTAGAATAGCCAAGACATGGAAGCAACCTAGATGTCCATCAGCAGATGAATGGATAAGAAAGCTGTGGTACATATACACAATGGAGTGTTACTCAGTCATTAAAAAAATGCATTTGAATCAGTTCTAATGAGGTGGATGAAACTAGAGCCTATCATACAGAGTGAAGTAAGCCAGAAAGAAAAACACCAATACAGGGTACTAACACATATATATGGAATTTAGAAAGATGGTAATGATAACCCTACATGAGAGACAGCAAAAGAGACANTTGTTTCCCCAACTATTTTCCATGAAGTGATGTGACCAGATGCCATGATCTTTGTTTTATGAATGTTGAGCCTTAAGCCAATTTTTTCACTTTCCTCTTTCACTTTCATCAAGAGGCTTTTTAGCTCCTCTTCACTTTCTGCCATAAGGGTGGTGTCATCTGCATATCTGAGGTTATTGATATTTCTCCTGGCCATCTTGATTCCAGCTTGTGTTTCTTCCAGTCCAGTGTTTCTCATGATGTACTCTGCATATAAGTTAAATAAGCAGGGTGACAATATACAGCCTTGACATACTCCTTTTCCTATTTGGAACCAGTCTGTTATTCTGTGTCCAGTTCTAACCGCTGCTTCCTGACTTGCATACAGATTTCTCAAGAGGCAGGTCAGGTGGTCTGGTATTCCCATCTCTCTCAGAATTACCACAGTTTATTGTGATCCACACAGTCAAGGGCTTTGGCACAGTCAATAAAGCAGAAAATAATTGTTTTTCTGGAACTCTCTTGCTTTTTCCATGATCCAGAGGATGTTGGCAATTTGATCTCTGGTTCATCTGCCTTTTCTAAAACCAGCTTGAATATCTGGAATAGAGGCTAACTATAAAAATTTGTTCTAGAAATATAATTTTAAAAAATACTTTTCCTGAGGTTCCCAACTCTATAGATTGTTTTAAAATTTAGGATATGTGTCTTCCTAAATTTCCCCCTGTCTCATAGAATATTTTTTATTAAAATATTTTATTTATTAAAAAAAATTTTTGGCCACACGGCATGGTCTGTGGGACCTTAGTTACCCATTCAGGGATGGAACCCCTGCACCCTGCATTGGATACACGAAGTCTTAACAACTGGAAAAGTAGGGAAATTAAAATATTTTCTTTTTAACAGAAACAGTTGCGCACAGATGAAAAACATCAAAAAGCACAGAATGGTACAGTAAAGGACTCCTCCCTTCCTCCCTCATCCCCATTTCTCCTTCTCATCCCCTTCTACACTCTGATAACAGCTGTCACTGTTTCCTACCTACATGTGAGCAGTTCATGCATATCCACTATCTACCTACCCACCCCTCCATTTTGGTTGTTTGTTGTTGTTTAAATGCAAGCAATGGGATAAACCACACTGTACAGCATCATGCCTTGTAACCCACTCACAGTATTTGTAATTCTTAGCATTTAAGCAGTTTCTTTGGCTTAAGGCTTCAGCCTGGTTCTTTGCTCATTTGTTGACCCCATTACCTCCTGACAAAGCCCTAGTACACCTATCCTGCCTCATCGCTCACACAGCCCCTACACTCCCCCATCCTCAGGCTTCCAAAGCACAGCTCACCTGTTCACTTACCTGGCAGAAGGAGTAGGAAGCCCAGGATGGCTACCCAGGGATGCATGATGCTGTTGTCCTGAAGGAAAGGGAAAGCAAACTGGTTAGTGTGTCCTCCAACCTTATAGTATCAGAATCGAAACAGTTAGGTGATGTTCTGGGGGCTCCAAGAAAAGATTAGCCAGAGGCAAAGTGATAAAGAAGTGATTTATTAGAATAGAATGCTTATGAGGCATCAGATCCAGCAGGTGAGTGTTGTGCTACCCCAAGTACTCAGTGAGTCACATTTTTATCATCAAAGGAGGATAGAGTAGGGGAGAAAACCACCTTCTTTGTCTTGAGTCTTCCATCACTAACTCCTCCTACAAGTTGGGTAGGGGAGTTTTGGGCCCTATACCGTGTATCTGGGACTGTCATGGAACTATGGAGAAATTATTTCAGGTCTCAGGACAGTGAGGTCATTAACTTTGAAACGTCACCTTTCCATAAATTATTTGTGTGTGTGTGTGCAGAGAGCATGTCCTAGGGGTCATTACCTTGTTCTCGTCATTGGGCAGGTTTAGGCCCTATTTTCCACTATTGTTTTACAGTTTGAGGGCATGTCTCATGCTTCTGTTAAATGGTTCTAGGGCTAAGCAAGTTAGCTTGGATTTGTTGTTTGGCAAGCAGATCTGGCTCTGATGCTAAGTGACTTGCTCTGCTTTATGAGACAAGCAAGCCCACATTGTTTCAGGATTTTCCATTTTTTTCTTGGGTGATCATTAACTTACCAGGGTCTCTCTTACTTTTTTCTTTATATGTAATTACCTAATGGGATTAACTACTAAATCACTATCATGTCCCTTTACTTTGTCCCTATCATTTCTTAGTCCAGGTGTTTACCGCTTTATGCTTAAAAGTGGGTAAGGGATAACAATGAGTCACTAACTGCTTCTGTCTGAGACGGGATGTAGGCCTGCCTGGGGAAGGAGTAAACCACCTGGCTGGCTGGCTCCTTTCTGCTGTAAGAATTGTAAACCAATTAGTATCATCCTTTTAGCTCTCTTAGGTGTTAAGCTTTGGAGGATGGATTTACAAAAGACAAAAATGAAAAGAAATTAAGCATTAAAAGAGATTATAACCATGATTTGGCAATCCAAAACATTCTTCCAAAACAATTTCTAAATCTGGAAAAGGGTCATTTAAGTCCTTAATCTGTTTGTTTTTGATTAGGCCCAGTATCTTAATATTTTATACTTCAGGGCTTATTAAGTCTTCTATCTCTGTTAATCTGTTCTTCATTTTCTATGAATATCAACTGGTGATAGAGTTGCTTCCTTGTCCCTCAGGAAACAGAGTAGCCCCTAATTTAGCTAAGTCCCTTCCATTACAGAGATAGGACTTGCCTGCTGGCTCAGTCATTAAGGAATCCGCCTGTAATGCAGACCTGAGTTTGATCCCTGGGTTGGGAAGATCCCCTGGAGAAGGAAATGTCATCCCACTCCAGTATTCTTGCCTGGGAAACCCCATGGACAGAGGAATCTGGCAAGGGTCATGGGGTTGCAAGAGTAAAACACAGCTTAGCAATTAAACCACCATACCACCTTCCATTAAAGAGAGGACAATCAGGCACAAACGGAAAGGAATATAAGAACAACTGGCCACTGATGTTGTACAAAAGGGGTCTCAGGAAACTGTACCTCTGTCTGTCTCCTGACACTTCCATTACATATTTCTTATGTTTGTTAAGATTTCTAACCCTCTGGGTTAAGACAGAAAAGGTTGCACCAGTATCTCTAAGAAATTCTACCAAGTGGCCTTCCACATCAATGACCACCTGAAGTTTGGCACTAGTTATGTAGACGGCCTCTCTAGGCAAAGTCGCCTTCGGCTTCAGGCCACCTCAGTCTTCTGATTATGAAACTGTCAATACCCAAGGGCCCCCTATCACTCACTGGCATCTGGGGCATTCTCTCTTTCAACATCCTGGATGTTTTCTAAAAGCTCACTGATCACAATCTTCCTTCGAGTGTCCCTTCTGTTCACACCCGGCACACTGATTTTGGATACCCATGGGCCTTGCAAGGTCGAATGACTCAGGAAGTCTGGCCTCCCTTTCATGGTCTCTGAGTGGACAGGGCCACTGCCATCATTTGGGCCTTTTATGTATTTCTCTGGACACATTCAGCGTTTTCGGCCATATCCCTATTATTGAAAACCAAATAAGATAACTGGAGCAAATTGCTCAAAAGGTCTGAGAACCTCCTCCTTCCAGCAGTTGTTTTTTGAATTTTGCGTCTGAAGTCTGGGGCAGACTGGCTTATGAAATGTATAGCCAAAAGGACCTGTCCCTCAGGAGAGGAGGGATCCACATTTGGGTGCTATTTGAAAGCTTCCACTAATCTCCCGTGAAAAACTGCAGGATTTCCCTCTGGTCCCTATTGGACTTCTTTCATTTTTTCATAATTAATGGGTTTCACTATAAGCTTTTTCATACCCGCTAGTAAATAATTAATCCTATGGTCCCACTTATTTCTATCATTGCAATTCATCTGGTGACTCCAGTGTGGATCTGCCTCAGGGAAAGCACTGCTTTCCACCTGATGTACTGCATGGCCTTCTTGGACTTGGGTTGCCACTCGGTCAGCGTGCACTCTGGCTGCCAGTACTGTATGCTGTTCTTTCTTAGGAGGGTAGCGGTGGCATAAAATCTGTAAACCCCCTCAGGTGAGATTTCCCCCCAGGTAAGCTTCTTTGTGAAAATTTCAGAGTCCTCAGAAAAACCTCTCAATTTATCCTCTGCCAGACTTAGACCAGACATCAAAGAAAACACGTTTGTTTCTTGATTTTTATGAGAAAGTTCTCTCAGAGGAAGAACCATAGGAGCAGTTGGTTGGTAACATACTCTGGTATGCTCTCAGCCAGCTAGGCTGGGATGGGGTCCCTTGGGTAACTTGGGGTACCTAGGAGCTCCTGATAGTGGAGGTCGTTCCTCAGCCTTGGGTGTGTTTTCCCCTGGGATAATAGCCTCTGCTAGAGCAAGGGCTCCTGCCTGTGAGATAGCTCCTGTTGCAGCAGCGGGGTGCACTCGAGCAGTAGTTAGCTATCCAAGTTTCCTTCCCATGTCAAAATCCCCTGTGTAATTTAATCAAGATTTGTACTTACAAGTTTAGATGTTGTTCCTCCCAAAGTAGTCTCCCAAGCAGGTGTTACTGCCTACGAAATAGTAGAGAAAGTGTCCCAGTGGTGTTGACAGTGAGTAGACGCTGGTCTTGCTGAAAACTGAAAATACAGGATCAGCTCTTATAAGGGTTGAAGGGAGGGGAAGACTGACATCAGGGCTCAGGAAATCTTCTGCTGGGCACGTCAAGTAATTAGGAGGAAGTGCCTTAAGTCTTGGGCTTCCCTGGTGGCTCAGCTGGTAAAGAATCTGCCTGCAAGGTGGGAGACCTGGTCTCAATCCCTGGGTTGGGAAGATACTCTGGAGAAAGGCATGGCAACCCACACCAGTATTCTTGCCTGGAGAATCCCCATGGACAGAGGAGCCTGGTGGGCTACGGTCCCCAGGATCGCACAGAGTCGGACAGGACTGAAGTGACTTAACAGGCAGGCAGGACCTTAAGTCTTGGAAGATGATTCCCATCAGTCTCCTTGTACATCATATACTTAAGAAAACTGATAAGAGGCCGTTCATCTAGGTTGGACATAGTCCTCTATATGATAGTATGTATAATCCCCTGGTAATAGATTATGGGCATCTAGTCTCAATCCAAAGACCAGCTTCAGAAACAAGCTTAAAATCAGCGACCAGCTTCAGAAACAAGCTTAGAATACCTTCTTAGTAACTCATTTAAGCTTTATAATAATATAACATAGTAACAGAACTATCTGAAAAGTAAGTTTTAGACAGTAGATACATGCCTCAAGTAGCAAAACAAAAATTTTATACCTATTAAAACAATCTTTTTCTCTAAAATTACTCTCATTTTTATCAACTATAGCCAAATTAAGGTTTATCTGTTCATAAAATAAGACTGCCAGATTGATCACAGAGGCCTGTATAATTTTTCCAATAAGGTACCTTGGTTACTAACAATAGTCAAAAGTATACCTCAAGTGAAAAACACATTTTTAGTCATTCTGTTTTCACTGTGAGGATACCAGTCTTGTAGCCAAAAAAGGCTTTAACCCATTAAATGAAGAATGGGGTTTGCCAGGGAGCTGGGAAAAGCCAAGTGGTCATCTTGGATTTCCCACATTGCTGACTGTTTAATTTACAGCTTTTTAAAAATCTATCTTAATTTTTCTCATTTAGGAGCGGACAATAGTCATGCTTCAAGAATATCAGACTGGCAAAAATCTGACAATAAGGGTTAATTTTCTTGCTGACAAATTTTACAACAAATATAAAGTTAACTAACTTTCAGAAAACCCAGGTACAATAAAGTATTATACTTAAGGTTGATGATGCTAAAAATATGTCTGCATTAATTAAAAAATGTAAGTTTACAGACTTCAGTTTTAACAGGGATACACACAGAATGTAGAAGAAAACTCTCAGAATTAGGAAGACGAGTATAGACTGCCAAATCCTGTCATAAGCAGCCCAAAAGGTAAAATTTCTTCCTCTAAACATATCACACCCCTTGTCACATGTGCCAACCATAAGATCCCTTTTACATCTCCAAATATCCATACTACCTTTCTGTGGAAACACATGTCGATTGCCACTGTTCCCCTGGTTCCCTGTCTTTACACATCCAATCATCATTTCTATAGTCTGTACCTATGTACCCAATCAGAGTCCCAAATCATTCAGAGGTGATCGGCCTGCTTAATACTGGCAACCATGGGTAGAGTGTCCTTCCCAGAACTTTTGGACTCGGCTGTCCCTCGGCCCTACTAGGACCCATCATCGACCTTCTTGTCTACTGTTAGTTGTGTTTGCCAGTTGAAACCACTAGGTGGCGATCCAGGAGCTCTGAGGAGCTCCAGTTCTCTAGCATAGAAAGAATTCAGCCAGAGGCTGAAAAGGGATAAATAAGTGATTTATAGGAATAGGACGCTTGTGAGACTCATAAGCTGACAGATGAGTGTTGTCCTGCACCAAGTACTTAGTGGGTGACATTTTTATAATCAAAGGAAGAGAGAGGAGTGGAGAAAACCACCTTCTTTATTCTTTGAGTCTTCCATCACAAACTCCTCCTACGTGAAGGAGAGAGTTTTTACTCTATATGGTGCCTCCAGGACTGGAATGGCAGTATGGAAAACTTATTTCAGGTCTCAGTACAATCAAGAGAGTTCACTTTGAAACATCATCTTTCTAACTCTGGCAAATGTCTTAATTTCTGCAAACCTCAGTTTCTTCTCCTTTATTATGAATGCAATAATAGAATCTTCTTCAAACATCTGGATGAGGCCTCACAATAAGATAATGCCCTCAAAAGCATCAAGCCCAGCCCTTTCGTATAAAGAGCACTCAGTAATTGTTTTTTTTTTTTTATTATTATCAATGACCCCCACAATTACATAAATGGCTCAGAACTCTCCCCTATGAGATAATAACTATGAAAGCTTTGGTATAGTGGCAAGGGCCTATTCAACACTTACACTGTATCATCATAGTAATGATTATCTGATCAGAGGGAGGTGTCAATCTCAGACACCAATCCCCACTTAGGCATCCCTAAGTCCACTCAGCCCCACATTTCCAACTGCCTGCCAAACATCATCCAGGAGCACTTCAAACTCAAGATCATCCAAATGATTTTCACTTTTTCTCCTGGGGTTCCTTTACCAGTGAACCCATCACATCAGCTAATCTCCCAGTACAGAGACTCAGTCATCCTTCCATCCAAGTCCTAAATGGCTCTGACTCTGTCCCCTCTCTGCTATTACCGCTGCTATCACTCTAGCCGAGACACTCCTCTCCTGTCTGAATTATAGCAGGAACCTCCTGGGGAGCCTCTCTGCATAGAGGCTTGTGGAAAGTGAAAGTGTTAGTCACTTAGTCTTGTTGAACTCCCAGGGACTCCATAGGCTGAAGCCCACCAGGCTCCTCTGTCCATAGAATTCTGCCAGCAAGAATACTGGAGTGGGTAGCCATTCCCTTCTCCAGGGGGTCTTCCCGACCCAGGGTTCCAACCCAGGTCTCCCTCACTGCAGGCAGATTGTTTACCATCCTCTCCCCTCCAACGTGGCTTCCATAGACTTTACAGGAGCATTTTTTCCTAAAACAGAGCTGAAAATATCATTCCCTAATCCAAACACATGAATGGTTCCTTAAGACTCTGGAATGAAATCTAAATTCTTCAGCCTATCAATGAAGTCCTTTGAGAACCGAGGCCACTCCCAGCTTCCTAGTCACCATTAGATTAAACCAGGCTCTTAATCAATCACCAAAGATTTTACACTCTTATCCATCCCTTTATTTCTGCTCAGGCTGTTCTCCCTATTTGTTCTCTCTGCTCAATGAAATGTTCTCATCCATGAAGAATCAATTCAAGGATCTCTGAGAGAAACATCCCGGCCTTCCTTTCTTGCTTAGAATCCTTCTCTCCCTTTTTTGGGTCCCCAGGGCACCTTTTCATAACTCTACCCCAAAGTAAATCCCACAGGATGGTTGTTTGCTGTACACAAGCCTGTCTCTCCAGCTCCTTTAAGGACAGACGTCAAGACTTCCTCACTTTGGTATGTCTGGGCCCTGCACAGAGAAGCAACCAGTTAAGCCCTGTTTAATGAATCATAGATGTGAAAGGCCTTTAGCAAGTATCACGCAACCTATTTCCATGTATCCAAATGAAATGCCAAGATAAAGATACAAAAATCTCACCTCCAACCACTTTTCCCTCTAAGAATCCTTCGATTTCCTGGAAAAAAACAGCTTGCTCTGGACCAACCGCTGGCTGGTTTTATAAAACAGAGAGACACAGTAAGAGAACAAATGCTCCTAAAAGTCTCCCATTTCCACTCCTCAACCATCCAACCCTGGGACCAAGAAAAAACTACTGTAACAATTACAAAGAAAAGAAAATGTGATGATTACCAGAGCAGGTTTCACTTTTTTCCAGTTTTCCTTGGTGGACAGCCAAGTCCTCATGTGGATTTGAATGTGTGGGATTGGGAATGATTTACCGCCTGGACTTCTTGCTGTTGGTGAGCATATGAGCCACCTTGGGTCTGAGAAAAACTGAAGCCTGATATTTGAGGAGCAAATAGGAAAATCTGCCCTCAGGGAGCTCTTTTGAGAGAGAGAGGCTGCTAGTCCTGGGACAAAGGTTAACTATGTGGAATAAGAGAACCGGCCTCTGATCAGCAATCTCCCTAACTCACTGCAAGCCCTCTCTTAACTCGGTGGCTTTTTCTGAGCCTCAATTTAGCATCAGTTTCCCACTGACAACACCACCCCCAGAAGTCCATAGACTCAAAGCCTCTGAAACATGAGTATGAGCCTCAGCTCTCCCTCTGCTTTGCTGTGTGATCTTGGGAAAGTCACTCCACATCTCTGAGCTCCATTTAGGCAGCCACAGAGTGGAGGTGAGGATTTGCCAGCCTAGGTAGGGTTTCTTCAGATGATGTCTGCAGACCAAACACTTTCAAAGCAGAGGAGGGCACTGGAGCAGGAGATCTATACTTGGAGATGTCTTATAAAATAAATAATACAAATCAGGAAGCCCTTGCACAGAACACTTGACCAGAGCTCTTTTTCAAGCAAAACTTGATTTCTGAGCCTAAATTATAGAGCGGTATCTGCAATGGCACCCCACTCCAGTACGCTTGCCTGGAAAATCCCATGGACAGAGGAGCCTGGTAGGCTGCAGTCCATGGGGTCGCAAAGAGTTGGACACGACTTCACTTTCACTTTCACTTTTCACTTTCCTGCATTGGAGAAGGAAATGGCAACCCACTCCAGTGTTCTTGCCTGGAGAATCCCAGGGATGGGGGAGCCTGGTGGGCTTCCGTGTATGGCGTCGCAAGAGTCGGACACGACTGAAGCGACTTAGTAGATCTGCCTGTGTGCTAACTTGCTTCGGTCCTGTCCAAATCTGTGAGACCCTATGGACTTCTCTGTCCATGGGATTCTCCACGCAAGAATACTGGACTGGGATTGGCATTTCCTACTCCGGGGGATGTTCCTGACCCAGGGATTGAACCTGCCTCTCTTACCATCTCCTGCAGGCAGGTTCTTACCACTAGCACTACCTGGGAAGCCCAAATTATAGAGTGATGTGAATATTACAAAAAAGACTGAGGGCTATCAGAAGATTAAAGATATCCACCCAGAGAAACAAAACCTGTATCTGAGAGTTCTGTAGAGCCATGCAAAAAGGAGTCAGTGAAAACCTCTCAGAACCTTATTTATTCTAATAGTGAGTCAAGAATGACTACCGTGATGTTTTTTAAAAAGGTTTTTTCACTTCCCTAAGTGAAGGTAAGTTTGCCACTCATCACTGATTTTTCCCCTGGTGTGATCAGCAGTAAAAACAAACAAACAAAAAGCCATAAAACCAAAAAAAATGTCTCTGTACTTGGAAGGAAGCTCTAGTCAAAGCTATGGTTTCTCCAGTAGTCGTGTATGGATATGAGAGTTGGACTATAAAGAAAGCTGAGCAGTGAAGAATTGATGCTGTTGAACTGTGGTGTTGGAGGAGACTCTTGAGAGTCCCTTGAACAGCAAGGAGATCCATTCAGTCCATCCTAAAGGAAATCAGTGCTGAATATTCATTGGAAGGACTGATGCTAAAGCTGAAACTCCAATACTTTGGCCACCTGATGTGAAGAGCTGACTCATTGGAAAAGACCCTGATGCTGGGAAAGATTGAAAGCGGGAGGAGAAAGGAATGACAGAGGATGACATGGTTGGATGGCATCACTGACTCAATGGGCATGAGTTTGAGTAAGCTCCAAGGGAGTTGGTGATGAACAGGTAGGCCTGGTGTGCTGCAGTCCATGGGGCTGCAAACAGTGGGACACGACTGAGCGACTGAACTGAACTTGGAAGGAACCAACTCAGCTGGGAGCTGGTAGATGTGGCCTCTTGCTCCCCAGTCGGCCTGGCCTAAGAATGAAGGTGTGTGAGTAGAAAGATCAACAGAGATGCAGTGAGGAGAGAGGATGGGAGTCCCACCTGAGGGCTCTGATTCACCACCAGGAATTATGGAACAGGCACTGTCCTCATGCATTCCCTAAGTCACAGCCCTGTGAAACATGTACTATCATCTCCATGGTAGATTTTGAGGAAATAGATTTAGAAAAAGCTAGAACAAGAACCTGAGATTCTAAAATTAAAAGAAAAAAAAGCATACAGTGGTGGAGCTCGTGCATAACCATGAGTCTTACACTTGCCAGCTGAGGTCTTTTAACCTCCACCTACAGAAGACTGGGAGGGGAAAGGACTAGACAAAAAGGATTTGGGATGTTATTGAGGCAGTAAAAGTGAGGCTAAGGCATAATCCTAAGGGATTTAATCTCATGTCACTGGATTTTATTTAGGAAATGACTTAGTGAGATGGGTCTCCTGGTGCTATCTTCGGGGTCTGGACCCGAGAGAGAAGCTAGGACTATAAGGAGCAATTTGGGACCATTTAACACATTCCTGTGGCCAAGTGAGAAATGAAATTAATCCTCAAGCTCGACAGAATGATCTGAATTCCCAGCTACTTAGAGGGACAAGAGTTCGTATTCCCCTAACAGACTGCCTTTACCTGGGGAGAGGAAACCTATGATAATTTTAATTGTGGTTGTTCCTGTTGTTTGTGTTTGAATTATGGTTCCTTATTTGGGGCTTTGCAGAAATCTTAGAGAATCTAAGAAAAGTTCTAGACTTTTTCCACAGAAAAATGTGTGGATACATACACACTATGTATGTACATAGTATATGTATATATGTGTGTGTGTGTGTATATATATATATATATATATATGTATGTATGTGTGTATAATACACACACATATATAATTTCAGGTGGTTCTTGCATTCCCCCCTGAGTTTATCCACTGAAAATTCCATCTTGGCCCCATGAAGAGTAGCCAGCCAGGCTTCACTGTCCATGGGATTTTCCAAATAAGAATACTGTAGTGGGTTGCCATTGCCAACTCCAGCGGATCTTTTTGACCCGGGAATTGAATCCCAGGGTCTTTCAACTCTGGCATTAACAGGTTGATTTTTTACTACTATACCACTGGGGAAGCCCAGGATACCATGGACACAGTTTAATAATATTCCTGAAACCTGTGGGTGAGTCCCAGCTCTCTCTGCACTGCTGTGTGATCTTAAGCAAATCACTCCACATCTCTGAACATGTGAAATGGTGCTTTAAAAATGAGGGGGAAAATTGTTCTGTAGTCACTAACAGAAGCTGGTAGTAAGTGAGCAGTTCTGACTACTAGTAACCATCTCAGCCTATTTGAACAACAATAGTGAAACTTGTGTGTCTCCACACTTGTCCCTAGTGAATACTGTAGAGGGAAATTTGGAGCGTAGTGGAAATTTACCATTAACCCTCAAAACAAACACATGTTACAGTTTGAGAAATTCTGGGTACATGTGCAAAGGAAGTGTTCTAAAACCCAAGTGAGTACTTGAATTCAAATCAATCAAGAATATTCCCTGACGGTACAGTGGTTAGGAATTGCACTCTGTTGCAGATGACACAGGTTCAATCCCTGGTCAGGGAACTAAGACCCTGCAGCTACGCAAAGCAACTTAACACCACTGTCTGTAATACTGGGACAATTTTGTAATTGGTGGGCAGCAACTATGGGCCAAAAGAAGCAATCATCTTGGAAAGGAGTGGCTTTCTCTGCCAAATCCAGTTCCTGAGTCCCATCTTTGGACCACTTCTGCTCTTCATAAGGTTGCTCTGTGCATCCCCCAGGATTCCATTCACATAAGCACGGGACTCTGCTTCCAACACAGCCTTGTCTTTTCAGGGAAATTCATGAAAACCAATTGTTCCCATAAACACAGAAGTTAATTCACCTTGCATGACTGATTGCTGTGATGACTGTACAAGCTGGTACAGATGATTAAGGACTACTCAGTGGTTTAATGCCTTGGGCTTGCATTCTGATTGAATACAGAGTTGGAGAAGTGGCCTTAGAGATTAAAAAAAAAAAAAGATGTGGGGATTCAGCTTACATTAACCTGTCTTGGTTTTAACACTGTGGTATTTGCCCAAAATGCAAATATAGTGGCAGGTTCTATTGACAGAAGTATGACACACAAAAGAAGGAAGGTGATATGCCATTCTACCCATTATTTGCTCAACTCTGGGTGACTCACTTCAAAAGGTCATTGTTAAACTGAAGTTCATTGAAGGAGCATTAACGGTATGGAAAATGAAAAAACATGTATGGTATCATTTCTGGGTTTTAATTCCTCTACCAAATTAGGCAATGGGAGCAGATTTTTTGTTTTGAATTTAAAAAAAAAATAATTTAAAAACTCTCTGGAAAGGGATTTTGCATACCTGTTCTCATACATAGCTTTTTAGAAAATAAATGAAAGGATTTGGTATAAACTGTGATAAAGACCTTGCTTTCTTAATAACTGACCAATAACACAGTATCTATTAGCAAGTAAATATTAATAAGTAGGGAAATTGAGGATTAGCAAGGTAACTTTTCAAAGTCATACTTGGAGATCCTCCTGGTAAAGAGATACATTAAGATTGTGGTTTTATGTTTTGCTAGTACAGAAACTTTAAATCCCCTTATTACACTAGATTGGAAAATGCCCTTTATCTCCTGTGGCCTCAGTTTTGCCATCTGTGAAATAAGAGGCTTGGACTGGATGGACTCTGAGCCACTTTAACTCAAACAGCCCTTGGTTAGTCATTTTGTAACTTAGCAGCATCCATTGGTTACTGGTCTTGGTGTTCTCATTAGCAGGCTCTCTTCTCTCTTTACAGGCTAGACAATGTTGGAGAAGGTAAAAAATATCCTCAGTGGAAGTGAGGATAAAGACGGTCTTTTCACACTGTAATGTACCTCTTTTTCTTAGGATTGATGATAAGGGTATACATGTGAACCATCAAAATATATCTTAGAAGTTTTTGTCTAAAAAACAAACACCTACCTATCACACTGGTGTCCCTAATCCAGCATGCTTTATTTTCACAAGTGAAAGTTACTTTAGAGACTAAACTTCGTCTGTCTCATGGTTTAATCTGTGTAGCATCACTGCTGAGTTATCTTCCACAGTATACTCGAATGCCTTTAGTGACGGTGGACTCATTACCACACCTAAGGAAGTCTATTCAATCTCGGGGCACTTCTGAGACTTAGAAATATTTAAAACAAGGTCTGTGTCCAGATAGCATCTGCCTGTTGGTCCCGTTTGAACTCTGTGATTACACAGAACAGGTCTAAACTCTCTACTACCTAGTAGCAATGCTTCCGGTACCTAGAGGAGAACCTCGGGTTTCTCCAAACTGCCTTGTTTATTGGACGTGATTCATGGTCCCTTCCCTACCCTTGTTATCTTTGCTTTATATTGCTTCTATATCTGTTTGTGTCCAGCATTAAGAATTCAGTGCCTCACTCTGGGTATGGTGTGAGCATCCCTGGGTTATTGGCTGTCCTCCAGTAATGAATGAAACAACATGGAATCACACCATCATTTTGACTGACCTCTAAAAGGTCCAGATTTTTTATTACTTTTCCATTCATATTTTGTCACATATTAATTCTTGCTTGAGAAATTTAATTTTGGAAATAGCTAAGAGATCATCAGAGTAGACTAAGGTGAATGATGTGGATGTTCGTAGAGAGCCGTCTGTGGTTATGACTGTGAGGCAGTCCAGATCAGTTTCTCTAAGTACAGTCCATGGGAACTGAACGCTTTCGGAGCCGGTAGCATGAGGAACCATGGAGAGAGATTAAAACAAGCAGTCACTGACTGAATGGAAAGAATGTGCACCTCAGTGAGAGGCCTCTGGCTGGGAAGAAATGTGGAAAGTCAGCTGGGGCTGAAGGAAATTTGCTGGAAATACTTCCTGGTATGTGTGGGGCAGTAGACACACTCATGAAACAGGTGCAGTCTTTCCGGGTAGCCGTGCTTTGTATTTTGACTCTCTTGACATTACTTTAGGAGACGGAAAAAATACCAGTTTTATGTCCCGTCCACAACAGCCTCTATGTTCCTCCATTGTCAGTTCACACCAATAGAGCAGTTAATAAAGGCACCCCCTCTCCCCCGATCACTTGGAGAACCACCTGCCCGGGGCAGCAAGCCTTCTGCCTCACTCACCTGGTGCCAAGACGAGTGGCAGGGTTGGACTAAGTGAAGGAAATAACTGGCAGCACACGGGTTGCTTCTTTATTTGGCTTCGCTTTCCGCTCTATGTGAACTCAAAATACTGGAAATGATCAGCAGGCTCAATTCAGATTTAGAACCTGGGGATGGGTGGCTGGGGGGCTATGGATCTAGAATCAGGTACAGGGCTTCAGTGTCCCCATCTGGAAAATGGGGTGAGACTAGATGACCTTGTACAAGTGGTCAGGTTTTAATATTTTGTGGGTTAGTGAGACACCCCATCCTAACTTAGCTCATGCTCCCTACCCACCTTCCCAAACCACCACCAACACCACACCGACTTGGGTCTGACTAGAAGAGATGACAGCAAATATCACGCCCCCTAAACTTAATATCTCAGCTCAATAAGTATCTTTGCAAGAGGCCATCTTCAGTCTTTACCAAGTATGTTTCTGAAACACCTTGGTCAGATTTATAAGCACTTAAATGCATAGTCATAGTGTTTTACAACTAGTAATAACCTCCTAGTAGCCTCCAGCCTAGTAGCTCTCAACGTTAGCTGAACACTGTAATTACCTGGAGAATTTTTTTTTTAATGACAATTCTTGTGTCCCACCCTTTAGGAGAGTCTTTTGTAGTTGGTCTGAGTGTTTCCAGGGCATTTGATTTTATTTGTTTATTTTTAATGCTCCTAGTGGTTCTAACATACAACCAGGGCTGCTGTCGCTCTGTGGTTCTCCAACAGGGCACTTCAGACCAGCATCCTGAACATCACATGGAACTTGTTAGGCACACATTCTTGTCTCGACCTCACACCTTGGAAAATGGGGTGAGCCTAGATGACCTTGTACAAACAGGTTTTAATATTTTGTGGGTTAGTGAGACACCCCATCCTAACTTAGCTTGCTTGCTTGCTTGCTAAGTCACTTTAGTCGTGTCCGACTCTTTGTGACCCTATGACTGTAGCCAGCCTAGGCTCCTCTATCCATGGGATTCTCCAGACAAGAATACTGGAGTGGGTTGCCACAGCTTCCTTTAGGGGATCTTCCTGACCCAGGGATTGAACCCATGTCTCTTAGGTCTCTTCTGCATTTGCAGGCAGTTTCTTTACCATTGAGTCACCTGAGAAGCCCACCCATACCCACAGACTCAGAAACCCCAGGTTGGACCCCAGTGATCTCTATTTTAACAAGTGATTAAGATGAGTCTTAGAGTTTGAGAACTCTGGCTGCATATAATCCCTAAGAGGAGGGTGCAGACTTTAAGAAAAGACTCTTCTGTAACCAGGGCCCCATGATGATTGGCGTGGCCATGGAGGTGGAGTCAGGGGTAGGGGCAGAGTTTCCAGCAACTGGTGCCCAAGGTCCCAGTGGAGTCATCAGCCCTCAGTCAAGCTAGCATTACTTTCTGCTGGATTCTTAGGGTAGCTTCTAACTATACTCACCAACTTCGCTCCTTTCCCTCTCCAGTTTGTCCTCCATGCTGCGGCGGAGGAATCTTCCAAAGGCAGATATGAGCTTCCTGTCTCCTATTTTCCACTCAAGGGGACTCAGAGGAAACACCCTTAGGCTCTGCCCCAGGCTGCAGTGGGGAACTCAGAGGCCAGGCAGCTGATACAGAGGAATGAAGACATGGGAGTGAAGTGGCCTAAACTGACATGGAATGTTGTGCGTCCACTTACAGGCACTCACACCACTCTTAGTAAGTAACATCCTTGAACTGGATGGCCACGAACTGGAACAAAGCAGCCAGTGTGCGATTCAAAGGTCTAGGGGGCGGAGGCTGGGAGTCACAGGATAAAGAATGAATACATCCAGAATTCTTACCCTGAGACTCCTTGATCAGAGCAGGTGGTTGGGGTACTGGTTCCTCTTTCCTTCTCTGTGCCATCAGGATGAATTGATAGCATCTACAAACAACTCCCTTGGAGGAGCCTGGTAGGCTGTAGTCCATGGGGTTGCTAAGAGTCTGACACGACTGAGCGATTTCACTTTAACTTTTCACTTTCACGCATTGGAGAAGGAAATGGCAACCCACTCCAGTATTCTTGCCTGGAGAATTCCAGAAACAGAGGAGCCCAGTGGGCCGCCATCTATGGGGTCGCACAGAGTCGGACAGGACTGAAGTGACTTAGCAGCCACAGCAGCATAAACAACTCCCTAGTATCCACTGTGTTGGGGGCCCAGAAGAGAGAATCACTTCCCTGTGGTGGTGGTTTAGTTGCTAAAGCCTGTCTGACTCTTGTGGCCCCATGGACTGTAGCCTACCAGGCACCATTGTCCATGGGTTTTCCCAGGCAAGAATATTCGACTGGGATGCCATTATTCTTCTCCAGGAGATCTTCCAGACCCAGGGACAGAGCCCAGGTCCTGCATTGGCAGGCAGATTCCTTGCCACTGAGCCACAGGGGAAGCCCTGGTTCTCCAATGCCAATCCCTTTATAGCTTAGTCTTCCCCTGCTCCCATATTATTTACTCAGAATCTGTTTGCATTTGTGGAGGAAGCTTCTAGTGGAGAAGCTGGCAGTAACCTTAATGAAGCCAGGTGGGACCCATTGAAATGGGAATGTATTGAACTCAGTTATAAAGAGCTGAAGCCAGCTGTTAGCAAGCTTAATGAAAGGTTAACAGGAATCCTGCAATGGGTGGCTGGGGAGACTCTCTGTCCGTTTAAAGAAAAAATCTTGAGAAGTAGGTCCCCTATTGTGGAGGCAAGAGCAGAAAGGGGAAGCCACTTGTAACCAAAAGGTTGTATCTGAGATAGAGTTTCATTTAGATTTGTATACATGTTACAGTCTTAAGGAAAAAAAGCATTATGAGTTCTTGGCTCTCTGAACATCAGAGGCCAGAAAAGGGAAGTGTTCCTGAGTATGATAAATGCTAATGTCGTTGTGGAGGTGTCTGGGGAGCCCTGGAGATGGTTGCTCCCGAATCAGAAGGTTCATTTTCTAACTGCACTCTGCACTGTAAAGATGTACTTCTGCAGTGGTAGTATTATCCAGGTTGCATAAGGAGCTAGGGGTATGGGAACAGGAAAGACCCTTCACATCATTCGACTCAACACCCATTTCTTAGCTCCTGAAGTTGAGGCTCAGAGATGGGGAATAAGTTACCCCAGAAAACATAGGAAAGGAATGCTAGAGCAGAAACCTAAACCATGTACCCTAGACTTATCTCTATGGCCATGTGATATTGTTTTTGAAATTTTCTAATTCCATCTGGATCTGCGTGATTTTTACTCTTTTGAAGTCACATTCCTTAAGTTCTTGTTGGGCCTGCAACTCTCATTTCTTTCCCTTAAGCTGTCTTTCCTAAGAAACACTTGACCCTATTGGACTCCCTCCTGCTCCCAGAAAGAGGAATCAGACGCTGAAGTGCAAAACTTGGCTGTTGCTCTTTGAGATGCTGCCTTTAACTATGGTGACCAACTTGTTCCAGTTTTAAGACTCAAAATCCTGGCATTTGAAAACCTCCCTCAGTCCCCTGTGAAGTAGGCTAACTTGTCAATCCAAGTCCATAACGAAATTGGAGATCAACAACACTTTTCTGACTTTTTTAGTTCAGTGCCCCTGCTCTTGGCTTTATTGTAGGCAATATATTTTCTTTTTTCCTGTGACTTTGCAATTGGACCTAAGGGGAATTTAATTTCAGATCCAGCATTAGAATAGACTACTAAACCTAGATTCGAGACCCTTTCTCTGCAAAATGTGGGCCTCAGACAACTGTTGTCATCACCTTGGAGCTCGCCAGGAATGCAGAATATCAGTGGCATCCCAGACCCTCAGAATCTGCATTTAAACAAGTGCAGATTTGTGCACTTGTTTCACACATACATTAAAGATCAAGAAGCACTTGTCTAAAGCACTGATATTTAAATGTGACTGTACACTGGAATCTTGTGGGGAACTTAAAAAAATCCTGAAGCTGGATTTCCCTCTGCTCTCTTGGTTTGATTGACATGGAGGAGACCTGGGCTTCAGGAGTTTTGAAAACACCTCAGTTGATTCTGCTATATAGCCATGTTTGCAAAGCACTAATCAATAGGGGCCTGGAGGAGGGCATGGCAACCCACTCCAGTCATCTTGCCTGGAGACTCCCCGTTGGACAGATGAACCTGGCAGACTGCAGTCCATGGGATTGCAAAGAGTTGGACACAACTGAGCGACTAAGCACACCACAGCACAGTCTACAGGCGGGCAGCTTTGCACCAGAAAGGAATGTTGCTAATTAATCAGGATACTTGGCTAAGTTACAAGTTTACATGGGTCTAGTACCCTGACGTGATTTTGCTCCAAGAAATGATCAATAAGATTGCTCAGGAAGATCTGAGGAGATAAGGTAATGACTTCAATTGCCCAACTGCTGTGGATGAGACCCATTAAAGTAATTAAAAGCCAAGATATAATATTTGGTCTGTGGAAAGTGATAATGAGAAAACTGCAAAGATCAACAGAGAAGGAAAGTCTAGGGGGACAAGGTGGTGCCATTAATCTGTTCAGAGATATGAGAGGGACAATGAGGAAATGACACTAAGATAAAGACAGACGTGGAGGAAGGGTTCAGTGGAAACCTTTGCGCAGAACAAGGAGCTTAGTCAAAGGGCAACCCTGTGCCCTTTAGTACCTAAATATAATGGGAGTCCCCATGTATATGTGAATTTGGCGAAGGAGTTTGTCAGCCAAGCACACCTCTGTGCAGAAGGCCACTGCTAGTCACATGGAACAGATGCCTTAGCTAATGGTTTCAGTGCTTTTCTGAGCATGTGAAAATGCAAGAATCCTGGTTCAAAACGTTTTTCTCCTGAAAGTATCCATCTGAAGGCCTGTTCTTCCCTTTTCCCTAGACACAGAGCACCTCATTCCTGATCTCCACCCTGAACTTCCATTGGATATGCTAAAGGACAGAAGCTGGAGGAGCAGTTACTCAATCCTCGTTGAGCCAGATGGGGAGTGACATTCTTTAGTTGACAGTGAGGTGTTAGAGTCTCAAGATGGCTGCCACAGCTCTAGTATACCCATCCACAAAAGCATCCCAAGCAGGAAGGAAAAAGAATATGGGAAATGGGACTTTTCCCCTAATATGATACTTTCCTTTTATCCAAAAGAGAAATATTTCCTAGAATCAACCAGAAGACTTCCCCATATATTTCACTGCCCATTCATTTCATTGGGTCACAGACCCACCCTTTAGCATGGGGGACTGAGCTGTCTGGAACTATTTTATAAGAATCATTACAGGCTGTGCACATTGCCATTCAGCCAAAACTTAGGATCAGTCTGTATGGAAGAAACTGGGAACGGCTGTTGGGTAAACAATCTTGATTTCAACCACATTTGTTCATCTGACAAAAGTATGCTGGATGTCTCCTATGTGCCAAGGGCCCTATTGTGTACTGGGGTCTAAGAACAAACTAGACAAACCTAGTCCTCATTTCCAGACAGCTTATAGTCTATAAAGCCATTTCTGCCTTTATTAGGCTAAATGCATAATATAGAGACTTGAATCACTTCTAATGTACCTGAGAGGTAAAAAGAAAGAAGAGAGAAAAAAAGAATAAAAGTTTGGAATTCTGCCTGCACACTTCATTGCAGCTCTGCCTTTGATGCCAGTATCCAGGTCAATGAAGGAAGGAGGAAACATTCCACCTTAGAAAGTGAAGGCAAATTATAGCAACTAATAATTCTTAGCTACAGGAAGTTTGATAAGCTCAGTAGTCAGTGGTCAGCTTGGTAAAAGTGCAGTGATAGAGTAATGGAAATGACCACTTCTGTATTTCTATTTTGTCTCATGTTTCCTAAGCATTTTTAAACACATAGCAGTCTGTGTCAGAGGAAGGGCATGCTGCTGCTGCTGCCAAGTCACATCAGTCGTGTCTAACTCTGTGCGGCCCCATAGACGGCAGCCCACCAGTCTTCCCCGTCCCTGAGATTCTCCAGGCAAGAACACTGGAGTGTATTGTCATTTCCTTCTCCAATGCATGAAAGTGAAAAGTGAAATTGAAGTTGCTCAGTCGTGTCCAACTCTCCATGACCCCATGGATGGCAGCCTACCAAGCTCCTCCGTCCACGAGATTTTCTAGGCAAGAGTACTGGAGTGGCTTGCAATTGCCTTCTCCAGAGGAAGGGCATAGCTCTATTTTATAAAGGAGATAAAGGAAAGCACAGAGAGTTCCAGTGACACCCCTGGTTCCCTCTATGTTGAATGAGATAGAACTAGAATCAAGCAACCTCAATCCAGGGGGTTAATATCATCTTCATGGGGTTCCTGCCATGTGCACCCAGCTGTGCACTTGGACCTATGAACAGGGCCAGCAGTCAGACGAACACCATTTGAGCACTTCTGTGTGCCAGGCCCTGCCCTGAGCACTGCACATGCATTAATTTGTTTCACCATATCAATCTCTCTGTGAGGGAGCTTCCAGTCTTATCCCTGTTTGAGAGATGAGGAAATGGGAGCCCAGATACATAGAGTAACTCATCTGCAGTCGAGCTGGGACTCAAGCTGTGGAGCAGCTCCAAAGCTGAAGGTTCTGTGCTGTGCTCTGGCCCCTCCAGGCACACAAAGTGCTGGGGTGACCTCCAAGGGATTATGCTAGTGTGTGAGGTGGGAAGGACAGTCAGCTGAGAGTCATAGGTCTCCCCCTAATAACCTCAGTAAAATCAGGTGTTCTTTCTGCCTACGTCTGTCTGAAACCAATCTGGAGATGGGTGGGTTGTTGTTCTTGTTGTCGTAGTTGTTGCTGTTCAGTTGCTTAGTAATGTCCAACTCTTTGAGGCACTACTGGGCTGCAGCACACCAGGCTTCCTTGTCTGTCACCGTCTCCCAGAGCTTGCTCAAACTCATGTCCATTCAGTCAGTAATGTCATCCAACCATCTGGTCCTCACAATTTCATGGCTGCAGTCACCATCTGCAGTGATTTTGAAGCCCAAGAAAATAAAGTCTGTCATTGTTTCCATTGTTTCCCCATCTATTTGCCATGAAGTGATGGGACTGGATGCCATGACTTTCATTTTTTAAATATTGAGATTTAAACTAGCTTTTTCACTCTCCTCTTTCATCTTCATCAAGAGGCTCTTTAGTTCCTCTTCACTTTCTGCCATAAGGGTGGTGTCATCTTGTCCAACAACTATGTTCTTCTCTTCTCCTCCTACCTTCAATCATTCCCAGCATTAGAGTCTTTTCCAATGAGTTGGTTCTTCGCATCAGGTGGACAAAGTGTTGGAGCTTCAACTTCAGCATCAGTTCTTCCAATGAATATTCAGGATTGATTTCCTTTAGGATGGACTGGTTGGATCTCCTTGCAGTCCAAGGGACTCTCAAGAGTCTTCTCTAACACCACAGCGAAAGCATTGATTCTATAGTACATGACTACTGGAAAAACCATAGCTTTGACTAGACAGATTTGTTGGCAAAGTAATGTCTCTGCTTTTTAATATGCTGTCTAAGTTGGTCATAGCTTTTCTTCCAAGGAGCAAGTGTCTTTTAATTTCATGGCTGCAGCCACCATCTGCAGTGGTTTTGGAGCCCAAGAAGGTAAACTCTGCCACTGTTTCCATTGTTTCCCCATCTATTTGCCATGAAGTGATGGGACAGGATGCCATGATTTTCCATTTTTGAATGTTGAGATTTATACTAGCTTTTTCACTCTCCTCTTTCATCTTCATCAAGAGGCTCTTTAGTTCCTCTTTGCATTCTGCCATAAGGGTGGTGTCATCTGCATATCTGAGGTTGTTGATATTTCTCCCAGCAATCTCGATTCTACCTTCTGTTTCATCTAGCCTGGCATTTCCAAGGATGTACTCTGCATATAAGTTAAATAAGCAGGGTATCAATATACAGCCTTGACATACTCCTTTCCCAGTTTTGAACCAGTCTGTTGTCCCATGTCTGGTTTTAACTGTTGCTTCTTGACCTGCATACAGGTTTCTCAGGAGGCAGGTAAGGTGGTCTGGTATTCCCATCACTTTAAGAATTTTCCAGTTTGTTGTGATCTATACATCCAAAAGCTTTGGTGCAACCAATGAAGGAGAAGTAGATGTTTTTCTGGAATTCTCTTGCTTTTCTTGATCTCTTGTTTCTCTGCCTTTTCTAAATNGACCTGCATACAGGTTTCTCAGGAGGCAGGTAAGGTGGTCTGGTATTCCCATCACTTTAAGAATTTTCCAGTTTGTTGTGATCTATACATCCAAAAGCTTTGGTGCAACCAATGAAGGAGAAGTAGATGTTTTTCTGGAATTCTCTTGCTTTTCTTGATCTCTTGTTTCTCTGCCTTTTCTAAATCCAGCTTGAACATCTGGAAGTTCTCCGTTCATGTACTGTTGCAGTCAAGCTTGGAGGATTTTGAATATTACCTTGCTAGCATGTGAAATTAGTGCAAATGTGTGGTAGTTTGAACACCCTTTGGCACTGCACTTCTTTAGGAGTGGTATGAAAACTGATCTTTTCCAGTTCTGTGGCCAATACTAAGTTTTCCAAATTTGCTGGAAATGGGAGTAGGGGGTCATATAAAGGACATGATGCCAGAGGGTCTCAGGTCCTGGGTCTCATGGTCTTGAAGAGATGAGAGTTTAGATTTACCAGAAAATGTGGCTATGTTTTCAGGCACAGAGACCGGGTATCCGAATTGAAACTTTAAGGTATAGTACAAATATACTACAAATATGGCCTCCTTCTTCCCTTTTAAGATATATTCTGAGAGACAAACAAGAAAGAGAAAGGCAGAGTCCTGGACAGACTCCAGACTAGAAAATCCAGTCTGGGCTTCCTCCCTGGCCTTGCCTCACCCTGCCTCTTATCTCTGCTCTCCACTGGGTTATCTCTTTATTCTGCTCTGTTCTCTTTCCCAATCCATGCCCCCTTTCCCTCTGAGATGCCTTCAGTGTCTTATCTTCCTTCAGCAGCTCCATCAACAAAGTCCTGTCGTTTTTTTCCCTCGTGATTCAGGATGCCTCAGCATCATTTTAATCTATTCCTCTGAACTTTGGTTTTCAATCTCTTCCCAAACTTAATCTCAGATCCTTCTTCACTGAGATTAAAAAGAGAGAGAGAGATTATGTAACCTAATAATACCTCTGGCAGGAGGATCAAGAAAAGACAGCAGAGTCTTGCTTCCCCATTAATGCCTTAGGCTTGCTGTGAAAAACATTTTTTTCCATTAACCAAAGACTCACCATCAACTAATACTGTAACCTCTTCTTTGACCTCCCACCTTTTTCTTCCCCCAGCTTTTTTTAAAAGGATGTCTGAAACATTTTGTAACACCTCCGTGTATGCAAAGAGTCTTGGAGTCAAACTGGTCCAGAACTTGAAGCTGCTCCAGCCTGGCCAGGAGGCCCAGGATACACTGCTTTGCTGCTTCTGTTAGTCTCAGTTTCATCATCTATCAATTGGGCCTGATCATGGGACTCTCCTCATAAGTAAGCATTAAATGTAGTAATGCCAGGAAAGCATGGCACAGGGTGGGTGCTCCATGCGCTAGTAGGCACTGCTGTCATAGCTCTCTCTCCAGCCCTACAAGCACAGTCTGTGATCAAAACTTGCTGGCAGCATCTGCATGCCCCCAATGAAGATTGATCCTGTGGGCTAATGTTGAACCTAGGGACTGGTGGTCTATCTGGGAAGCTGTGGGAATGTCCCCTTATCTACATTTCTCATACTCTAAGGAGCCTCAGAATCATCTAGGAACATATTAAAAATGCATATACCTGGTTCCAACCTCCAGGAGATGCTGAGTGTATGAATGTGGAATTGGGTCCTGTTACTTGTGTTTTTTATACCCTGCCTAGGTAGAGTTCTGAAGCAGGGGGCAACAGACAACCTAGGGTGGCTGAGACGCCCATGTTCCACAGTTCTCCTATTACCCATCCCAACTCCTGACCCCTCTGTGTCACCGGCCTTTTCTGAACTCTGACCCTGCTTTACCTTTGTTTATCTTTGGGCTTGGCCCTGACTTTGCTCTTCTGTGGTCTACCATGGTCAACTCCAGGGCGTCACCCACTTTGTCTGTGGTTCTTACTCTCAGCTATCACTCCTGGTTCACAGCCAATTTTATCAAACACCTCTGGGATTTGGCTTTTGGCCTCATTCTGTTTTTCATCATAAATTACTTAAGGTGATGCTGGCACTCTGCGGCTTCTGTGCATCTGCTGATGGTTATCAGCTGCTGTCCTTCCCTGCCTCTCATTTATGTCTTTGGTGCCAGTCAGCTCTTTGGATTTCCAGTATGATGGAGAATCTTGGACCATGGTAAGGGCACCATTTTGAACCTGAATCATGGTTTTAGAACATCAGGAATGTGCAATGTACAATGCATTGAATGTTTATGTTAATATTAACTGGGCTATTTTCTATTTGAATTTTAAATCCATCTTGTATATCTTAGTTTACGGTGGGGGCTTTCTACCTCCACCAAATGATGAAGCCTCTATGAAAAATGCTCTGGTTTCTACCTGGATTCTAACTTTTTGAAAAATGCCACAATAGATATATAACATAAAATTTGCCATTTTATCCATGTTAATGTATAATTCAATGGTAGCATTACATTCACAGTGTTGTACAACAATATGTACATTATCTATTTCCAAACTCTTTTCATGATCCCAAACAGAAACTTGGTGACTGTTAGGCAATGACGCCACATTCCCCCTTCCCTCAGCCCTAGGCAACCACCATTCTTTCTGTCTCTTTGAATTTGCCTAGTCTAGATATTGCATATAAGTGAAGTCATATGATACTTGTCCTTTTACATATGGCTTATTTCATATAGTGTAATGTTTTAAGTTTCATGCATGTTGTAGCATGTATCAGAACTCCATTCCTTTCTTTAGATGAATAACATTCCTTTTTATGTACACAGCATGTTTTATTTATCCATTCATTTGTTGAATAACATGAGTTTTTTCCCACTATTTGGGTATTGTGGATAATGCTGCAATGAATACTGGTATACAGTATCTGTTAAAGTCCCTGCTTAAGAATTTTGGAGTTTTACACCAAAGATGAAATTGCCAGGTCATAGGATATCCTATGTTTAGCTTTTTGAGGAACTACCATGCAATTTTCCTCAGTGGGTGCACCATTTTATATTCCCACCACCAAAGTACAAGGGTTCCAGTTGTTCTACATCCCCACCAACACTTGTTACTTTCCTTAAAAAAAAAAAAGCCATTCTAGTAGGTGTGAAGTAATATCTCTTGGTTTTAATTTGTATTTCACTGTGAAAAATTCTGAAAGAGATGGGAATACCAGACCACCTGACCTGCCTCTTGAGAAATCTGTATGCAGGTCAGGAAGCAACAGTTAGAACTGGACATGGAACAACAGACTGGTTCCAAATAGGAAAAGGAGTACGTCAAGGCTGTATATTGTCACCCTGCTTATTNTGGCTGGATGGTATCACCGACTCGATGGACGTGAGTTTGAGTGAACTCCGGGAGATGGTGATGGACAGGGGGGCCTGGCGTGCTGCAATTCATGGGGTCGGAAAGAGTCAGATATGATTGAGCAACTGAACTGAACTGAACTGATGGCTAATGATGTTGATCCTATTCTCATCTGTTTATTGTCTTTTGTGTATCTTCTTTGGAGGAGTATCTATTTAAGTCCCCATTCATAGATAAGGAAAAATGAGCAGCCAGTAAATTTCACCTATTGGACTAGAAAAAAATTTAGAACATTGATATAGCAAGAATTGGCCTGACAGAGGTCTAGGAAACGACTTGGCCTCCTGGAGTGAAATGGGGTGGTATGAATTAGCACAGCGACACTCTGGGGCAATTTGGCAGTTTTGGTTAATTGACATGCACATGACCTAGCTAAGCCAGAGCAATTTTATGGTTTGCTATCTTTTCTAGAAAAGCACACATGCACAAGGAAACCTATTTGCAAATGTTACCAGCAGTGTCATTTACGTGGGAATGGAATGAATATGTGTATATGGGGAATGGCTTACCTATGGCACAGTTCTTCCAAGGAACTGCATGTAGAAGGGTAAGAGAATTAGACAGATTTGTATCCATTGGCGTGAAAACTCCAAGCCTCACTGAAAACAGGAGACTTCAAAACATCACATAGAGAGGGAGACTTCAAAACATCACCTAAAATACAAAACCATTAAAAGAAAAATAAACTAGTTTGCAGGATTTGCGGGCACAGACATGTAAAAGTAAATGTATAGAAAAGTGCCTGACGGGGACATACACTCAACTCACTGTGTCAGCATCTTGATCAGAAGGAAGAGACTGGGCTTGAGGGTAGTAGTCAAAGAGGATTTTAGCTTTATAACATTTTAATTGTTTTACCAAGGGTGTTTCTGTATTACTCATTTGATTAAAAATTAACGTTAAAAAAGGAAGCAAGTGTGGCAGAAAAAAAACCGTTGCGCTTAGAATGAAAACCTCATTCTGCCAGTTACTGCTTTTGTGTTCTCTCGAGGAAAGCCACAATAATCCTGACCTCATTATGCGGCAAAGGGGAGAGATCATGTTTGCCTCAGAAATAGTTCTCTGGTTCACACGAGGTAGAGAATTAAATGCCACATGAAACCAATAAGCTATTAGCACAAATCGCCAAGCACATCAAATTTAGAAATAGGAAAGAAACTGTTCTTTTCAGCTGCAAAATTATCCTGGAGTGCAGGAATCAATGGTGTTAAATCCTGTTTCTCTTTTCAGGAATTACCCAGCATGGTGGGTACAACCTGGGTTCTGGGGCCAGCTGGGTTCCTTCTCTGCTGCTGCTGCTGCTGCTAAGTCGCGTCAGTTGTGTCCGACTCTGTGCAACCCCATAAATGGCAGCCCANAGGAATCAATGGTGTTAAATCCTGTTTCTCTTTTCAGGAATTACCCAGCATGGTGGGTACAACCTGGGTTCTGGGGCCAGCTGGGTTCCTTCTCTGCTGCTGCTGCTGCTGCTAAGTCGCGTCAGTTGTGTCCGACTCTGTGCAACCCCATAAATGGCAGCCCACCAGGCTCCCGCATCCCTGGGATTCTCTAGGCAAGAACACTGGAGTGGGTTGCCATTTCCTTCTCCAATACATGAAAGTGAATAGTGAAAGTGAAGTCGCTCAGTCTTGTCCGACCCCTAGCGACCCCATGGACTGCAGCCTACCAGGCTCCTCCATCCATGGGCTTTTCCAGGCAAGAGTACTGGAGTGGGGTGCCATTGCCTTCTCCAGGGTTCCTTCTCTAGCTGGTGAACTTAACCAAGGCCTTTACCCAGTCTGGGTCTCAATTTCATCATCTACCTAGTGAAGGGTTTGATTTTGCAGATTTTAAGAGCACATTTAGCTCTGATCTTTGATAAGCCCGAGCAATCACTACCTTCAGAAAAGGCACAAAAGAAAAGCAAACACACTAGCCACCAGGCACAGCCTTCTTCAAGGAGGGTTGGAGAAGCCTGCTCAGTCAGTGTCCAACCATCACCAAACCTTTCCCCACACCTCCAGCCCACAGGAGAATATATAGACCAGGGGAAAAAATAAGAAAGTGACAGGAACTGCTTTCATTCCATTAACTACCACAGGGTATCTGGAGAGAGAAGCAGTTCAATGAATAATTACCCCCGGGTGACAAGTTCTCTAATGGGGGATCTCCGGGGAGGACAGTCAACACACAGTAGACACACTTAGACCAGTTTGGCAACAATAGGTGGACCGGAAAAGCCTGACTTACATGGAGACCTGAGGATGCATGGAGTTATAGAGGACAGAAAGGAACAAAGAGCAGCAGGACAAGGGCTTGATTTTGAAATACAGGTGTTTTCTCACACAGCACATCTGAAAGATTCACGTGCAGGAAGTATGAATTGTTAACACTGCGAAGGACATTAGATACTGTGTAGTCCTAGAGTCATGGACTATTAAAACTGGTCCTACCCATGTTCCTCCTTTCTTATCTGGAAGGGCCATAGATGTCAGTGTCAAAAGATAATAACCAAGATTTGACTGCAGCTCAGCTCAGAGCATCTCACCCTATAGCATGTGAAAGTCTATTCCAGTCCACACTGAGTGTGTACATTTGAATCCTCCAAAGCCTGGAAATGACGTGCAGAAAAGGTAAACTTCACCTTGATGCCTGACCCCCAGCAAAATAAAACGAACCAAGAAGCAAACAAAAACTCCTAAAATAAATAGAAAAATAAGAATTATAATAAGAGCTCTTAGCGGAACAAATTCTCCTTGTTCTGACAGTGCTAGCAACACCTGCAAAGGCCATTTCTTTTTCCCATGTTATCCGACCCCATACCTCTGTGTCTTCGATTATCATTTCTGGTGTGAACATAAATATTCCCACCTTAAAACATCCAAACCAGTCTCGGGATAAACCCTGTATCACAAATAAAGGGAGAGACCCTCCAAGAAGAGAAGCTGAGTGGATGCAGGAATGCATGGACTTCAGCTTTACAGATCAGCCATGGAAATTCATCACAGGGTGCCAAGCCTCCTGGGACTCCTGGATGGAAAGACTGAGAACTCTTACTCAGGTAAACCCACTCAAGTCCAATCACCAGCTAGAGAATTAGAAGCCCTTTGAACATTTTAGCTGTTGGCAGATGTCAGGAGTTTGTTTGTCCATCCAAATTCCATTTCTTACACTCCAGTTAATGCTGACAGGGCAGAACCTCTAGGTTTCATTTCTCTTTCTGCCTCATAACCTTCCCTTTCTTTCTTCTGAATGGCCTCCCTCAATCTGAGATGTATGATCAAACGTGCTGAGCACTTTCCTCCTGGCCATGAGTGTATGTGCAGACACGTGGAGTGATGGTGTGGGCATGCATGGACACCGCTGTCCACGCATGTAGGGGGTTCCCCAGACATACATGAGCAGCTATGCTGTGTGCATGCTTGCTCGCGAACCGTGCATCAGCCATGGTCGTCCTGGCTACTGTGCAATTCACACTCAAATGCAATTAACTCTCCCTGCTGGCAGCAGTTTACACACAGACTCCTCATGGAGCCAAAGGGAAATTAGGCAGGAACTGGGCTCTGCTCTCATTCTGGATTCTCCCTTACCCAGCCCCTTGGCCTCCTTGCCCTGATAATGGAGAAATAAAAGCAGGGCTGCCATCAACCATCCCATAAGCAAAAAATACCATTAGAGTTTATCGGGCAAGGAAAGAAGAGGTTCTTTCCACCATAGAGGAAGCATAGGGTGGTAGTTACCAGACAGGCTCAGGTAACAAACAAGCCAAGGTCTGGGCCCAATTCCACCACATTAGTGAAACCACTTGATGGGGAAGAGCACACAAGACAATTCATGGACCAGATTTCAGGGCTTGAACTAGGTGATATTTATGGCTCTTCTGGACTCTATGGATTCAACAACATATCCAGGACCACAGAATCAGAGGAGGAATCAAATCAGTGTTCATCAACCAGATGTGTTTTCTTAAACATATTTATCTCATCGTCATTAGTCATTGAAGGCTTAACTTTATGTCAAGCACTCTGCTATGTGATATAGATGTATTATTTAATTCTCACAACCCTAAGAAATTAACATAATTGTTTTTCCCATTTAACAGATAAAGCTTGAGGGAACTGAAGCTTGAGGGAACTGAAGCTTAAGGGAACCAAGTAAAGATATTCACAGCAAAAATGTAGAAACAGAGCTGAACCAAGATTTTCTGATGCCAAAGCCCTTGATCTTAATCACTGCACACTCCTTTGATCTGTGACCTTTAGGGCAATGCACCCGCAGTGGCTAACTCCTATCTATACCCAGAGGGGAAATTTAAGGGTGCACAAATGTTTTAGATTAAAAAAATTTTTTTTCATTTGATAGTAACCAGCCAAATGAGCCTTAAATTTTCAAATTCCTCACACTGAAGTATGCATGAAAATGCAAACCTTGGGTGAGGCTCTGGACTCAGAGAGGCCAGAAACAGTGGGGAAGGGATGGAAACAAAGGGATGCAGAGAAAATGTTTCCACTGAATGCTCAGTAAACTGGGAATCCTTTTCCTACCCCACTCCCAGGAACCTGAGGGGTGTAATCTCTGAGAAAACTGAATGGCCCAAATAAAACACTCAAAGATACTGAGATTTGTGACTCCCCACAACAATATACCCAATCCTCTTTCAATAAAGTCATCGGATTAAGAGTCTCAGTCATGTATGCACCCCTCCTACTGGTATTTAGGCCATCACTTTGAGATATGAATGGAGGACTGAGGATCTCTGAGATCAGGAGAGTATACAGTGTGAAAAAGATATAAAGAAAACAGAGAGCAGAAGAAAACAGACAAACAGAAAACAAACAAACAGAAAAAACTAATATCTTCTAAGAAAAAAGAGAAGGAAGGGAGAAACCACACAAATAGGAAAAATCAGAGAAAAGGAAAGAGCTTTTAGAGTTTAAAAAGATTATAATAATCCCAAATTATTTTCTGTTAGAAGTTTAGTAGTTTAAGCTTTTAATTTTTAGCCTTTGATCTATTTTAAATTAATTTCCTGAGTATACGGTATGAGGTGGAGACAATTTCTTTTAAAAAAGAAAAAAAGGTTTTTTCAGCACCATTTGTAGAAAAAAAAGTTTTCTTTTCCCCATTCAAACTGCCTTGACACCTTTATCAAAACTCACCTGAGTCTATATGTGTGCTGGCTATATATGTTTGAGTCCTTTTTTTGGATTTACTACTTTGTGCTAATATTCAACATGAATATGAATAGTATATGAATAGTATACTGTCTTGATTCTGTAGCTTATACTAAATTAGGTAGTATGAGCTCTTTAACAGTCTTCTTTTTCTAGATTGTTTTGGCTTTTCTTACTTGTATTTTATATAAATTTCAGATATGTTTCAATTTCCATAAATAAACAACAACAACAAACAACAAAAAATCCTCTGTCATTTTGATTGTGACTGCATTAAAACCACAGATCAACTTGTGGAGAAATGCAGAAATAGCATTACAATAATATTAAATTTTCCAGTGCATGAATATGGTATATCTCTGTATTTAATTATGTCCTTTAAAATCTCTCTCTTCTAAAGAACAGTCTCACTTCTATCCCATGCAGGTCCTACTATGTTTGTCTATCATCCTGACACTTTTACCTTAACAATGGGTGAAAAGTCATTCATCTGATATCACCCAATTAATTCCCTCTTTGACGAATTTAAATTTGAAGAGATGAATTTTCCAGATTCAGTATCCAGAAAATAAGGTTTAAGGTTTTAGACTGAGCTCCCCAGAGATAATCCAGCTCCTACATTGCTGCAGACTTTTTGAGCTTTTCTTTTAACTTCAAAGTTACCAAATATGCTTCAAAACATTTCTTTAAGTAAGGTAAATTATTGCTTCCTACTTTAGGTTAGAAAATATAATGTAGCATTTAATATTACTACAGATGAGCATTATTTGAAATAAATTAATCCTTGTTATGTAAAACAAATTACGATTATTTTCAGATACTCTATGTTGGTTCATGTTCAGATGTTTTAACATGATCCAAATTTGTAACTTGACAAAGATATGGTTTTGAGAAAATTCAGAGCAAAAGAAAGATAGAAAGATCTGAAAATATCAGTCACTTTATCAATTGTATAGTATTCCTTCAAAGTTCATTAAAAATGTAATCTGTGACATAATTCTTCAATTTTAATATTCTCAAATAATAATGCCAGAAATGAGCTGAGAAGTTTGTGGTGAACATGCCACTATTTTCATATTTTCTCTTAGAAAGTGCTTGAGAAATAAGTGAATCTGAGTTTAGAGAAAGCTTGTTCACATCCAGAAAGACACCATTTCTCCATATAAGCCAATTTCTTTTCCCTAGCCTCTCAGCTCTCTAGGCTGGCTTGGAAGTATTGTATGTAATGTACAGGTAACTCCCTGGAAGAAGCTGATTACTTCAGAAAATGTACCTCTCTTTATGACCAGCATACTTTCTGAATTTATTAAACCAATATGAACATGGGAGACTCCAAAACCAAGAGCATTAGAGAACTCCACTTGACCTGCCATGCCTTTACTTCTCTGGATGTGTTTTGGTACAGCACTGATCCTCACAGCATCTCTCCTTACAGCAAGTGAGTCGAATACTCACTACTAGCAGTAGGAAGCTAAGGGACTTCCCAGGTGGCGCTAGTGGTCAAGAATCTGCCTACAATGCAGGAGGCAAAAGAGAAGCAGGTTCTATCTCTGGGTCTGGAATATTCCAGAGAGGAGGAAATGGCAACACACTCCAGCATTCTTGCTGAAAAATTCCATGAAGAGAGGAGCCTGGCAGGCCACAGTCCACGGGCTCACAAAGAATTGGATACGACTGAGCACCCAGGCACTTAGGCAGCAATAGCTAATGGAATCAATTCTGTCTTGGCAGCTGCTTTGAACTGTGAGGACATGAGCCTGAAGTCAATGTTAGTCATCAAGCTACAAACGGGTGACGCCTGCCTGATAAGAGAACCAGTCAGGCAGAAGGCAAGTGGACCTAAAGAGAAACCCTGGATCTCTGAGGTGGTTTGAGCCCCTGAAACAAGACACATCAATGTGCCAGTAAATTCCCTTTGGGGCTTCAGGCAATTTCTGTTGAGTTTTCCATCACTTGGAATCAAAAGACCCACGTCTAAACCAAAAGGCCGTCTACATAATGGCAATTTGGCTGGATGACGAGTTTTTCCAGTTTTAAGGGTTTTCACCTGCTTCACCAAACACCTGCTTCACTCCAACTAGTGTCTGTCATCTCTTATACTCTAGGCATGTAGGAATTCTACATTCTGGGCTCAGGGACTGAAGACAAATAAGACATAGATTTAACCGTAAGGACCTGATAGTTTCAAATTTTTGAGCAGAAGCAGTACTAAGAGGTGCTATTTTAAAGATAAGGCCCTGGAGGCCACAGACTACACACGTCTTTTAAGTAATAGAAAGAAAATAGAATCCAAGTTTTCTGATAAAGGGCTCTTTGTGGTAGCCAGTAATTCCTCTCTGGTTAAATGTAATCCCACACATTCATTCTCATTTGTTCTTTTCCTCTTCAATTATAGTGGAGGGTGATCCACCCATGGACCACATCCAGCCCATCCTCCATTTTTGTAAATAAAGTTTTATTGCAATACGACCATGCCCATGTGTCTACTTACTGTCTATGTGTGAAACTGGCTGTTTTCACACGGCAATCACAGAGCTGAGTAAATGGAACAAATGCTGTATGGTCCACATACCCAAAAATGTTTACAATCGTAATAGTAAAAACTGTCAATCTCTGAACCATATATTGAATTCTTGCTTTGTACCAAGCTGCAATGTCAGGCAGTCATTGTCCTCAGTAAGCTCATGGGCTAGTGCCTCCTAAAGGGAGATAATCAAGTTAACAAACACTAGAGCACATTCTGAAAAGATGTGACAGGGAAAGGGCCAAACTCTATGGGAGTGTTAGGAAAAGAAACCTACCCAGTGTGAAAGGTAGAAGAGAGTCAAATGCACTCTGTTAAGTCTAGATCTGAAGGACATTGGAGAGGATTGGGGTGGGGTAGAAAGAATTTCAGGCAGAGGGAGCAGCTTATCAGCAGTGATAGTTGCAAGGCACTTCAGACTAACAGAAGAATTTCAGGTTTCCAAACATTTATTATATTATTTAAACCATTTAAAGATGCATATTGTAATTTTAAAAGTAGAACTTAAATGCTCTCTCAAAAAAAATTTAAAAATTCCCTGGTGGCTCAGCAGTAAAGATTCTGCCTGCAGTGCAGGAGCCAGAGGAGATGCAGATTTGATCCCTGGGTCAGGAAGATCCCCTGGAGAAGGAAATGGTAACCCACTCCAGTGTTTCTGCCTGGGAAATCCCAGGCAGAGGAGCCTGGAGAGGTACAGTCCATAGAGTCACAAAGAGCTGGTCACGACTGAAGTGGCTTAGCACACGTTTAGACTAATGATGAGACCATGTAATGATCCTAGGATTATGAATGATATCTATGTGCCTATATTTCACTGTAACTGGACTTGAAATCAGGAGGGAAGAAGTGGAAGTGCCAAGTGAGGAAGTTGGAATACAGGTTGAGTCAGATTACCAAGAGCCTGAAAAGCCACAATAAAGGAGTACGGGCATTGTCATGAGAGTGAAGAGGTACTCTTTTTTTTTTTTTTTTTAAAGTGTAGTTGATTTCTGTCATTTGCGTATGATCCTTGAACCTCAAGGTAAAACTTGTTTAAAAAAAATAAATAATTTCACAATTGGAAGCATTTTAAAGAACTAATGACTTACAAGATCACTAAATCTCCTCCACCTTGTACAGTATGACTCTTGAGATCAGAAAATGACATTTACCTGAGAAGAGAGCTATTTTTATGGACTCAGTGAGAGGATAAGGGTAGTCTCTCCTGCTTATGAGGATCCCTTACCAAGCTTCCTCTCACCTATGACCCATGCATCAGCTTCTGTAATTTCTGTGATTTCTGTGAAATCCAGCTGGTCTGGATTCCATCTTGATTACATACCAGCTGTGTGGTTATGAGCAATTTACTTAACTTCTCTGTGCACAATTACCTGTTTATATAACATTATCTATTGTATGATATTACCTGTATCTCCGATTGCTGTTAGTACTAAATAAGATGGTCCCTGGAAAGCATTTAGCAGAGTACCAGGCAAATAGTAAGCACTCAACAAATGTTACTTATTATCCAAGTAGCTATTATTCAGGTAGTGTTGGAGGAGCACAGAGGACAGTATGACCTGTTGCAGTATGTATCTTGTCATTGCTTGCTCAGCAGCCCTTCCTTTGTGGAACCATCCCTTCCTCAATCTGTGTGGATCCAGTCCAGCATCCGAGGCTGGGTAGAGTCAATCATCTAACCTATTCCTTTGTATGGATCGGTACAAGGCAAACAAAACAGATTGGTTTACTTGGAGAAGCTAGTTCAGAGATGTGGAGAATCATGACTCTTGGAAACAAAGTCAAAGGAAAGATCACTAATTTACCAACCTTCCAAGGCTCGATACATGTGGTCAAGCCTTTTGTATCTTTTTTCCAAGTAGTCTTTTCTAGCTCCACAGAGCACTAGTTGTTAGGGAAATGAAAGGAATTCACATTCATGCAGCTGCCACTCTGTGCCAAGTACTGTGTTGTTCACATATAATCCCAACTACAAACATGTAAAGAAGTATTACCTTTTATACTATATAAGCAAGAAAGAAGGGTTGGAATTGTTAATACTTTAACTCACAGTATAGCTTTTGTTTTCTAGTAGATTAGCTAGAGCTTCTACGAGGAGAAGGTTGGAGAGTCACTTATATGGACAATGAGTCACCCAGAAAAGAGGTGACTCCTGACAAGGGCTCTCGTGGTCAGGAATCACTACCCCATCAGATACTCCCAAGGCATGACTTGCTCTGCATTTCTCTCAGGTCTCTCTCTCTTCTTGTCTCTGAACCTCTCCCCACAACCAGGCTCATCATGACTTCAGCTTGCTCCTGGTCCACATCATACACCCCAACCCCAAGTCCTCTCTGCCACCCCTAACTCAGCTCTCTGAGTTCAGTGACTCATTCTCTCATTTACAAGTTCACAGCCCTGAAGGAGGACTCTAGTCCCTCCAGGTCTCATTTCCCATGGCAGACCTGAGGTTACAGTTCACCAGCAGGTCTGTAGTTGGCACCCTAGCATCAGTCATCACCATGAGAAGAAAGACCCAACTGGGCAGAATACAATCATTCCATTTGTAGTTTGAGCAATGAGTGCTATGAATGGGGTACAGTACCTTGGGGTAAATCAGCTATGACTGAGAACTCTACCACAAATAAGATATTTTATATATGTCACCAAAATGGTCAGTTGAAACCATTCAACTGTAATAGAGAATCCAATTCATAGAAGCCTAAACATACCAAGTATTTGCTTTTCTTCTCATTAGAAATATCTGGATGTAGGCAACCTACAGATTAGAAAATATCAAGGACCCAGGCTCTTTTCTTTCTGTTCCACCTTACTGATTTGTGACAACACGTAGTCACGGTAGGGCTGACACACCTCTGGACATCAAGTTCATCTGTCGGAAGGGGAAAGGAGAGTCAAAGTGCTTTCACATCATTGTTCCATGACTTTCACTGGGGAAGGGAAGACCTTCTCAGCAGACTTCCTCTTATAACTTATTATCCAGAACAAAGCTGTCAATTCTCTAATCCAATTGATGAGATGTCTATGACTGATTTATGCCAATCAGCGACATCCCCTGAGCCTAGGGTAGGGATTTATGGTCTCAGAGATCAAGGGATGGAATATGCTGGTTTTCTGAGAAAGTACTATAGTTCAGTTAGGAGAAGAAAAGGCTGTTAGTGGAGCAACAAACAGCACTTTCTTTAATAGAACACTCCTCCAAAATAAGAGACCCTGAATACGCTCTCCCTATAGCTGGCTGAATGCTTCCAATAGATAATCATTGCTTGCTGAGTAGGATAAACAACTGAGTGAATGAAAGAATACTTTGACTCATTAAAGGGAGAAACTAATACAGAGTAGAAAGAAGACCAAAGTGGTTGTCAGTTCAGCTCAGTTCAGTTCAGTCCAGTCGTATCTGACTCTTTGCGACCCCATGAACTGCAGCACACCAGGCCTCCCTGTCCATCACCAACTCCCAGAGTCCACCCAAACCCACAAGATACAAATATTTCATAAATCTCATGAGATCAAGTCTCACATCTATCAAACTCAATTTCTTCATCTGTAAAATAAGATTGAATAATCCATTCATCATAAACTTGACTTAAGGATTAAATAAGACTAATATTCTTTGCGGAGAAGGCAATGGCAACCCACTCCAGTACTTTTGCCTGGAAAATACCCTGGAAGGCTGCAGTCCATGGGGTCGCTGAGGGTCGGACACAACTGAGTGACTTCATTTTCACTTTCACTTTCCTGCATTGGAGAAGGAAATGGCAACCCACTCCAGTGTTCTTGCCTGGAGAATCCCAGACATGGGGGAGCCTGGTGGGCTGCTGTCTATGGGGTCACACAGAGTCGGACATGAGTGAAGCGACTTAGCAGTAGCAGTAGCAGTATATTCTTTGAGATCATAAAGAGTTAGGAAATATTGTTTTAATATACAAGCAATGGAAACAAAGACAGGAGGAAACGAGCATGAGTCAACAGGCCTTAGAAATATCATCTTTATGGGGAAGGGGGGTGCTCCACAGACAGAAAGGCAGAAATGGAGCTTGGGCAGATACATATTCTGCTTGGCTGAAAGAGTCATTGTTATGTTGATTTTATCTTCTGAAGATGAAAGATGGTTTCCATCTGAATAATATAGGAAGTGCTGAAAGCTTGGAAACCCAGCTCATTATTCTGGGAAGTCCAGAACTTGGATTAAGAAATTGAAAGACATAGGATAGAAAAAGTAAAGCATCCAGCTCCCCTGGGGATATCCTACTTGGCCCAATATAATGAAATCACTTCTTCCAGGTTACATTACATTGTAGAACCACAGATGAGTATAGCTGGCTGCCTGGAGCAACTGTTGTTCAGTCGCTCAGTCATGTCCAACTCTTTGAAACCCCATGGACTGCAGCACACCAGGCTTCCCTGTCCTTCACCATCTCCCAGAGCTTGCTCAAACTCATGTCAATTGAGTTGGTGATGTCATCCAATCAAGCTCAGTTTGATTTCATAAAACTTAGTGACAGTCATTTTTACAAATATTTTAGCTAAATTCAGGCACATGGTGAAGGAATATTACCCACTCCCATGATGTCAGATATGGCCACCAGGCTTGATTTGGCCTGTGCCTGTGGGCAGAAGTGTCACGAGTCACATGCAGGTAGAAGAATGAGAACTGGTGTGCAATTCACTGTTCTCCCTCCCGTGACAGAGGAACTGGCTCCAAACAGTGGAAGCTCCGCAAGCCTCGGTCCCAGGGTGAGGATGACATCAAGCATGAACCCCTCCACTATGACCCTCCATGGAAGCAAACAGAAACACAAACAAAGCAGTATTGTTCTAAACCACTAAACTGTTTCACTGCAACATGATGCCATGTAACCTAATACCACTGTGGTTACATGGAAGCAGTAACAGGAGGAGCTAAAACATTCTTTGAAGTAAGACAGTCCAGCATTAGAGGCTCTGACACTTACCAACCGCATGTCCTACCACTCTGCACCCTTTGTCCTTTCTTGTGTTCATCTATCAGCCTAGATCTGTGGTTCTCAGATCTGGCTGCACCTTCAAATCATAAGAGGAACCTCAACTACATACCCAGCTTCTATCCCAGACACTGTGATTTTATTGGTCTTGCATGAGGCCTGGGCATTAGCACGTTTAAAGCCTTATGTGCAGCTAGGTTTGAGAGCTACTTGTCTAGAATTCTTTAATGTTATTTAACTGGTTCAGCCTTCAACACTCAGACCAAAATCTTCTTCAAAATGTTCTCCTGAATCCAAAGTTCCCCCTTGAACTCCAGTAGCAACCTGGTCACAGCTGATCTCTGTAATCAGAACATCACATAAGAGTTCCAAATCTACTTTCTGAGTGTGATTTCCCAGAACACAGGGACTGCAACAAAATCTCCCTAGAGCACCAGCAATAAATCCTGGCATCATGCTAAATATTAACATGTATAGACAATACATGCTTATTTATTTAAACAGAGAGAATGCCACTTGATTAAACTTAAGGAACCATTAGTGACCTCTGAGAAAACAGCGGTTTTAATGGAAACTTAGAAGAAATGACAATTGTTCTAAATTGGGAAGTGAAAGTAAATTATTTGAAGACACGGTCTTGACATGAGAAATAGAAAGGCCCATAATGATGATCAAGCGAATGGGTCATTTTCAGGATGGAGAAAAAGCCAGTTTTATAGCATCGGAAATGGTCATTCTAAAGGAAAAAATGTGTTTCAGCATAAAAGTATAATTTTTGTTAGTCAAGGATTCAGAAATAGAAAAATGATGTGGAGAAAAGAACATAGGTATACAAAATGTCACACATGGTTATTTCTGAAGTAAGGTTTGGGTGATACTTTTTTCCAGGAGGTGCTCAATAAGTATTTATTGAACGGCTAAATGTTCTTGCTGTGGGTGAATGTGTATATTTTTTCATAGGCGCAGAGTTGAGTTCATAGTATAGCTTAAGGCACAATATAATCTCAGGCATGTTAAGTCTTCTCATATTTCCCCTTATAACTAACAGGTTTTCTTCAATGTGTTGTGTAAATGTCATTGGATATGTAAGTGTCCCTGAAAGATGCATAGCATTGCTTTGTATGCTGTTGTAGTTTAGTCACTAAGTTGTGTCTGACTCATTTGCAACCCCAGGACTGTAGCCCACCAGCCTCCTCTGTCCATGGGATTTCCCAGGCAAGAATACTGGAGTGGATTGCCATTTCTTTCTCCAGGGGATCTTCCTGACCTTGGGATCGAACCTGAGTCTCCTGCATTGGCACGTGGATTCTTTTTCAGGTAGCCACCAGGGAAGCTCATTGCTTTGTATACTCTATTTCAAACTGACAAAATATTTTGCTATATATCTCATTCTGCTTCATGTTTACTCAACCCAATATTCTTGAGGTCTGTGTTAACATATTTATCTTCAGAGTTTCCAACTGCTGCATAATACATCATTGTAGGCATATTCCCTATTGCGGTCAACCATTCTCCTAATGATGACCATGTAGCTTACCTCCCTGCATGTGCTCAGTTGCTCTATCATGTCTCTTTGCAACCCCTTGGACTGTGAGCCTGCCAGGCTCTTCTGTCCATGGAATTCTCCTGGCAAGAATACTGGAGTGCCATATACTTCTCCAGGGCATCTTCCTGACCCAGGGATCGAACCTGTGTCTCTTGCATCTCCTGGATTGGCAGGCAGATTCTTTACCACTAGCAAATTCTTTACCACTTTATTTCCTGGGGAAGCCCTCCCCACTAGTAGAAAAATCATTTAAATGGACAACCTCACACACATCCTGACATGGACTTGAGAAACAGTTTCTTAGGGATAAATATCCAGACAAGGGATTGTTAAATTATAGGCTAGTCACTTACTTAACTTCAACAGGTACTGACAAAAGTCTCCCCAGAACAACTGCACAGTTTTACTGGCACTAGCTGTGCTTGAGAGCTGTTTCCCCAGAGCAGCTCTAGAATCCCTCTTTCTATATGATCCCTCTAGAATTTTTTTGCCATGCAGACAAATGTTATATGCTACTGTGTTCCCTTTGAATTTCTCTGACTACTGGTGAGGTCAATCATCTCTTCACTTACTGATCACATTATGGTCCCCCACTAATGAATTGGCTTCTCTTCTCTGCCCATTTTTCTATTTATTTTCTTTTTCTCTCAGTCTCTCTGTGTGTGTATAATGTCATCTCTGAACATTACAAGTAATTCCTTCTGCTCCATGTCTCTGCCAATTTTGTCCATTGAAAATTTCATTGAACTGAAATCTTTAATAATGATATATTAAAATCCATCAAGCTTTGTTCTCATGGATGCTGCCTTGAAGATTTTAACAGTCCCATTTCTATTCCAAAATTACTATAATATTTCCCTTTATTTTTTCTATTAAGTTTACAGTTTTACTTTTGACATTGCTTTTTAATTTTTCTGGAGTTCACCATATACATGGCATGAGGTGGGGATTGAACTTTATTTTCTCTCTATAGTAAGCTAATTTTCTCACTACTTTCTGCTACAAGTTCATTCTTTCTTCACTGATTGGTGATGCCATCTCTATCATATGCTATGTTGAATATTAGACAAGTAGATAAATTGTGTGAATATGAGCATAGTCTATTCTGTTTCTGATGTGCTGGGGGTTTTTTGTTGTTCTTCTACAGTATTTAGTATAACAACTTTGCATCAAGCTCTAATATTAAGAAGAATGACTCCAAACTCTCCCACTTTCTTTGGTCTTCTTAAAAAATTTTAAAACTATTTTATACTTTATATTTCTATGAAAATTCTAGATATAATTATTGAATACTTAAAAAGATTCTGTTAGGATGGGAGGTGGAAAAAATAGGTAAAGGTGGTCAGAAGGTCCAAACTTCCAGTTATAAAATAAATCAGCTCTGAGGATATAATGTACATCATGGTGAAAAAAGTTCATAATACTATATTTTATATCCAAAAGTTGCTAAGAGAATAAATCTTAAAAGATCCCATCACAAGAGATAAATTGTAACTATGTAAGCCTGGCATGCTGTGATTCATGGGGTCGCAAAGAGTCAGACATGACTGAGTGACTGAACTGAAGGTGATGATTGTTAATTGATTGTGGTAATCATTTCATAACACATACAAATAACTATCATCAAGTTGTACATTTAAAACTAGTACAATACTATGTGTTAATTATATCTCAATAAAATTGGAGGGAAAAAAGATCCTGTTAGATTTTTATTGAATTATCTTGAATGATGTTTTATTAAGGAAGAAATGACATCTTCATAAATGTTAAGTCATTCAGTCCATGAACTTAGTACATCAGTTTTCCTTATGTTCCATGACATTTTTCTTCATAAAGGTTTTCTACATCCTTGACTAGGTTAATTACTACATTATACTTCCTAAAGCTAATGTAATTAATTTTCTAGACAATTATTACTGAGATATAAATTGCAGTTGACACCTTAGGTACTTTTATTTTTTTTCCCCCTGGCAGTGCTGTATGGCTTGTGGGGTCTTATATGCCTGACCAGGAATTCAACCCAGACCACAGAGATGAAAGTACCAAATCTTAACCACTGGATCACTAGGGTATCCCCACTAGCTATTTTGTATTCAATTAACATGGATTACTTTGCTAAAAAACTATGAAACAAAATGGGGGAAAAGAATACACATGAAAAGTTTGCTTTTGTAGGGATAAGGCTATTTCTTCCTTACAACAAAAAGAGTGACACAAGAAAGGTCAAAGATATAGGAAAATGTAGAGGATTACATGAGGGAAGTTAACAGTTCATTTCTCAAAATAGAAATAGGCCTGATGAGTTTCAATCTCATCCCCTGAAGAAAGAAAATGCCTTTCTGTTAGAAAAAACTGATGTCAGACATTGTGAATTGAAGAATTACCAGGGCAACAACCCTTTACAAGATGAGCTATATAATACAAAAATGAACAATTTAAACTCCAGAGCAAAAGAGAAAACAATGATCAGAATGAAATCTAAACAATATATTCTCTACCTACTTTCTCATCTATAAAATGAGGAGGCTGTACTAACTGATATCTAAACTTCCTTCTACCTCAAGTCTCTGAAAATATTCCTTTTAGAAAATGAAAGAGTGAAAGTGGAAAAAAAATTTTAAGCATAAATTAATCTCCTCTGAAAGAGATGAGAATACCAGACCACCTGACCTGCCTCCTGAGAAATCTGTATGCAGGTCAGGAAGCAACAGTTAGAACTGAACATGGAACAACAGATCGGTTCCAATTAGGAAAAGGAGTATGGCAAGGCTCTATTTTGTCACCGTGCTTATTTAACTTATATGCAGAGTACATCATGAGAACTGCTGGGCTGCATGAAGCACAAGCTGGAATCAAGATTGCTGGGAGAAATACCATTAACTTCAGATATGTCAGATAAGCAGATGAAACCATCTATATGGTAGAAAGTGAAGAAGAACTAAAGAGCGTCTTGATGAAAGTGAGAGTGAAAAAGTTGGCTTAAAACTCAACATTCAGAAAACTAAGATCACGGCATCTGGTCCCATCACTTCATGGCAAATAGATGCGGAAACAATGGAAACAGTGAGAGACTTTTTTTTTTTTTGCTCCAAAATCACTGCGGATGGTAACTGCAGCCATGAAATTAAAAGATGCTTACTCCATGGAAGGAAAGTTAAGACCAACCTAGACAGCATATTAAAAAGCAGAGACATTACTTTGCCAACAAAGGTCCGTCTAGTCAAGGCTATGGTTTTTCCAGTAGTCATGTATGGATGTGAGAATTGGACTATAAGGAAAGCTGAGCACTGAAGAACTGATGCTTTTGAACTGTGGTATTGGAGAAGACTCTTGAGGGTTCCTTGGACCAAGGAGATCCAACCAGTCCATCCTAAAGGAAATCAGTCCTGATTATTCATTGAAAGGACAGATGCTGAAGCTGAAACTCCAACACTTTGGCCAACTGATGCCAAGAGCTGACTCATTAGAAAAGACCCTGACGCTGGGAAAGATTGAAGGTGGGAGGAGAAGGGGATGACAGAGGATAAGATGGCTGAATGGCATCACCAACTCAATGGGACATGAGTTTGGGTAAACTCCGAGAGTTGGTGATGGACAAGGAGGCCTGGTGTGCTGCCGTCCATGGAGTCGCAAAGAGTCGGACACGACTGAGTGATTGAACTGAACTGAATCTCCTCCACTGACGTTCCATTTCTATTGGTTTTTCTAGCAAAGAGGCTTTGAGAAGAGTTATTCTTTCTGTGAATTCAAGAGAAGTTTAGTGCATATGACTTCACAGAGACCATTTGAGAAAGGCTCTTTGGAGAGGAACTGGATAATTTTTATCGCTGTCATTGTGGCTGGTTACTGAACCGGCTTCTTCTCTGTCAGCTCTACCTTATACTGAAGATCTTTTCAACAGAGTCCGTGTATTTTAAGCATTTTCTAGCTTGGGAAGAGAAAAGGAAGAGGAAGTGAAACTTCTGGAGTTGCATTGCTAAAGAAAGTGCTCCTTCTTGCAGACACTTTGCTATCAAATTCCTATTCAAAGCTCCTCTTTGGTGAGGTAAGACTTTCCCTGCCCCACCCCCCATATTCAGATTAAAAAGTAGTGTGACAAAGTAAAAAGTCCATCACTGGAGGGCCTTGAAGAACAGATGTTTTTTGCACCTGGATCCATTTCTCTTTTCCTCCTTTCTATATCAAGTCCAGTTCCCTTTCCAAATCTCCAAGATAACTTGGAAAGAAACCAAAGTTACACTTCTGAAGAACAGTAAAACTTAAACCACGTGACCATCTCAAAATGTAAAAATATGCTTTAGAAATAAGTGGAGACACAAATAAATTATTACTAAAAGTAAACATAAGACTATTACAAATAATAACATAAAACTGAAAACAACCTGAGTGGCGCGTGCCGTAAATGAAGGGTCAGACTGAATCATCTGTATAAAGATTCATCAATCATTTATAAGAATTTTTACAAGTGTATCCTTACTGTTCTCCACAATAGAAGTGAGGAAGATGACTCATGGTTGAGTGTGACAATCCAGATACAAATGACCATGCACAATCTTAACCCATTTTGTAAGAAGAAACCTACATAAACTCAAGCTTGAAGTAATATGAGAGATGTTAACCATAGCCTCTTCTGAGAGAGGAAACAGGCGATTTGGGCTTCTTTTTTTCTTCAAAAATCCACATTTAAAATTTTTGTATAAAAGTTATATTCTTGTATAAAGCAAAAGATTTAAAAAGGAAGAAAACACAAAATGAACCAAAGACAAATGAATATTAGAGATGCCTGGCCCAGGCTTAGCATGGCACAGGTTAAAGAGTGGAAAAGTCTGAGTAAATCACCAAATTTTGTTCGTGCCTCAGTTCCCTTTTCTGTAAAGTTGGAAGTACTGCCTTCCTTTGGCACAGAGGTTTTTTTTATATTGAAACATCTTCCCATGAACAACTTTGAAACGCATTCAGCTAATGATAATTTCACTTGCATAAATGAGGGAGTGGGTGTATATAAAGACAAAAATTAATTGCTCTGTTTCTTTTATTTCTTTTAGCTGTGTTGTTGAACTTTACATAATAGTTCAGGGAAAACATATACCCTCTAAATTACTCTAATCCTGTTCTCTGCTAAATACTTGGAAAGTAGGAGAAAGGAGAAAAAATTTCCTCAGTTTCAGCCCCAAATCCTGCCATTGGAAACCCAGCAAAACAGTTGTATTAAATATTTAGAAAACCTTTAAGTCTACGTTTTCTGTTTCTAATAAGACTTTGGAACAACAGTCTGAGAATTGTTAATTTCTTGCCTGAAGACACATAAAATAAGTCGCAGAGTCAGATTCTACTTTTAGGTTAGAGCTTGGACACTTGGTCACTAACCCACCCCACCTCAAACAAAAGTTCCAAATAAATATACAGTAAGAACCAGTGAGAAGATGGTGAGGCATCTAGGAGGAGGAAGTCCTTTGGAAATAAGAAGTAGAAAAAAAGTAGGGTAGCCACACAAGAAGAAGGAGCCCAAAGGGCAAAAGGCGAGGTGCCAGAAGTCAGGTCCTCCTTTGACAGCTGTGTCCCGGCCCAGCCTCGGGTGCCCCTTACCATGGGCATGGGGGAGGGTGCCCACATGACAGTCTGAACGGTGCCTAGGGTGACTGCCCAGGGTGTCTCAGTCAGTGAGAGGACATTACTGTGCTGACGGCTCCCTGAATCTCTGGATTGACAAGGAGTGTCTAACAACCCTACTTGTTCAACTATTATGTTTACATGTCATTTCTAATTTATCTTTTGCCTCCTTTTCCAGGTTTCTGGGCTTCTAATGTAAGAACACCGTGAAGCCAGCCAGGCATTCTATCTTTGAAGAAAGTGGTTTGGAGGAGCTGAAGAACCTGTAGAAAGTCAAAGTTTACACCCTGGAAAATCCCATGGACAGAGGAGCCTGGCAGGCTACAGTCCACGGGGTCGCAAGAATTGAATATGACTTAGCAACTAAGCCACCATCACACCCTGTTTACAACATTCTATATTTCAGGATGCTTTCTAAAGATAGATTATGGTATTTTGCTAGGCAACCCTAGCAAACTAACATAGATATCAAGCAAACACTAATCTAAACTAATCAAAATAAGTATGAGTGGCTATATTCAGTTCAGTTCAGTCACTCAGTAGTATCCGACTCTTTGTAAAATCGCAGCACGCCAGGCCTCCCTGTCCATCACCAACTCCTGGAGCTCACTCAAATTCACATCCATCGAGTCAGTGATGCCATCCAGCCATCTCATCCTCTGTGGTCCCCTTCTCCTCCTGCCCCCTATCCCTCCTAGCATCAGAGTCTTTTCCAATGAGTCAACTCTTCACATGAGGTGGCCAAAGTACTGGAGTTTCAGCTTTAGCATCATTCCTTCCAAAGAAATCCCAGGGCCGATCTCCTTCAGAATGGACTGGTTGGATCTCCTTGCAGTCCAAAGGACTCTCAAGAGTCTTCTCCAACACTACAGTTCAAAAGCATCAACTCTTCGGTGCTCAGCTTTCTTCACAGTCCAACTCTCACATCCATACATGACCACTGGAAAAACCATAGCCTTGACTAGACCATCACGTAAAGTAGAATTCAGACTAAAGAAAATTACTGGACACCAAAAAGGACATTATATAAAGATAAGAGGGCTAGCCCAGCAAGACATAGCTATCCTAAATCCATATGCATCAAACAACAGTGCTGTAAAATATGTGAAGGAAAAACTGAACAAAAAGAAGTGGAAAATTTGATGATTAGAGTTGGAGACTTCAGCACTCCCTCTCAATGACTAAAAGAATAAGTAGCCATAAGATCATCAAGGATATAGAATTCTATGACACTATCAGACAACATTTATAAAATGTNACAGTCCACGGGGTCGCAAGAATTGAATATGACTTAGCAACTAAGCCACCATCACACCCTGTTTACAACATTCTATATTTCAGGATGCTTTCTAAAGATAGATTATGGTATTTTGCTAGGCAACCCTAGCAAACTAACATAGATATCAAGCAAACACTAATCTAAACTAATCAAAATAAGTATGAGTGGCTATATTCAGTTCAGTTCAGTCACTCAGTAGTATCCGACTCTTTGTAAAATCGCAGCACGCCAGGCCTCCCTGTCCATCACCAACTCCTGGAGCTCACTCAAATTCACATCCATCGAGTCAGTGATGCCATCCAGCCATCTCATCCTCTGTGGTCCCCTTCTCCTCCTGCCCCCTATCCCTCCTAGCATCAGAGTCTTTTCCAATGAGTCAACTCTTCACATGAGGTGGCCAAAGTACTGGAGTTTCAGCTTTAGCATCATTCCTTCCAAAGAAATCCCAGGGCCGATCTCCTTCAGAATGGACTGGTTGGATCTCCTTGCAGTCCAAAGGACTCTCAAGAGTCTTCTCCAACACTACAGTTCAAAAGCATCAACTCTTCGGTGCTCAGCTTTCTTCACAGTCCAACTCTCACATCCATACATGACCACTGGAAAAACCATAGCCTTGACTAGACCATCACGTAAAGTAGAATTCAGACTAAAGAAAATTACTGGACACCAAAAAGGACATTATATAAAGATAAGAGGGCTAGCCCAGCAAGACATAGCTATCCTAAATCCATATGCATCAAACAACAGTGCTGTAAAATATGTGAAGGAAAAACTGAACAAAAAGAAGTGGAAAATTTGATGATTAGAGTTGGAGACTTCAGCACTCCCTCTCAATGACTAAAAGAATAAGTAGCCATAAGATCATCAAGGATATAGAATTCTATGACACTATCAGACAACATTTATAAAATGTTATAAATATATAACATTTATATAATCCATATATAATCAGATATATTATCCAGATATAATCAACATTTATAAAATCCATAAATAGCAGAATACATTTTCCTCAAGCTACCACAAAACACATATCAAGACAGAGAACTTCCCAAGCCATAAAACAAACTTCAACACATTTAAAATAATTAAAATCATACACAGTATATGCTCTGTTCACAATGGAATCAAACTAGAAATCAATAATAAAAAGATTACAGGAAGTTCTTCAAGCACTTAAAAACTAAATAACACACTTTTAAATAATCCAAGGATGAAATAAAAAGCCTGAAAGGAATTTTAAAACTACATTGAGCTGAATAAAAATTAGGTCAGAATTTATGGGACAAAGCTAAAGCAACATGGAGAGGGAAATTTATAACAATTTTATGCATACATTAGAAAAGAGGAAAAAAACTCAAATTAGTAATTTAAGATAATCTCACAAACCTAGAAAAAGATGAGCAGAAGAAACAAAACAAACCCAAGCTAAAAGACGGAAGACAATAATAAAGATAGGGACTGAAATCAATGAAATTTAAAGTGAAAAACCAATGCAGGAGATCAAGAAAACAAAGAGCTGGCTTTTTAGAAAGGTCAATAAATTGACAAACTTCTAGCAAGACTAACTTTAAAAAGTAACAGAAAAGGCACAAATTGCTAGCAACACAAATTAAACCAAGGATATCACTACAGGCCTTGTGACCCCCAAAATGATAATAAGAAAATACTAAGAATAGCTTTACACAGATAAACTAGTCATTAGATTAAATGGACCAATTCCTCAAAAACACTATCACAACTCACCCTAATTGGAATAGATAATATGAATAAGCCTACATCTATTATGGAAATTGAAATCATAATTTAAAAATGCCTCCAGAAGATCTGTAGGGATATATGATTTCACTGGAAAATTCTTTTCTCTCTCTCTCTTTTTTTAAACTTTACTTTCTCTCTCAATGGAGAATCCTATCAAACACTTAGAAAAGCTAACATTAATCCTACATGATCTTTTCCAAAAAATGAAAGTAGAATATCTCCATTTGATGCAGTTGGTATTACCCTGATACCAAAGCCAGATAAAGAGTACAGAAAAGAATACACTCAAGATTATAGATAAACAAATTCTTAATAAAATATTAGAAAATAGAATTCAGCAACATATAAAAGGAATTTCGCACTATGACCAAATGGAGTTTATCTCAAGGGTGCAAGGCTGATTGAACATCAAAAAATCAATTGGTGTAATCCATCATATTAAAAGTCTAAAGAAGAAAAATCATAAAATCACATCAATTGATTCAGAAAAAACATTTGATAAAAGTCAACACCCCTGTATAAATAAAGTTCTCAGGTAGGAATAGAGGAGAACTTACTCAACCTAGTAAAAAACATGCACAAAGGAAAAAAAGTCCCTACAAATAACATCACAGTAATGGGTAAAGAGTAGATGTTCCCCACAAAGAGTGGGAAGGAGGAAAAGACGCCCGCTCTTCCCATTCCTGTGCTACAGAGGGCTGAAGTTCTGTCCAGGCAATAAGGCAAGACAAGGAAACAAATGATATACAGATCTGAAAGGAAGAATTAAAACTGTCCCTATTTGTAGATTACATGATTGATTATCTATATAGAAAATCCCAAGGAATCTTTAAAAAAAAAAAAAAAACTCTTAGAACTCAGAAGTGAGTTTGGCAAAAATGCAAAGCATAAGACAAAAAATACAAAAATTGGTTTACTTCTATGTATTATTTTATTTCTATATACTATCAAGAAACACAGGGATACCAAAATTTAAAAGAACTACATTCAAAAATATAGATATACCTATATTTAATAAAATATTAGACACTAGAATTCAGAAACATATAAAACAATTATACATTATGACCAAACTATACACTATGACACTATGACCAAATGGAGTTTATTTGAAGGGTGCAAGGCTGATTCAACACTAAAAATCAGTGTAATTCACCATATTAACAGACTAACAAAAAATCATAAAATCACATCAATTGATTCAGAAAAAGCATCTGATAAATCAAATTCAAACACCCATGGGTGAATAAAGCTCTCAGATAGGAAGAGAGGAGGACCTTCTCAACATAATAAAAAGCATATACAAAAAGAAAAAATTCCCCAAAATAGCATTATACTAAAGGGGAAAGTGTGAATGTTCCCCATGAAGACCGGGAAGAAGGGAAGGATGCCTGTTCTCCCTATACTTAGGCTCTGTGTTAATTGCCTAGTCCTATCTGACTCTTTGTGACCCCAAGGACTGTGGCCTTCCAGGCTCTTCTGTCCATGGAATTCTCCAGGCAAAAATACTGAAGTTGTTAGCCATTTCCTTTTCCAGGGGTTCTTCCCAACCCAGGAATCAAACTCGGGTCTCCCACATTGCAGGCAGATTCCTTAGTCTGAGTCACCAGGGAAGTCCATTCTAAAGCTACATAGAGCTAACATTCTATCCAGGTCAATAAGACAAGACAAGGAAACAAATGATATACAGATTAGAAAGGAAGAATTAAAACTGTCCCAATTTTAGATAAACGTGATTTGCTGTCTATATAGAAAATCCCAAGGAATCTTAAAAAAAAAAAACTAACTCCTAGAACTCATTAGTGAGATCAACAATGATACAAAATACAAGATAAATATATAAAAATTGGTTTTATCCCTATACATCATTTTATTTCTGCGTACCACCAAAGAACACAGAGGCACATATACATATATATGGGGCTTATATGCTAAAAACCATAAAAATGCTGAGGAAACTAATCAAAGAAGATGTAAATATATTGAGAAACATATTGTGTTAATGAGTTGGACCACAGAGTAAAGATGTCATTTCTCTTTCTCCAGACTGATATATAGGTTTAATGAAATTCTTATCAAAATCTCAGCAATATTTTTGTAAAAATGAAGATGATTCTAAAATCTATATGAAAAGACAAAGGAACTAGAATAGCCGAAATAATTTTAGAAAAGTAGAATAAAGTGGGAGGAATAAGTCTACTCAATATGAAGATTAATTACATAGGTACAGTAATCAAGATTATGCAATGTTACATTTAAAATGGATAACCAACGAAGACCAAATATATAGCACATGGAACTCTGCTCAAGGTTATGTGACAGCTTGGATGGGAGGGGAGATTAAGAGAAAATGGATGCATGTGTATATGTGTGGCTGAGTCCCTTTGCTGTTCACCTGAAACTATCATAACATTGTTTGTTAATCAGCTATACCTCAATACAAAATAAAAAGTTAAAAGAAATTAAGCATAAAAAAAGATTGTGCAGTGTTGAAAAAGGGATAGAAACACAGACCATTGGAACCAAATGGGAAAAATAGATAACTTGATAAGGGGTTAATACTCAAAACATATAAAGAACATATAAAAATCAATAGCAAAAAAAATCAATTTTTAAATGGACAGAGGATCTGAAAAGACATTTTTTCCAAGACATCCAAATGGCCAACAATGAAACATAAAAATAGGATTAACATTACTAATCATCAGGGTACTGCAAATCAAAATTGCAATGAGAGATCACCTCACACCTGTCAGAATGGCTATCATCAAAAATAAGAAATAACAAGTGCTAGAGAGAGAAGGAAAACGAGCACTGTTGGTGGGAATATAACTGTAGCTTGCCTGTGAGATACATTGGTGGAGAAGCCCAGTCAGTAGTTCACAACTGGGCCTAAAGCTCAAGAGAGTGATATGACTGTAATAGATAAGATATCTGGGAATTTCCAGTAAAGAGGGAGATGACAAGAAAAAAGCAAGGAGTGGATTGAGTTCTGGGGACATTAGCACTTAGCCAGATAGAGAAAGAGGATCCAGCCACGGGTAGTAAGAACAAATGTAGAAAGGAAGAAAATCAAGATAAATGGCACCATTTCCTGAGAGCAAAAGGAAAGAGAGTTGTAGGAAGTATGGCTTGGTCAGTGGGGTCAAATGCTACAAAGAGGTCAGATATGATAAAGACGGAGAAATAGCCACTGCACTTTCATTGGACTTTTGCTCATGGCTTCCGTGGAGGAGTAGAGTCAGTTGCATTAGTTTCAGGAGTAAACTGGAGGCAAGGAAGTGGACATTTGGACAGAAAATTTGATTCAGATGTAAAGGGAAGGGGGGGGGAATACCTAGAGATTGTTAAAGCATCAAATCATCAAGGGAAAGTTTTTAAGGGCCTTTTTTTTTATACTCACAGGCAGAGGGAACAATTCAAAAAAAAAAAAAAAAAAACAGAAGGCTGGAGATGTACATGAGACTGAAATGGGCATATATGAAGATATATTATTTAAAGTTCTCATAGTCATGGCTTTTGTTCAAAGCCTGAACGAGGTGCTTTTCCATAAAGTTAAGAAACAAGGTAAAGTTATCTGCTCTCCTTTTCCACATCATGCTTGACATCCTAGCTAATGCAGAAAAACAAGTAAAGAAAATAAAAGATATGCAGATTCAGAAGAAAAGCAAAACTCTCTTTGTTCACAAATGACATGATAGCCCATATAGAAAATTCCAGAGAATTGATCAAATAATTCCTAAAACTAATAAGTGATTAAATAAAAATTACAAGATACAAGGTTAATATCCAAAGTCTTGCTTTCCTATATAATAGCAATGAAAAGTCAGGACTTGAAATTAAATATACAATACAATTTACATTAGCAAACACAAAAAATACTTGGGCATCAACCTAACAAAATATGTATAAGATCAATATAAAGAAAACTATAATACTCTGAGGAAAGAAATAAAATAATTCAATAAGGAGAGCTATTTCATATTCAAGGATTAGGAAACTCAGTATGTTAAGATGACAGTTTCTCTCAAATTGATCTTAGAGTCAATGTAATTGTGATTTAAAAAAATCCCAGAAAGTTATTTTATTGATAATAACAAATTGATTCCAAAGTGTATGTGGAAATACAAAAGACTCAGAATAGTCAAAACAATTTTGAAGAACAGAGTCCAAAGACGGGTACTCCCCAGCTTCAAGATTTATTATAAAGCTACAGCAACCAAGACAGTATGCAAATGGACAGAGAACAGAAAAATATATCAAAGGAACAGAATAGAGGGCCAAGAAAGGGAACAACACAAAGAAAGTCAAATTATCTTTGACAAAGGAGCAAAGGCAATTCAATGGAGAAACAGTTGTGGTTTTGTTTTTTTTTTTAAATAAATGGTGCTGGAATAATTGGATATCTACATCAAAAAATGAATTTAGATGCAGACCTTACACCTGCCACAAAAAAAACTCAAAATGGATCATATTCCCAAATGTAAAATACCAAACTATAAAACTCCTAGATTACGACATGGGAAAATATCTAGATAACCTTGTATATGGCAATGACTTTTTAAGTACAACACCAAAGACATGACCCATGAGAGGAAAAAAAAAATTGGTAAGTTGAACTTCATTGTAATTAAAGACTTCTATCTATGAAAGACACTGTTAATAGGATGAGAAGACAAGCCACGGGTCTGGAGAAAATACTTGCAAAAAACAAATCTCTCAAAAAAACTATAATGTAAAATATACAAAGAACTCTTAAAATTGAACAATAAGAAAATGAGCAACCTAATTAAAAATTATCAAAAGACCTAAATAGATACCTCACCAAGGAAGATATAGAGGTGGCAAATAAACATATGAAAACGTTCAACATGATACGTTATCAGGGCATGTTAATTAAAAAATGAACAGTTAAAGGAGGAGCAAGATGGCGGAGGAATAGGTGGACATGGAGTACATCTCTCTTCACAGATACATCAGAAATACATCTTCAGACACAGATGTGCATGCAGAACACCAGCTGAGAGCAGACAGGAGGACCTGACCAGAGGAAAGAAGTATATAGAACCATGCTAAACTCAGTAGGACAAAGGAACTAGGGGGAAAAACAGGAGTATTAGTGGGACTGGACCTACCCTTGCCCAGAGGGGGAACTGAAGCAGAGGTCTGATCCCCACAGTGGAGCAATTGTCTGAGTCAGAGGAGAAACGTTTAAGGCTGAGTGTGAAACACCTGATCTATGGCAGCCTAAATAGAATGAGAATCAGACAGTCCTTGCCACAGCCATACATATGCTGGGCAGGAATGTGGGTCTCCTGGAAGGGGCAGCAGCTGGGAGCTGGAGTTTTGGCACTGTGGAACAATCCCAGTGCGAGCGTTGCTGTTGACTGTGGAGAGACGGATCGAGGAGATATGAGGGAGGAGGTCATGAAGGGAAATGTCTGTGGAGGAAAGCCAGGCAGCCATAGAAGCAAGAGGATACCGCTGAGTCACACATAGGAGGCAGAGCCATCACCATGGCCTCTTTCCCCCACACGCCAGCACTGGCAGCTGAAAAATAGAGAGACTGGCCCATCAAACGCCTCACGCACTGAACTTCAGGGTAGGACCCCACCCAGGGTGCTCCTTTAAGTTCCTGATGTGCCAATCTGGAGAGTAGGACCCCAGCCAGGGGGACCCCTCTATGTGCCTGACGTGCCGAACAACAGAGAAGGACCCCAGGCAAGGGAGCCCTTTAAGTGCCTGAACAGGCAGAGCTATGGAAAAAGACTGGCCAAAGAGGCCTTCTGATTGCCAGCTACAAGAGGCTCAAAAACAGACTCTGATAGGGCCATAATTCCTGCCACGGAGGCAGCTTGTGTCCCTGAACACTTGGTGCCACCAGGGTCCCTGCAAGCCAAGCAGCTTTGCCACTTCCACATTCAACTTTCACTGGGGCAGAGCTGACACAGGCAAAAAAAAAAAAAAAAAGTCATGTGCTTATGTGCGCAGGGTCACTTAGGTCCTGTCCGATTCTGCGACCCTGTAGACTGTGGCCTGCCAGACTTCTCTGTCAGAAAGAGGGTTCTGTAGGCAAGAATACTGGAGCATATTGGCCAATACTGGTTGCCATACCTTTCTAAAACACTATATTTCCTGCTGCCATAGCTGCCAACCCCCCTGAGTACCTGGTGCTGCCAGAATCCCTGCAACCCAAGAAGCTGCACCATCTCCACACCTGGCCCTCACAGGGGCAAACCCAAGCCGTCCAAGGAAGTCTCAGGAGCTAAACCCCAGTGGACGGCCCACATGTAAAGGTGGAACTAAAACCACAATTGAAACCCAGGGGCAGTGTGGCTAAGGAAGAAGACCCCAAACCTTTCCACCAGCTGTACAAGCTGCTTTTGACATATGGTTTAATCCACACGATCAACTATGCAGACTCTGTGTCTGTGGAGTACATAAAAGGCCATTGAGAGCTCCCACAAAAGAAAAAGCACTAGCTCTGATAGCTGTGGACACTGGAGGCAAGAATATAGGACCAGATTAGAATCTGAGCAGCTCCCACAGCAGGTCCAGAGATCAGTATAGTGTTGGAGGGCATCCTAGGGAGGTAAGGTGAACTGGTATTGCCAGTGTGGGAAAGGACTCTGACAGCAGTGACTCAAGAAAAACTTTATTATTCTTATATTTTGACTTGTTCTGTAGATTCTTTTGGATTTTTTTCTTTTTTTTTTTTCTTCCTTCCCCCCCATTGTAGTTGTCAATTTTATTGGCACTATGAAATCCAATTAATCTTTTGAGCTTTTGTTTTCTTTTTCAGTCACGTTTTTTATTGTTGTCACAAACGTCTACCTCTATGTTGGACTTTTGCAGTTCTGTGGAGTTTTCCTTTTTTTTTTTTTTCTTTTCTCTTTAATTTTAATTTTTTAAACCTATTATTATTTTTCTTCATTTATTCCTTTGTTTTATTTCCCTACTGTTCTTTTCCCCTTGCAGTTAAACTTTAAAGTGTATAAATCTTCTTTATCTACCTCTAATGTTGCATGTCTATTCTTTCTTTCCTTTCTCTCCTTTCCTCTCAACATATTTGTTAGTTTTATTTTCAGTGCTTTATTTCCCAATTGACATCTTGCTTTAGTTTTGTTTTCCAGTTTGTGCTTTAATTAGTTTTGTTCTGGTAGATATAACTTTTGGTTTCCTTTGTTCCCCAGGTCAATGTATTGTAATTAATTTTGTTGGACTGTTTTGATTTTGCTTATGGGTATAGTTGTATATGTGTATATTCAGTCACAGTTTCTACTGTTGTTATAAACCTCTGTCTCTACATTGGGCTTTTGCAGTTCTGTGAAGTTTTCCTTTATTTCCCCCTTTTTTCTAACTTGTTCAGTTTTTTTCTCTTTTCTCTTTTTTATAATTGTAATTTTTTATTTTTAAAACCTATTTTATTTCTTCTACATTTATTCCTTTGTTAGCCTTTCCAACTGTTCTTTCCCCCTTGCAGTTAATCTTTAATGTATATAAATCTTCATCTATCTCTATTTAACTTTGCATATCTATTGTTTCTTTCTTTTCTTTCTTTCCTTTCCTCTCAACATATTTGTTAGTTTTGTTTTCATTGCTTTATTCCCCATTGGGCAACTTGCTTTAGTTTTGTTTTTCAGTTTGTGCTTAAGTTAGCTTTGTTCTTAACTGGTAAATATAATTTTTGATTTCCTTTGTTTACCAGATCAATCTACAGTACTTTATTTTTGTTGGACTGTTTTCACTTTGCTCATGGGTGTATATGTATATGTGTATACCATTATTTTAATTGTTATTTGCCTGATTTTCTAACTGCCATTTGGGGTTCATCTTTTTTTGGATATTTGTTTTACTCTCCCTTAATGCCATAACAAACCACTTGCGGAATCTTTGTTCCTGACCAGAGATCAAACCCTGAGCCTTTGGAGTAGGAACACTGACTCCAAGACCCTAGACTACCAGAGAACTAACCCTAGGGAGTATCAAATAGTGAGAACTCACACAAAGGAAACCACTTGAATACAAGACCTGGCATCACCCAACCACTAGTGCAGGATGCCTCAACTAAACAACAAACAAAACAAAAACACAAACCTAATCATCAGCAGACAGGAGGACCACCTCACTCAGCCTTGCCCATCAGAGGAAAAACAAACAAGCAAACAAAAACTCAGCACAAATTTCACCCTACATGAAGCTCACACAAACCATTGGATGAACCTTAGGAGGTCAGAATAAGGAAGAAAGAATTCAATCTTCTTCGAGTAAAGAATTGAAGCCCTCAAACACAATAACTTAAAAAAAGAGAGAAAAGAAAAGACAGAGAAATATTGCACAAATGAAGGAACAAACTAGAGACACAGAAGTCCAAATAAATGAAGAGGAAATAAAAAAATTACCTGAAAAAGAATTCAGAATAATGATAGTAAAAATGATCAAAAACCTTGAAAACAAAATGGAGGAAATGCAAGAATCAATTAACAAAGACCTAGAAGAATTAAAGAATAAGCATGCAGAGACAAACAACACAGTTACTGAAATTAAAAATACTCTAGAAGGAATCACTAGCAGAATATCTGAAGCAGAAGAACAAATCAGTGAGCTGGAAGACAAAATGGTGGAAATAACTTCTGAAGAGCAGAATAAACTAAAAAGAATCAAAAGAGCTAAGGACAGCCTCAGAGACCTCTGGCACCATATCAAACACAGCAACATTCAAATTATAGGGGTCCTAGAAGAAGAAGAGAAAAAGAAAGGGTATGAGAAAATTTTGAAGAGAGTATTGTTGAAAAATTTCCAAACATAGTAGAGGAAAGAGTCAATCAAGTCCAAGAGGCACCAAGAGTCCCATACAGGATAAACCCAAGGAGAAACACACCAAGACACATACTAATCAAACTAACAAAGACTAAACACAAAGAAAGAATATTAAAAGCAGCAAGGTAGAAGCAACAAGTAACATACGGGAAACCCCTTTCACCAGAAACTCTGCAGGCCAAAAGGGAGTGGCAGGATATATTTAAAGTACTGAAAGGGAAAAATCTACAATCAAAATTACTGTACCCAGCAAGGATCTCATTCAAAATTGATGGATAAATAAAAAGCTTTTCAGAAAAGCAAAAGTTAAAAGAATCCAGTGCCACCAAACCAGCTTTACAACAAATATTAAACAGACTTATATTGTCAAGAAATACAACAGAATAAAAAAGATCTACAAAATCAACCCCAAACAATTAGAAAATGGCAATAGGAACATATGTATCAATAATTAATTTAAATGTAAATGGATTAAATGCTTCAACCAAAAGATGCAGACTGGCTGAATAGATACAAAAACAAGACCCATATATATTCTGTCTACAAAAAACCCACTTCAGACATCAAGACACACATAGACTGAAAGTGAGGGGATGGAAAATTATATTCCATGCAAATGGTAAGCAAAAGAAAGCTGGAGTAGCAATCCTCATATCAGACAAAATAGACCTTAAAATAAAGAAGATTACANTAGAGTGATGTTCCAAAGTCTCTCCCAGACTCCATCCTTAGAAATCCAAACCTTTTAACCATATAAAGATGGATTTTTATGGACTCTTGAAGAGTCTATATGTAGACTGTTATGTGATGATAAAGTCCTGTCAGGTAAATGTTAGAATAATAAAGAAGGAAAAGAAAGAAGAAAACAACATTTAGCAGTGGATAATTTCTGCATAAAGCTGCTCTATATTACTGCTTTTTAATTTCTCTGGAAGGTGAAGACGTCAACTGCATTTGTTTAAAAATTTGTTATAATGGGCAACGTGAATTAAAACTCCACCATGGCTGTGTTTGGGTAAAATATGGATTTAAAACAAATACATAATTAGAGAAACACTTACACACACAAAAAAAATGGAAAAAGTGATCATGAAATGCTTTCATGTTAAATCCTTTAATCTCAAGTTGGGTTTGCTGATTTTAAGTTGTAGTCAGCTGTTCTGGACAGCCTTGATATCTGAAATAGTGTTTTTGTCTCCACAATGAGAATTTTTGATGGATAACAGGTTTTGTAAGGAATTAAGAGAATATACAATTCCAAAGAGTACATGGCATGTTTAGGAGAGAGCTCTCCAATCACCAGAAAGACTGAGAAATGTTTAACATAAAAAATTAGGACTGTGTGACAGAACTTGACTCTACACAGGTGAGCTGCACCCAGTGTCCCTGACTCCTTGAAATGCCACTGGAAACTGACTAAAAAATTATCCTACTGCTTGAAAGGACTCTGATATGGTGATATCTGGTCACTGTCTTTCTACAGTCAAGGGTATAACACCTTAGAAGGCCACTGGATCTTAATCCTTGACTTAAAGTTGATCATCAATAACGTCGACATTGTCTTCTGCTGGGACATGATTCACGTGTGCAGTTTTCAGAATTTGAACATGAGAGTCCCTCAGTGGAATCACACTGCAGAAAGAATAACATGAATAAGAGAAAAGCAGACACAGTTGTTTATGTGCAGGCACACTGGGTATTTGCATTTCCCGGAGCTCCATTCACAAGCCTATGAAATGCATAGAAGCTTCCAGAGTTGTAAACATGAAGTTGCAGGGAAGTTTTTGTAATAGGGAGGTAGAAATCCTCAGCAGTCATTTCAAAAAACTCAGACTGGTCTCCTTCAAGAGACTCATGAAACAGAATACAAAAATGGAAAAATCTAAGAAGACTAATATGACATCAAATGGAAGTACTAAACCAGGATGCGCATTCTCAAAGATGGCCAGGAAACGGTTTGGCTGTTTTTTTCCCCAACTGTGGACTCTAACTCTTCAGTGAGGGTTAAATTAAATCTATTTAGTCATCTATTTCCTGTATTTAAGATAAATATATATCAATATACAAAACATAAGACCATACTGGACATAGAAAAATAGGATTATTTCATGTAAGTCCATACTGGATCATGGAATCAGAAATCTTTCTGTGTCTTAATGGTGAGAATTAGAAAGCCATGGTTTACATGAGCTATATACCATGTACGCTCACACATCAGGTATATGAAAAGGTCATTTGTGGAGCTTTGATACACCTACTTTTTTTAGAATTTGTATGCAGTCACTATTTTTATTACCTAAGTCTTCCCAGAAATGATATAAAATGCACTGAACCTTCACTCAGCTACAGTCTTTAAACAGATTAGTCATACATGTGTGGAAACAGTTTTAATGCTAGTAGCTCAAAATGAGTCAATGTGATATAGCTTCCCAAAAAATAACATGATATAGCTTCCCAAAAAATAATAGCATGAGGAAATGCTCCTTTTTGTTTTGTTTTGCTATCTTTTCTATAATATATAGTATTTTCTAAAATCAGTATTTTCTAACTAGGTGATAAAAGATGAAACTTTAATAAAAGTTAACAGTGAAAGGACAAAAATGAACTGTAAGGATGCTATCTTCCATGCTTTTCTTCTTATAGAGAGCATATTTTTCATACATTTTTAGAATCAGATAGTCAAAAACTTCAAGTCTAAGAGGCCTGAGATGGAGTCTTTTACCTGCTGTGTGATGTGACCTTGGATGTCACTTAACATCTCTAATCCTCTCTTCTAATCTGTAAACTGAGAGTAATACTAGTTCCTGTCTCACAGGTTTATTGCTAGGAAGGGCATGCCTGCAATAATAAAAAGCCAGCATCGATGGAACAGTCGCAATATGCAGGGGATTATTCAAGGCGTGTTCTGTGGACGGGCTCACGTGATTAACTCAGACACAGGAAAGGCTGTGTACGAACATCCAATGAAAGAGAACTAAGAATAATGGATGATGGATTAAGAGGGGTGGATTTTATCAAAGAAAAACTTTTCTTAAAGCCCAAACTGGACCAGATGCTGCAGGCTGTTTAGATTTGGAAGGAAGTCGTGGTTTCCCACCTTTACAGGTGTTTGCAAAAATGATTACAGGGATGCATAGAGAGGAGTTAACTTGTCATTGGGAAGTGGGGAAGATTTGTACAACTGTAAATTCAAATGCCTACAAGACCACACAACTAACTGAGCAGAGTAGGCTGGGGTGGACCCATAGGGAAAGGTGGGAACCATGGAGAGCTGGAGGCACGTCCCTACCCCCTGCCTTTGTGTGTCTTCAGCCTGGAGCTGTCCTCCTCCAGATCTTTGCAGAGCTGCCTTCTGCTCCTTTGGGGCTCACTCACATAACCTATTGCCCTGCTACTGTAGTCCCCGTGGTATTTCTCTGAAAGTTCTAAAAGTACACTGTTTATTCAGTTATATGTTTTCTGTTTCTTTTGCTCATCTCTTTGGAATAGGCATCTAATATACATTCAATAAACAAAGCACTGAATGAAATCAAATAATGTACCAAACAACCCATTCTAATGGCCTATCAAGAAAAAAACCCTCCAAATTAGTTCTTGTTCTTTGAGGTCTGGTTTCAGGTGCTGTTTCTGTAGCAGTTCTAGCACATTTGCAGAGAATACAGAGATGCTAAAATCATCACTGGAAGGTTGGAAGCAGTGGAGGTTCTCTATATACTAGATTTTTCAGGATCCAGAGTATAAAATGGGGAGTTCAGAAGGAATAGAGGAGAGAGACAGAGACATTTTTACTAAAGTAAGAGTTGTTAAAAGAGTCATTGACACAAGCCATTTCAAACTTACCGTAGTAGCTCCAACTTATTACCCAAGAATAAATTACCTATATTGGGGAAGAAATAAAGAGAAAATTAAACATGTAAGCCAAGGAGTTCATGAGATGTTTTTTCCAAACAAGTATTTTATTTCTGTTATTACTTTAATATGAAAAAAATCTGTACAGATCTCAAAGCCTGACAAATTAATTAAGAAGAAAGAATATTTTAAAATTTATTTTTAGAAAGACTATTTTTAAAAAGAAAGAGAAAGAAAACAATTGTGGACCCTTTCCTTGACCACTCCAGGTAATTTTTTTTTGAATCTAGGAGACAAATAAGCCCCTTAATATAAAGCATCACATATTAATAAAAGATTTAGTATATTTACCCACATGCCATAGGTTACTTTAATGCCATTATATTTCACTTTAAAAAAAGGTGGGAGATTGTGTTTCTTTCATAGATGACAGGTTTTAAACACACACACTCAACTGGTAGAAGGAAACAAGGAGACGTCGGATGATTGCCTTGCAAAAACCTTCGATTTCCCCCTGGCCCTGACATCATGTACCCTCCCAATAACTCATTGTTTCTGCTTCTACTGTTAATTGAATGTTGTAAAACCCTCAACAATTTCACCCCCTATAGAGACAGAAATTGGTTTTAAGGGGAGGGGAAAATGAAGAGTGAGCAAATCTTATATATTATACTGGCTTGTTGACTTCCAAATTCCAGCTCTACCCAACAAGTTCTTGATTCTCCATATTTAATTTCTTCTACGGAGAATTCAAATACAATGTTTCTCTTTATGGGACAATAATTTAAGAGAAATAAAAAAAGAAAAAGAATAATATAAGAACCAATCAAGAAAGTTACATGAAATTGAAATCATGTGGAATGTAGGGTTATAGGCAGGTTAGATCAACAATACTCTTGCAGGCACAGTCCTGAAGTGACTTACTTTTATTAATCATGAATACCAAAAACGTGAGAAATAATACCAAGATTGTAACAGATATTTCAGTATAGACTCCCTTGTTGATGCATATCCAAGTATCTTATGTCAGTGTCACAGCCTAAGGAAACATCAGCAGATTAAAAGAAAAAAAAAAAGGTCATGTTAGAATTATGGGTAGAAAACATTTTTGGAAACAATGCACCTTGACATATTTATCTTATTGGCCCTTGGCTAGTTTTGGATTATGAGGGGTGAGACCAAATGATCTGAAGTTATAGCTATATGGTGAAATTCTAAGACAATTTAAAATTCAAAATGTATTTGGGATGGTGGAAATGTTGTATATTTTGCAACATACATGATATGTATGTTGTATATATATATATATATATATGTAAATATACTTAAAGAAGTGCATACATTTGTCAAAACTGAAACTCTAAGCTTCAAATGAATATACATTATTATATGTATTTTTAAATGCATATTTTAAAAAATTGATAAGGTATTTCCATACTTCCCTGGTGGCTCAGACAGTAAAGAATCTGCTTACAATGCAGGAGACCCGGCTTGGAATGCAGGAGATCCCTGGGTTGGGAAGATTCCTTGGAGTAGGACACGACAACAAACTCAAGTATTCTTGCCTAGAGAATTCTATGAACAGAGAAGCCTGGAGGGCTACAGTCCATAGGGTCACAAAGAGTCAGACACAACTGAGAAACCTACAGTAGCCACTTTCATAAATAATCCTCTTATTAGAAAACAACAACAGTTTCTATTCCTATGTGAATTGATGTGGTGTTATTCAGTGTTAACTGAATGGGCTCAATTTTGAATTTGGCTCTTGATTCAACACTTTTTTTTTCAGGAGAACTCAAGGTAATATCTATGGGTTCATAAATGGACTTGAAAGTGGCTGCTCAGATGTATTGCTCTGCTTAACAATTAAAACGCTGAGCAATTGAAGAAAATAGTTTATTTGAATCTCCTAGTGTGGTCCATAAGTGATCATCACCTCCTGAAATAAACCCGAAATACACCAGGCATCATGCTCTGCCCCTTTACATAGCTTAACTCTAAATCTAAAGAGTTCCCACTAGATAGAATTTTAATAGAAACAAAGTGGATGGTCAGAGAAAAGTTTTAAGTCTCATATCTCTTCCTGAATAAGAGGTTAAACTCTAGAGTCAGAATCCCAGCTCTTTTACTCAGTTGCTATGTGACCCTGGACAAGTTATTTAGCCTCTCTGAACTTCTGTTTCTCTGTCTGTCAAATGCAAATTAAAGAAAGTACTTGGGTAAGGTATATTAGGCATTTCCTGATAAACACTAATAGGAATAGAGAAGAGGGTAATAGCATCTGAGCTGTCCTTACCTAAAGGGGAAAAGGCCAGTGTCTTGGAAGGGAAAAGTTGTATTGTCACCTTATTTGTGAAAATGGGACAGTAGTTAGATGGGACACGGAGTTACAGGAAGCAGGCTTTGTTTCCTTTTTAAAAATACTGTGTTATATAAACACTGCAGGTTCATTTCAGAATGTGCAATTTGAGTTAAAGAAAGGAGCACAAAAATAAAACATAATCCCAAGATCCAGAAATAATCACTATTAGTATTTTTCATTACATACTCGTCTAGGACTTTATTCTTCTAGTGCTTTTCTTAACAGAAACAGTGACTATGTTCAATATATAGTATATATAACATTTTACAAGTTCGTTTTTTCACTTAACAATTGACACTGTCTTCTTATGTCAGTAATTCACTGCAGTGGCAACATTGTTAATGGCAATTAGTGAGCATCCTTAACTGACTGAAGTAATTAATCCCTTATCATTGAACATTAGGGTGTTTATAACATCTTCATGATTACAAATAACAGCAATGAACACATTTTCCTACACATCCTGACATATTTGTTCAATTTTCTCCTTAAGAGAGAATTCAGGAATGTGACGTGCTGGGTTGAAATGTATGCTGCTTAGCTTTAGGACATCTGGGAGACACCTTGACATCTTCAGAGTCAAGATACAAAAAGTCCAAGATTTTGCTACTGCCTACTGTGAACTGGCGTCTACTTGCTGCTAAACATACCTGTCCTGCAGGTAACTGAGTTTAAGAACAATCTCATCATTCAGAATTTTTTTTAAATCCAGGATAAATCTGGATATTCAGTAGCATAACAGTCAGTTACACAGTGACACTTCTGCTATTTAACAGGCATAAACAAATTCAGCCCATATCCATCAGATCAGTCAGTGCCCATACCATCAGAGTGGTTTAAATCATTCATATCATTCCTATGTGGTAGTGTTCTCATTGTCACTAAGGTATGCAATATAATGCCATCTGGCCTCACACTAAATAATCTCACTTTTCCTGAGCTTGACTTTCACTTACAATGGCTCTGCTGCAGTTACTCACCACTGATGATCAGGATTACTTTCATCCCCAAATCTCTTCATTTGTGTTGCTTCTAAGATTTTTTTGCTTATAGTGAAAGGAAAGCTGTTTCACTCAAGGAAGCCAAAAATCCTACTAGTAAATTCTTGTAACTTACTCACAAAGGTGAGGCTTTGATGAACATCCTGAGACTGGATACCCTGAGCTTTTTCTCAAGCTAACTGTGGGAAAGTGTGAGAACATACTACAGAATCACAAAGTTGTTCAAGACCTTAGTATCTTAAAAAGTCATCATATGGTAAGATTTGCATATAGAAAGATTTAGCAGTGCCTCAAAAATTCTATATAGGAGGACAATAAGGTTGGAAAAGGACAATAGGGGGCCTATGTTTAAGCAAGCAAGCTTTCATTTACATAATATTTTTAGTTTGACTGGTCCCCATCCCACCACATCAACTCAAGGTATGTTATGTCTCTAACAGTGATTAAAATCTTCCTTGATAGTATCTGATTATCTGTGAATTACTTCACTCTTTGTTTTTTCTAATTTTTTTGGTCAGGAGAAAGTCTGTACTGTGTGTGTGAAGAGGGGGAAGGTAGATTAAAATATCACTTTTCATGTATTTCTAACAAACTAGTGCATCTATATAAACTTCTAAAATCAATGAATGCTTCAATCAATGAAAGCACCCCTATTTGTGAGTCAAATTCTTTTCTTCCTTTACTTTGTGAATGAAAAAGAATCAATTGTGAACAAGACTTACAATAATACTCTCTAAATGTAACTGGCTTCCAAGAAAACATACAAGTGAATCAGACTAATAAAGTAGTAAGGAATATGCTTACACTCCCATTGCAATGCCAAAGGGGATCTGGAGACTGCGTCACTGTGCCTTTTCCATCTGCTCAACAAGAAGAAAAATTAATTAGAATTACAAAAAATGCTGAAGTTTCACTGTAAACACCAAGTACATTCACATGCCTTCTGGTGATGAGTGAAAAGTTTAATAATCATATGGCCAAATGCTGTAGGCAGTGCAAGAGTTATACCAAATTAAAAATATTTACTAACTTAACCTCAATGGTTAAGAAGGTTATGCTTTTCAACTATTTTGTCATGGACCTTTCCAAAATGAACCTTTTTTTTTTTCTGTCTTTTAACTGTGAAAACACATGTTCATGGGAAGTTTACATACAGTTTTAGGGGAGTCATAGTGGCTCAGTTTCAGAACTAGGTTAAAAATTACCACTTATAGGTAGATAAAATAAGGAAATTGCAAATCCTGAATAAGAAATTGGCAACCCACTCCAGTATTCTTGCCTGGAGAATCTCATGGACAGAGGAGCTGATGGGATATAGTTCATGGGGTCACAGAGAGTCAGACATGACTGAGTGACTAAGCACAGCACAGGCAGATAATCAATATTTTCATGACAGCTAAGAAACTGCCAGCGAGTGGTCAGAGACCATTACACATCCAAAGAGCAGAACCACTGTTTTCAAAATAGGTGTTACTTTGGTTTTACATTAAAAATGTGAATGAAATGTACCAAGATACCTCAAACAGGAGCCATCTAAGTCCTCCATTATATGCCAGCTTGCCCATTGATCCAAACTTGCTTTAGAAAATATGTAACATCAGTCCCAAGGCCAGTGTATCTTAAATGACATAATACCCTGGTATAAAACGATATTATAACATGAAGTTTTGATGTGCAAATTTTAATAGTGTTTTGAAATATCTATTTTGTTATACAGAACATATACTGTTGGACATCGTAAGCATCTATAGGTCAAACACAGGATTCTCTTTTTGCTGATTATCTAGGATATACATGCCTGGAGAATCCCAGGGACGGGGGAGCCTGACGGGCTGCCATCTGTGGGGTCGCACAGGGTCAGACACGACTGAAGCGACTTAGCAGCAGCAGCAGCAGCAGCAGCATATACAAAGCACTTTGTACATGCTTATGTCTGGATGGCATCACTGACTCAATGGACGTGAGTCTGAGTGAACTCCGGAAGTTGGTGATGGACAGGGAGGCCTGGCGTGCTGCGATTCATGGGTCGCAAAGAGTCCAACACGACAGCGACTGAACTGAACTGAACTGAACTGAACCTAACTGATACCAATTTACTTAATCGCATTTTAGAGACGAGAACACTGACCTGAAATGGTTAAACAAGGTGTTCAGGAAAGAAACAGAAGTTACCTGTTGAGCAAGAGTGTGATGATCAGCCTGTTACATTGGGTTTCATGCGTTATGATAAGCTGGTTTTCTGCTGTCTGCATTGGAGAAGATAAAGAAAGCACTGAAATGATAAGAATGGAAGAATCATGTACAATTATGGAGGAAAATTTCCACCTCCAACAAAAATAAAACACAAAGCTAAAATCAGGAATTATCCTTCAAATCTTCCTTAGAGAAATATCAAAGGATAACCTTGAGGCATTACATTGACATATAGGTATTTCATCATGATGAATAAATTTGATCTAGACAATGATCTTGAAAGCCTACCAACAGACAGAATTATTTCACTTTTTATACTCCTAGGATTCCCCTAAGGTCTACAGCAGTGCACTGTAAGCAGGACACCCGAGTAAACTTTTATTCATACCAATGACATTTCACTTTTGTGGAGAATGGCCTAGCACTAAGCCACACTCCTCCCTTCACAAGAAATCCAATATGGATTTCCTGACCTTATTCAAGTTCCTAACTATCCATCCACATGTCTTTCCAGGGAGATGCACATGTTGTCCAGCACAGAAAACATATCAAAAACACTCAGTTCCTTGAGGTCCCTTCCAGGTAATAGTACTGTCCAGTGTCTGAGTCTTGGTAGTGAGCCACGAAGCAACGTCCCTGGTATCCTGGTCACTCCTTTCATAAGAATAATTTCCTATATCATCTGACTAATCTTCCATTTCTCAACAAAAAGCTTCAGTAAGAATTCTCAGAGCTATATTTCCTTTTCCCTTCTTGAAATCTCTTGTTTATTTTCCATCAGACCTCTCACCTTACCTTAAGAGTTGACCCCTTGCCTCTTAATAAGATCTTTATATCTCTTCCTCTGAGAGTGCCACACAATTTTAGAGCAAGTTAGTGGTACTTACTGCTTAGACATGAGTTTACAAACCTGGGCTTTTCTTATTGCCTCTTATTGGTCTTCCTCTTTCCACTTCCTCACCATGGACTTCACATTTCAGCATCACCTCTTCTCTTATTCTGAGCGATTTTTTATTTGTGTGTGGGGTTTTTTTTTTTTTTTTTTTGGTCATTTCTTTTGTTGTTTTTAATTTTTACAATGTTGAGTTGGCTTCCTCCAGACAGCAACACAAATCAGCCACAACCACACACATATCCCTTCCCTCTTAAGCCTCATCCCTCACCCATCCCACCCCTGTAGGTCATCACACGGTGCCAGACTTGGCTCCCTGTGTTATACAGCAACTTCTCACCAGGTCTCCATTCTCCACATGATAGTGTACGTACGTTAATACTACTTTATCCATTCATCCCACTCTCTTCCTCCCCAACTTGTGCCACAAGTCCATTCTCTACTGCTGCAACTCCTTTCCTTCCCTGCAAATAGGTTCATCAGTACTATATTTCTAGATCCCATATATATGTGTAAATATTCAATGTTTGTTTTTCTGACTTACTTCACTCTGTATAACAGGCTCTTGGTTCATCCACTTCACTAGAGCTGACTCAAATTCATTCTTTTTATGATTGAGTAATATTCCATTGTATATATGTATAACATCTTCTTTATCCATCTGTCGATGGACATCTATGTTGTTTCCATGTCCTGGCTATATGGGGCACATGTTTCTTTTAGAACTGTGGTTTTCTTAGAGTATATGCTCAGTAGTGGGGTTGCTACTAGATTTATTCCTAGTTTTTAAAGGAATCTCCAAGGTAGTGGCTTTTAAACTTTGTTTTTGCTTCCCCCTAATTCTCCAATGTATAACAGGATATGACTCTCTTTAGGAACTAAGAACAGGCAAGAAAAGAAAATCAGATGATCAGAGTCTTCATTCCTCTTAAATCTGTGCAAAAGAACTCTTGAGCTTAACTTCTTTCCCTAATTTGGGTCTTTGTGGGCATTTTTTTCCTTCCCTGTTCCTATGACTTTACTTCCAACTATTGTAGAAATATTTTAGGTAATTAGTATGGACAGATGCACAGAGAGGAAATGCATGTAAACGTAAATGACCCTGCACTGGATCTGCTAAAGTTCAACTCTAATTTCAAACTCTTCAGGAAACCATTGGTTTGGTTCAGTTCAGTCACTCAGTCATGTCCGACTCTGTGCGACCCCATGAACTGCAGCACGCCAGGCCTCCCTGTCCATCACAATCTTCCAGAATTTACCCAAACTCATGTCCATTGAGTCAGTGATGCCATCCAACCATCTCCATCAGGATACATATAATACTCAATGAATTGTATCCCTCAGGAGGTCACATGGACAAATACACTAACACTTTCCTTCTGAAACTCTGCTTTAAACAAAGGCCATAGCTTACACACGTTCCCCAAACCAGGAGCACTAATCCATCCACTTCTGTCAGCACAAACTATTAAGAAGCTAAATCAATAACTGAGAAAGTCAACAGATGCTGTAGTGTGTTTGCTACCTGTTATTAAGCTTTTTTTTTTTTTTTTACAAACTTTTATGACTCTAAAATCCCAGTTTTAACCTAAAGTCTCTCTTCCAAACTCTGTCCAAAATCTAATCCTTCAGATTTCTCAAGTTGAATACACACATGGTTAAATGAGAGTGAGGAGAAATCAATATGTTCCATCAGACTTTTTAGCTAAGAGGTTGTGACATTTCTGTTATTCCTCAGGATCTAGAGTCATGTCAAAGAGAGAGAATGTTCACTAAAACATTATCTTTTTAATACAAAAATAGAATGATTGAATGTAAACATGTCCTCAGAATGAGACACTATTTTCCAACCCATAAGGGAAATTAATCTCCATTTCTATAAAACCAAAACTTTTATCTAACTAAAATTTTAAGTATGAATCATGTAGCCTGAATTGAAAAAACAAACACATGGGTTCTAAATTTCTAAAGTCCTTAAAACTGATGTTTACATTCTCATCAGTATAAATAACATTTCTATGCTACATAAATAAATTAAAGGATGCTAACAGCAAAACTATGTAAGTCAATGACACCCTGGAAAGACAGGGCTTTTCAGTGATGAAGTATGTAAAACTATGTAAGTTACTGACAGCCTGAAAAGACAGGGCTTTTCGATATGGAGGCTTTTCCAGTGATGATATCAGATCAGAAGTTCACCCAAATATAAGCTCTATGTTCATAATAGAAGGCAGAAAAGGCCTAGCATTCAAACTAACGGGGACATCTAGACTCAACCATTTTCTAGTCATATGACTGTCAACACTGTGCTTACATTTCATTCCTCGGGCCTCCGGAGTACATAACAGGATTGAATCACACCTACAATTCATAGAGTTGTAATAAGAATTAAGTGGCTTAATACTTGTAAAGCAGTTAGCATGGTTCCTGATACAGGAAACAAAGTAAAATTAACTTCATTTTTTATCCTCAAGTGTTGGCTTCAGTTTCAAAATAAATTACCTGATCTCTACTCAGAACTCCTTGTAAGAACAGAGTCTCATTTACCTGAGCCTGTTCTGGCATTCCATATATTTTCCTCTGAAGACTATAGTCAACTGGGCCAGATTCACTATCATACATAGATACCCAAATCAGTGGTCTGGCTTTCTTTAACTACTGACAAATTCCTTTGAGAACTGGATAATAGCCATGAGTCTCCTTCATTCTGAAAATGCTTAGACATAAAAAACTGTGAATGTAAGATGGGGCAGGGAGTTTCAGATTTTTGTGAAACCAGGTTTGGAAATTTGTTGAGCATCCTACCGTAGATTGTATTTCTGCCTTAACACAGTGTCCTTGGATGGCCTATACCCTCACCTTTAAAGCCTTCTGGGCTGAGAAGCATATCTGCTTACCTGGTTGGAAGTCCTTTGTGGGTGATGGCATTATAAAAGCAGAAGTAGAGGGCCTCATTTTCTCTGGAGCTCTGGTGACCATCGTGGTTGTTACAGCAGTGGTGTTTCCTTGTTGGAGTTGTGGTGGTTGTCATTTCTGGAGTAATTGTGGTAGTTGTTGAAGTACTCCAGGTTGCAGTTGGAGTAATAGTGGTGGTCATTGTTGGAATGATTGTAGTTGTTATTGGAGTAGTGGTGATCATCATTGTTGAAATAGTGGTGGCTCTTCTTGGAGTAGAGGTGGACATTTTTATCGGAATACTGCTGGTCACTGTTGGAGTAGTCATGGTTGCTTGAGGAGTAAGGGTCATTGCTGTTGAGATCCTCATGGTAGCTACTGTTGCTGGAGTAGTAGTAGTGGTACTTGTTGCTGGAGTAGTGGGGTTGGTCACTGTTGGAGTAGTGATAGTGCTTATTTTTGGACTAGTGGTGGTTGCTGTTGGAGTGGTGGTGGTAGTAGTGCTGGTTTTTGAAGTAGTTGTGCTCGTTGTTGGAGTAGTGGTGGTGGTTGTCAGAGAAGTGGTGGTTGTTGTGGGAGTAGTGGTGGTGGTGGTTGGAGGAGGAGTAGTCATTGTTGCTGGAACAGTGGTGGTGGTTGTGTGAGTAGTGCTGGTAGTAGTGGTGGTTGTTGGAGTGGTAGTAGTGGTGGTTTTTGGAGTAGCAGTGGTGGTGGTTGTTGGAGTAGTAGTAGTTGTTGTGGGAGTAGTGGTGGTAGTAGGGGTGGCTGTTGAAGCAGTGGGGGTTGTTGTTGTAGTAGTAGTGGTGGTGGTCGTTGTTGTTGTAGATGGAGCTAGAAATTAACATTAAAGCTGAGATTCATTAAGCTGTGGGAAACAAGAAATTCATGCTGGGCCAGTAAACCAACACAGCCAAGGAAACTGTCCCCAGCAGAACTCAGACTCATCTCCCATGAACTCTGAGTTCTTATCATTGGTCAACTAGAATCTGTGACTGAGGAGGGAGTGAAGACATGGTCATAACAAGGAAATACCTGCACTGAAAGGATGATATTTGGGGGAGGTGTCAATATAAAAAATGACATTTGGAATTTGTATTGAAGCACTTCCTAAAGACTAGTCATGCATATCAGATTTATATATCTTCATAGACATCTGTGAAATAGGAAAAAATGTCTAGAGCCTGAAACTGTCTTTGTTCTTTTAGTAGTGTATGACTAGGACTTAAATAGTAGTCCCCAAGAACTGGAATATTTACCAAATAAATAGCACTTACTTCAGTCAGTCCTAGGAGTACCCTTTCAACAGACCTGCATCCTAAATGCAGATTAATGCACCCCATTGCCATTTGTAGAAAGGTGAATGGATCTAGAGTCTGTCAGATGGAGTGAAGTAAGTCAGAAAAAGAAAAACAAATATTAATATAATATATTAAAACATATATGGAACCTAGAAAAATGGTCCAGATGAACTTATTTGCAGGACAGGATTAGAGATGCAGACATAGAGAGTGGAAAGAGGGAGGGATGGAGGTTGGTGGAATGGATTGGAAGATTAAGGTCGACATATATACACTACCTTGTGGATAATAGACAGCTAGTAGGAACCTGCTATGTAGCGCAGGGAGCTCAGCTTGGTGCTCTGTGGTGACAGAGGGGTAAGATGGAAAGGTGGTTGGGAGGGAGGACCAGGAAGGATGGGTTATATGTCTGCATAGAGCCGACTCACTTCTCTGTACGGTAGAAACTAATACAACATTGTAAATCAACGATAGCACAATTTAAAGAAAAACAACACACACACACACACACACACACACACACACACACACACACCATATGCTAGATAATAGATGCCTTAGGCTTTTGGATAGAAAGTGAGCCAGACATTTTAAGGTTCTTTTCTCCTGGAGGGATAATAGCAATAGGCAATAACTTAGACTCTTTTCAGAGTTAGAAATGGTATAGGATTCCAAACCATTTACTGCCGTCCTCAGAGCTGCCCAGGGAAAATTGAAACTGGGATTAAGCCAAAACACTATGCCTGCTGGCATAAAGGCAAAATTGCAGGACTGAATCAAGAACATGTAGCTTTTACTCACCAGACATCTTGTTTTGCCTACAAGAAGCATTCTTAAATTTCAGCCCTACAAACTATAAATTAGAATCCCAAGTTTACTGAATAAGGGACAATTGGTATGAACAGCTTTTGAGGGATCAAGTCAAATTAATTTGGAAACTAGCTAATTTTTGCCTTAAAGAAGAAAAACTATTTTTCAACAGTTATTTGTGCCTGTTATGTATAAGGCATTAGTAAATGCTTTAGGCTTTGGGGGTCCTGTGATCTCAGTGGTAATTGCTCAAATCTGTCAGTGTGAAAGCAGCCATAGACAGAATGTAAACAAATGAGAGTGGTTGTCTTCCAATAAAATGTTATTTCTAAAACTGTGGGTGGAAGTGTTTTATAATATGATCTGATCCTGGGGCTACAGTTTGCTGAGCCTGTTCTAATAATGTAATCAGAAGTTTTTTAAAAGTGAGAAATCCAACCCCCTCACTTTGAAATAAAATACAGAGAAAAAAGGAACCAAGCAAAAAATCTTATTAAAGGACTATAACAATGAAAAAAAGCTAATCAGCTTCTTTAATTTGTCTTCCTTGGCGGTATTTCCTGAGAAAGAAGTTAGAAAGCTAAGGGTAGAAAAAACTACTGAGGAAGACCCTTAACATAGGGTTGAAAAATAAGCTCATTCTGTAAGAAGTGCAAGAATACTTTAGCAAAGAATTGGGTTGGAGGTAGAGAGTCACTTTGACTCAGCTATGTACCTGTTTCCCGAACAGAGCAGTGGCTTTATAAATATTCATCTACTAAAGAATTTCTGAGCACTAAAAGTCTCCTGTATTATTCTTTCTATATTATTTTTTAAAAATATTCAGCCAGAACAATCATATAATTTCAGTTCCAAAAATATTCTCTTCACATGTGGCCTCCTCCCACCAGCCTTTTTTGGCTTCCTTAAAATGCCCTCTAGATGCAGTTTCCCCAGAGTCAGTTATTTCCTGCATCAGAATTGGCATTACTTGCCTTCATCAAGGGCACAAGCCAAATACAAAAGTTGGGAGATTAGAATATCAAGTTCATTAAATTAAAATTGAAATAGATTATGAAGGCCAAAAATATCGTGTTCTGTTGTTAATAGAAGACTTTAGTGAGAGAACATTTATTAGGAAAGAGCACCAGAAACCAAGAAATCCTGAAGAACTTACACCTTTCATCAAGTGGTAAGGAAAATTAGAATGTCTACATCAAGATGGAAAAATGTAACCTTCCCTGATTTTTTGTTTCACAAAACTATCAAAAGCTACAAGTGAACAATTACTGAGATGCAATAAAACTATTTCGATTTTTAAACAAGCAATTTAGTGACGTGGTATGAAATCTGTTTCAAACAATGGAAGACAGGGCAGAGGAAAGGTTGAAACTATATAGGCTCATACAAAGTATATGCAACAAGATGGAATTGACAATTGCTAAGTAAATGATACATCTACTTGCTGTTGCTCTTTAGTTGCTAAATTGCGTCCCACTCTTTGCCACCCCATGGACTGTAGCCTGTGGGATTTCCCAGGCAAGAATACTGGAGTGGGTTGCCATTCCGGAACCAGGGATCCAACCCTCGTCTCCTGCTCTAGCAGGTGGATTCTTTACTTGACAGGACTTTACATTATCTATCTATCTATAAGTTGTAAAAAGTTAAGAAAAGACACTTAAAAATTCTCCTAAGACATAATCTCAGAGAAAAGGACAGTTCTTCAAGTGGGATATATTCAGTTCCATGAAAATATTCACTATATTTCAGTGCGGAACAGTGAATGCTTTTTCATGAACCAACCAGCATTCCTGAAGCACTGCTTTAGAAGATAGTTTGCTGCCTGGAAATATTCTCTTGACTTTGGTTTTGAATCAAGGTTCGTCTTAACACTTCATTCTACACAAATACAAGTTCTTCTATTGAACAGTTATTAGAAAACAAGATTATAGGAACCTCCTGTCTCCCTGTTAAAAAAGAAAAAGTTAATATCAAGCAGAAAACTCTTATCTCTGGAAATTCATAGGAAGTAATCAAGGAAGTAAGAAGACAAACTCACTGGTATTACGCGCAACTCTAGGGCGACTCTTCTGTCACTGTACCGCTCAGCACGGCAGCAATGCAAGCCACTGTCAGATTGGACAGCATTGTCTATGGTCAAAGACACATCCCCTTCACCGATATTTCCCTTTAGATGAAAACATCTGTCTCTCCGATTGACGACTCTGTATCCATCAGTCCAGATATGTCCACACGGAGTCCAATTACATGACCCTCAGCCCCAACACATGGGCATGACATCTCCAATTTAGGTGCAGGGTAGAGTGATAGACTGACCCACCACTCCAATCACTTGTTCGTAAGATGTTACATCATCTATAGATAAAAAGAAACCAGAGCATGAAGTCTCAATATTTTACCTTTAATTTATTTTCATTGTGTTCTTTATGTAGCTTATGTGGTTTGAAATCATCTGATTATCTTGAACTTTTAAAATTTAGTATAAGCATTTTTCTATGCTAATATATTATTGGTGGCATTACTATTTACTCGATATATATTTATAGGTGAAACTTCTTATAAATGTTTTGCTATATTCAGGATTACTTTCTAATATGATAGATTTCCAACTGAGAAACTATCAGCATAAATGGCAGAAATAAGCTCAGTCTCTTGGTATATGTGACCAGATTTCTCTCCAAAAGATTTGAATCAAATGACGCTGTAGCAATGCATGAGTATGTGTATATTTCATCCTGTATTTGACAGGTATCTACTTATTAAATATGTAATACTTATACATGGCTTTTCCTTTCCCCTAGATTCAATCACTGTCTCAGCTGAAATCTGCTTATAAACTACTAAATTTAAAGTTTTGATTTTCAATTTTTATTGCAATTTTAAAAATAGCTATTGCAAATAATGCACCTCACAATCCTTCTCTTATTTAAAAAAAAAAAAAAGCTGAGTTAATGTTTTATTGGACTCTTCCCTGATAGCTCAGTTGGTAAAGAATCCACCTGCCAAGGAGGAGATGTAGGTTTGTCCCCTGGGTCGAGAAGATTCTCTGGAGGAAATGACAACCCACTCCAGTATTCTTCCATGGGAAATGCTATGGACAGAGAAGCCTGGAGGGCTACTGTGCTTAGTAGCTCAGTAGTGTCTGACTCTTTGCGACCCGATGGACTGTTGTCTGCCAGACTCCTCTGTCCCTGAGGATTCTCCAGGCAAGAATACTGGAGTGGGTTGCCATGCCTTCCTCCAGGACATCTTCCCAAACCCGTGATCAAATCCATGTCTCCCTCATTGCAGGTTTTTTACCATCTGAGTCACCAGGGGCCCAAGAATACTGAAGTGGGTAGCCTACTCTGTCTCCAAAGGATCTTCCTAACCCAGGATTCGAACCAGGGTCTCCTGCATTGCAGGTTGATTCTTTACCAGCTGAGCTACAAGGGAAGCTCATGGGTTCAAAAGAGAGTTGGACAGGACAAAACAAAAACAACAATGCCTTACTTTAAGGCAGAAGCAAGGAACCCTTTTAGAAATCAGTTCTTAAAAAAAAAAAATGAGTCTACAATACTTTCAGGAGAAACTGGGGCTTATAATGGATTTTAAGATCAATCCAAGAAATTCAAACAGAGATCCCTCCTCATGAATTGATGACCGCCCCAGAATGGGCACGATCCACTTACCCAGGTGAAACAAAAAATTAGAGAATATTCAGTCAAATACTAAACTTTGCCTCTTAAAAACAAACAGGCAAGAAAATTCTCTCCTGTGGTAGTGGCTTACAAAACACTGCATTGCCAAATGTAATCTGAGTGGTTCTTCAAAGAAATCTGGGATTCAACAACTAATCATACTTATAATTGGACTGTTCATCTGGGAAATGATCTGTGAATAAAATGCTCATTATTAAATAAAGTAAGAGTCTATTTTTTTCCCTGTAATTCTGATAATATTTAATTTTACCAAATATTATTTTTGGACTACAAAGGTAAAACATACTATTTATAAAACTTTACATAACAGAAGTATAATTCTAAAATGTACTTTTCCTAATTCCCACTTCTAGAGATTGTTTTGGAAATTTATGGAATGTCTATCCCTCAAATTTCCCTTGTTACACCAAATGGTTTTAATTAAATTTTTTCTTTTGATTTACTTATTTTTTAATAAACAATTTTGACCATGCTGCAGACATGTGGGATCTTAATTACCTAATGAGGTATTGAACCCACACTCTCTATATTGGAAGCATGGAGTCTTAACCACTAAAAAAAACCAGGGAAGTTTTCTTATGCCAAGAAAATCCAAGAACATCTACTCTCCACCATCACATCCACACATCCGCTACACCCTCCCAAGCTCAAGGCTTCCAAATCATAGACCACATGTTCACTTACCTGGCAGAAGGAGTAGGAGGCCCAGGATGGCTACCCAAGGATACATGATGCTATTGAACTAAGGAAAGAGAAAGCAGACTGGTTAGTGTGCCCTCCAACCGTATGGTATCAGAATCAATATAGCCAGCTGGTATTATGGGGGCTCCGAGGAGCTCAGGTCACTTATGTCTCAGCACAGAGAGAATTCAGCAGGAAGTTGAAAAGGGATAGGTAAGAAGATTTATTTGAATAGGACACGTGTGAGACCGACAGCTGGTAGGTGAGCGTTGTGCTGCCCCAGGTACTTAGTAGGTTACATTTTTATAATCAAAGGAAGAGAGGGAGGGGAGAAGACCACCTTCTTTGTCTTTGAGTTTTCCATCACTAGCTCCTCTGACAAGTCAGGTGGAGAAGTTTTTGATCCTAATGGTGCATCTGGGACCACCATGGCACTATGGAGAAATTATTTCAGGTTTCACACATAGAGGGTCGTTCATTTTGAAATGTCACGTTTCCAACTCTGGCAATTGTCTTAACCTCTGCAAACCTCAGTTTCTACTCCTTTATAATGAATGTTGAGAAATCTGTATGTGGGTCAGGAAGCAACAGTTAGAACTGGACATGGAACAACAGATTGGTTCCAAATTGGGAAAGGAGTACGTCAAGGCTCTATATTGTCACCCTACTTGTTTAACTTATATGCAGAGTACATTATGACAAATGCTGGGCTGGAGGAAGCACAAGCTGGAATCAAGATTGCTAGGAGAAATATCAATAGCCTCAGATATGCAGATGATACCATCCTTATGGCAGAAAGTGAAGAAGAACTAAAGAGCCTCTTGATGAAAGTGAAAGAGGAGAGTGAAAAAGTTGGCTTAAAGCTCAACATTCAGAAAATGAAGATCATGGCATCTGGTCCCATCACTTCATGGCAGATAGATGGGGAAACAGTGCAAACAGCGTCAGACTTTATTTTTCTGGGCTCCAAAATCACTGCAGATGGTGACTGCAGCCATGAAATCAAAAGACACTTACTCCTTGGAAGAAAAGTTATGTTCAACCTCAACAGCATATTCAAAAGCAGAGACATTACTTTGCCAACAAAGCTCCATCTAGTCAAGGCTATGGTTTTCCCTGTGGTCATGTATGGATGTGAGAGTTGGACTATGAAGAAAGCTGAATGCCAAAGAATTGATGCTTTTGAACTGTGGTATTGGACAAGACTCTTGAGAGTCCCTTGGACTGCAAGGAGATCAAACCAGTCCATCCTAAAGGAGATCAGTCCTGAATATTCATTGGAAGGACTGATGCTGAAGCTGAACTCCAATATTTTGGCCACCTGATGCGAAGAGCTGACTCATTTGAAAAGACCTTAATGCTGGGAAAGATTGAAGGTGGGAGGAGAAGGAGATGATAGGATGAGATTGTTGGATGGCATCACCAACTCAATGGACATGAGTTTGTGTAAACTCCTGGCATTGGTGATGAACAGGGAGGCCTGGCATGCTGTAGTCCATGGGGTTGCAAAGAGTCGGACACGAGTGAGAGACTGAGCTGAACTGAACTGATTGATTTTCCTATTCTATTGCCTTTTCTAGCAAAGAGGCTTTGAGGCTTTGAGAAGAGCTATTCTTTGTGAGTACTCAAAAGGAGTAAGTTTAGTGCATATGACAGCACGGAGACAATTTGAGAATGGACTCTGACAGAAGAAGTGGACTAAATTTTTATCATTGTCATTGTGGATGGTTACTGATAACTATCAATAGCTCTACCCCCCACTGTCAATAGCTCTACCCCCACTCTAATATAAAAGGTCTTTTCAACAGGGTCCAAGTATTTTAAGAGATTTCTAGCTAGAAAAGAGAAAAGGAAGAGGAAGACGTGAAACTTCTGGAGCTGCATTGCTAAAGAAAGCTTATTTTTTCAGACTCTTTGCTGTTAAATTATTCCTTAAAGTTATTTTCTATAATTTAAACAAATAAGAAATAAATTCCCAGATGCCACCTTTATTACTGAATCAGAATCTCCAGGAGCAGACCCCAGGAATCTGTAGACTAATGAGTTCCCAGTTGATCTAACTCAAGAATCCCTAATCTTTGGCCCCGGGGACCAGTTTCCTGGAAGACAATTTTTCTGTGGAGGAGGGGCAGGGGATGGTTTAGGTAGTAATGAAAGCAATGATTTCGGTGGCAATACAATTCATGGGGAGCAATAGGAACAGCAAATGAAACTTGCTGCCAATCACCTCCTGCTGGGTGGCCAGTTTCCTAACAGGACTCCTGCTGGTGGCAGTGCAAGGTCCCGAGGTTGGGATCCCAATCTAACTCACTGTCTCTTAGGCTTCAGGCATCGGCATAACCTTTGCCAAACTCACATTGTCCTTTTGCCATTATTCAATCAAGTTGTTTTAGGTTAACTAAAATTGTAGTCATCCTAAATAATATCCATTAAATCATAGTTTTAATGCATTGTTTTCTAAAAATGCAATTAAAACACGTAACTATTTTAAAAATCCATCGTGAACTAGCTGAATGAAATGGAATGGAATAGTCATTTCAGTCGTGTCCAACTCTGTGTGACCCCATAGATGGCAGGCCACCAGGCTCCCTGTCCCTGGAANAAATAATATCCATTAAATCATAGTTTTAATGCATTGTTTTCTAAAAATGCAATTAAAACACGTAACTATTTTAAAAATCCATCGTGAACTAGCTGAATGAAATGGAATGGAATAGTCATTTCAGTCGTGTCCAACTCTGTGTGACCCCATAGATGGCAGGCCACCAGGCTCCCTGTCCCTGGAATTCTCCAGGAAAGAACACTGGAGTGGGTTGCCATTGCCTTCTCCAATGCATGAAAGTGAAAAGTGAAAGTGAAGTCGCTCAGCTGTGTCCGAATCTTAGCGATCCCATGGACTGCAGCCCACCAGACTCCTCTGCCCATGGGATTTTCCAGGCAAGAGTACTGGAGTGGGGTGCCATTGCCTTCTCCAGAACCTACTCCACTCTACTGATTCAAAGTTGTAAGTTTGGGAAGACTGGGTCAGCTGCTTCCAGGTCCATGTGATTCAAACTTTGGAGTCAAACTTTGGCCCTCTTATTCCAGGACCCACTTTCCTAGGCCTGGGCATCCTCACACAGTCCTATGGAAAGCCTCACACTTCCAGGACCCTACCCTGTCTTTCCACATGTACCCTCTCCTGTCACGCCAATCAAACTGGATTTTTACTTCTAAACTTAGGACGGTATCACCTAAAGCATGTTAATAAATGTTAAAATATACTCTGCAGGTTTAACCCTTGATAGCAAAAGCGCTTTCTATTCCAAGAACAGAATTCTCCTCAAACAGATACATTCATACAGCCCTTTGCATCAGCATCTGAAATGGTACATGATTCTCCAGCTTCATTTCTTTTCAGTCTTCCTCAGTAACTCTGCCCCAGCCACACTAGAACACATCTTACTTTCTGCCTCTTAATATACAAGCTCTTCCTACCTCAGTACCTTTGCACTTGCTGAATTTCTTTCACATGCCTGCCATCTACACATTCCTTGGGTTTCAACTCAAACCCCACTTTTCCAGAGGCAGCTCCTAACCAATCCAGCTAAAGCTACACCAATTCTCCACATCCCCATGCCTTCCAGGCATCCTCTATCGGAGCAGTTTTTAACCAAGGGTGTTATTTCCTCTAAGGGAGACACTGGTAATGTCTACAGAGTTTTGCAGTTGTCACTACTTAGGTTTGGGGGTGGGGTAGGGAGGAAACAAGTGCTCTCTAATGAATAGAGGCCAGGTATTTTGATAAACAATGCTATAATGCATAGTACAGTCCCCTCCTACAAAGCATTATCTGAACCCAAATACCATGTTTGAGAAGTTTAGCTCTATCAGTGTGTTATGTTTTTTGCTTCTCATCATCAGCACCAGAACTGATGGTATCGGGGTTTCCTTCCTACTGAGTAGAGTTCCTCGGGAACTGGAGTTCAGGGTTGTTCTCTGCTTCACCTCAGCACCTAGAGGTGCCAGGCACCTTGACTCTCAAATCTGGTCCCATTTATCCTTGTCCTGAGAGCCCACAGCAAGTTGATCTCAAGTAAATGATGAAGATAAGAAAATATGTCACTTTAGAAAATGAAAACAAAATGTGTTCAATTAATGAGTGTGCATACAAATGAAACTCATGATTGAGAGTTCTTCATGCTTTCATGTACTCATAAAATTATCTTTATAGCTGTCAGTGAACGATTGGTTCTTCCAACTTTTAAAAATGTGCAAAATTTCTAAGTCCAAATATATGGTTTTAATTATGTTGGTGTTGTTGCTTACTCACTAAGTTGTGTCTGACTCTTTTGTGACCCCAGGAACTGTAACCCACTAGGCTCCTGTCCATGGTATTTCCCAGGCAAGAATACTAAAATGAGTTTGCCATTTTCTTCTCCAGAGGATCTTCCCAGCTCAGGGATCAAACACTTTTCTTCCACTGGCAGATGGATTCTTTTACTACTGAACCACCAGGATAGCCCTGGTTTTTAATTATACCAGTATCCTAATGTCATAAGCAGATTGTAGAAAATGTAATCTCAATGATCTCAAAAGACAAAAACAAAGGTCAATACATTCTATGTTATTGGCATATCCACAGAAAATAATTTAATATTAACTGTATACCTTACCTTCCTTCCTTCTAACCCATTCCTCCCCTTGTGTGTGTGTGCTCAGTGAGTTGTGTTCAACTCTCTCCAATCCCATGGGCTGTAGCCTGCCAGGCTTCTCTGTCGATGAGATTTTCCAGGCAAGAATACTGGAGCAGGTTGCCATTTCCTACTACAGGGGATCTTCAAAACCCAGGGATGGAACCTGTGTCTCTTGAGTCTCATGCATTGGCAGGCAGATTCTTTACCACTAACACCACCTGAAAAGCCCATTCTTCCCCTCAGTTATCAAAAAAATTTTCTACACTATGATAGCCAAATTACCCATTATCTTTTCTAAAATAGATACATTTTTTCAGAAAAATAATAAGGGACCATATAACAAGAGACCTCTGAATGCAATACCACAGAAATTATATACTGACCCCTGATGATAGATCTCCTATCACTACAAACTACACACACACACACAATCTGAATTTCTGTAGTGTTTTCCTTTTTTTTTTTTTTTACTTCTATTTTTCTCCCAAATAACATGTCACTGGAATTACTACTATACCAATGTATGTGTGGAAATATTTCTAATAAGTGACAACACTGTAAATCAACTATTCTTGATTTTAAAATATATTAAAAATTAGGCATAAAGAATGACTTACTCTAATGTCCATGGGATCACAAAGAGTCGGACACAACTGAGCGACCTCACTTTCACTTTTCATTTTCATGCATTGGAGAAGGAAATGGCAACCCACTCCAGTGTTCTTGCCTGGAGAATCCAAGGATGGGGGAGCCTGGTGGGTTGCCATCTATGTGGTCGCACAGAGTCGGACATGACTGAAGTGACTTAGCAACAGCAGCAGCACTCTAATGTCATCCAATGTTCCTGGTAAGACTTAGAATCAGAGCTCAGGGACAGTGTCTAATTCTGTGTACCACCTGCTTTCTACTAAGCTGCATGTCTTGTTTCACAGAATGCTACTGGGTATGCCAGTAGTCATTGTGCTCAGGGGTTTCCAACATTTTGAAAGTGCTCAGTTTACAATTAAAATAACTAAATTTATATTAAAAAAAATAAATTTAGAAAAAAAAGTTTAGCAGATTCCCAGAACCTGTAATGTTCCATCACAAAACTTCCAGAAGGAAAGGGAAAATAGAGCATAAATCATAAAGTCAAAGGCCCACAAGACACAAAGCAGGTAACAAGCACGAGGTTGCAGGCAAAGCAAGGGCTGAGGGAATTGGTGCCATCTAGTGGGGCCCTGACAGCATAGGGATGCCGCCCAACATTGTCAGTGACAAATCTGGGCTTTAATTCGAAATCTGCATGTTTATGCATGTTGTCTTGGATTAAAAAAAAAAAAATACATTGTAGTTGGAACATAATTTTTTTAAGTCAGATTAATCTGGACTAATAAGCGCGGCCCAGACGAGCCACCCCACGTCCAAGAGACAGCGGCCGAGAGTCCCAGGCAGTGACGGCGCAGGAACGGCTGGGAGGAGCCACCNTTCAAACAGCTCATCCTAAAGGAGATAAGTCCTGGGTGTTCATTGGAAGGACTGATGTTGAAGCTGAAACTCCAATACTTTGGCCACCTGATGCAAAGAGCTGGCTCATTGGAAAAGACCCTGATGCTGGGAAAGATTGAGGGCAAAAGGAGAAGGGGACAACAGAGGATGTTATGGTTGGATGGCATCATTGACTCGATGGACATGGGTTTGGGTGGACTCCGGGAGTTGTTGATGGACAAGGAGGCCTGGCGTGCTGTGGTTCATGGGGTTGCAAAGAGACAGACAGGACTGAGCAACTGAACTGTACAGGACTGACCGACTGAACTGAACTGATAAAAAATATCAGAGCATATCAGATGTAGTAAAATAGTATTGCTTCACCTAAGAGTGTTCTAGATAACAGAGTCAAAAATCACACCCTGCCTTAACAGTCAACATTAGAAAGCCATGGGTTAGCTGGGTTTTATAACATGATTGCTCACACATCAAGCATGCACAAAGGTCATTTGTCAAGTTTTGATATCAATGCTTTTTTAGAAGTTGTCTGTAGGCAAAATTTTTTTGCCTAAGCCTTCCCAGAAATGATATGAAATGCACTGAATCTTCACTCAACTCTGATCTTTAAACAGATTAGTCATATTGCATGGAAACAAGTTAGTTGTCAGCACCTCAAAATGAGTCAATGTGATATAGCCACCTCCAAAATAACATCATGAGGAAATATACCTTTTTGCTTTTGTTTTGTTTGCTTTTCTATATACATAGCATCTTCTGCAATAAATATTTTCTTTTCTAATTAGCTGATTAAAACTGAAACTTTAAAAAAGTAAACATTGAGAGAACAAAAATGAACTAAAAGGATGTTATCATTCATGCTTTTCTATCTGTAGGGAGCACTTATTTTTTTCTACTCTTGAAAGCTGACTGTCAAAAACTCCTAAAAGTCTGGTTTTGGACTCTAAGAGACCTGCTGTGTGGTGTGACCTTGGATGTCACTTAACATCTCTAAATCNAAAATGAACTAAAAGGATGTTATCATTCATGCTTTTCTATCTGTAGGGAGCACTTATTTTTTTCTACTCTTGAAAGCTGACTGTCAAAAACTCCTAAAAGTCTGGTTTTGGACTCTAAGAGACCTGCTGTGTGGTGTGACCTTGGATGTCACTTAACATCTCTAAATCGTTTTCTAATTAGTAAACTGAGAATACTACTACTGCCTGTCTCACAGGTTTATTGCTGTGAAGGGCATGTCTCAATAATAAAATCCAGCATCTATGGAAGAGTTGCAATATGCTGGAGATTATTCAAGGCGTATTTTGTGGACTGGTTCATGTGATTAACTCAGATGTAGGAAAGATTGGGTACAAACATCCAATGAAAGAGAACTAAGAATAATGGAAGGCAGTTAAAGAGAGACGAATTAGGAACAAAGAAAGACTTGGCTTAAAGCCCAAGCTGGACCAGATGAAGCAGTTTATTTTGTTGGAAGCAGGCAGTGGTTTCCTACCTTTACAGATGCTTGGGGACATGACCCCAGGGATGCATTCAAAGAAGATTTAATTTTTTATTGGGTGAAGGGATAAATTTGCAAACACTGTGAATTGAAATGCCTCCATCAGCAGATGAATGGATAAGAAAGCTGTGGTACATATACACAATGGAGTATTACTCAGCCATTAAAAAGAATACATTTGAATCAGTTCTAATGAGGTGGATGGAACTGGAGCCGATTATACAGAGTGAAGTAAGCCAGAAAGAAAAACACCAATACAGTATACTAACACATAGATATGGAATTTAGAAAGATGGTAATGATAAATGGTACACGAGACAGCAAAAGAGACACAGATATATAGAAGAGCCTTTTGGACTCTGTGGGAGACGGAGAGGGTGGGATGATTGGGGAGAGTGGCATTGTAACATGTATGATATCATAAGTGAAACGAATCGCCAGTCTAGGTTCGATGCAGGATGCAGGATGCTTGGGACAGATGCATGGGGATGATCCAGGAAGATGGTGTGGGGTGGGAGGGGGGAGGGGGGATCGTGATTGGGAGCTCATATACACTCGTGGCTGATTCATGTCAATCTGTGGCAAAATGAATACAGTATTGTAAAGCAAGTCAAACTAAAAAATAAAAATTAAAAAAAAAAAAAAGAAAGAAATGCCTATGAGGCCAGACAACCAATGTAAATGAATAGCGCAGGCTGGGTATGGAATAATAGGGGATGGTGGGAACCGTGGGGAGCTGGAGGCATGTCCCTACCCCCTGCTTTTGCGGGTCTTCAGCCTGGAGGCGTCTTCCTCCAGATTTTTGCAGAGCTGCCTTCTGCTTCTTTGGGGCTCACTCACACGGCCCACTGCCCTGCTCCAGTATTCCGCATGGTATTTCTCTGGAAGTTCTATAAGGCCCTGCTTGTTCATGTATATGTTTTCTGTCTGTTCTGCTCATCTTTTTGGAATATAATAGAGATTCAATAGACATGCAATAAACAAGGAACTGAATGAAATCAAATAACAAACTGATCAACCCATTTCAATGATCCCTGAAATAATATCTGCAATTTAGTTTTCTTGCTCTAAGAGAAAGGTTTGAGGTGTTGTTTTTGTAGCAGTTATGACACAATTCCAGAGAAATATAGCGATGCTTGGTNTGAATGAAATCAAATAACAAACTGATCAACCCATTTCAATGATCCCTGAAATAATATCTGCAATTTAGTTTTCTTGCTCTAAGAGAAAGGTTTGAGGTGTTGTTTTTGTAGCAGTTATGACACAATTCCAGAGAAATATAGCGATGCTTGGTGAAGGAAATGGCAACCCACTCCAGTATTCTTGCCTGGAGAATCCCAGGGAAGGAGGAGCCTGGTGGGCTGCCGTCTATGGTGTGCACAGAGTGGGATACAACTGAAGCCACTTAGTAGCAGCAGCAGCAGTATAGAGATGCTAAAATCATCACTGGAAGATTGAACAGCAATGGAGGCATTCTATATACTAGATTTTTCAGGATCCAGAGTATAAAATGGAGAACTTGGAAGAAAAAGAGGAGAGGGACAGAGAAATTTTCCTTATGTTTACTAGAGTAAGAACATCAAAGGGCATTATTAACACAAACCATTTCAAACATACCGTAGTAGCTCCGCCTTGCTACCCAGGCAAAAATATCCTAAATTGAGGAAAAAACGAAGAGAAAATAAAACATGCAAGCAAAAGAGTTTTTGAGATTTTTTTCCAAACCAGTATATTATTACGATTATTACTTTAATATGAGCAAAATCAGTACAGCTCTCAGAGTCTAAAAAAAATTAATTTCAAAGAAAAAGTAATTTTAAAAAGGAGAAAAAGTCAATCTGGACCCTAACCTGATAACTCCAGGGTACTTCTCTTGAATCTCCAGGAGCCAAGTAAGCCCCTTGGTATAGAGTATCTTGTGATTAGTAGGTTTAGTGTATTGACCTACATGCCCTAGCTTACTTTGATGCCATTATATTTCACTGATAAAAAACCCTGAATATTGTGCTCTCCCATAGAAGACAGGTTTTACACACACATACACACACAACTGGTGGAAGGAGACCAGGAGGCCATGGATGACTGTCATGTGAAACCGTTTGTTGCTCTCTTAGCTCTGAAATCATGTACCTTCCTAATGTCTCTTGTGCTTCTTCTATTAAGTGGGTGTTATAAAACCATCAACACTTTTACTCCCAATAGGGATAAAAAATTGTTACTGAGGGAATGGGAAAAGAACAAAATGGGAGGGAACACATCTTGTATATTACAATGGCTTTTGACTTCCAAGTCTAAACTTTACACAACCAATGCTTATTTCTCCATATTTAAATTCAGAATTTAAATATCATGTTTATGGAACGATAAATTTAAGATAAATACAAAAAAAAAAAAAGGTAAGAACCAAGAAAGTTATGTGAAACTGAAAACATGTGGCTCAAGAATACTCCTGTGGGCTCCAGAATATTTCTGAATATTTCAGTCCTGAGGTGACTTACTTCTCCTAATCCAGAAAGCCACAAACATGACCAACAATGCCAAAATAGAAACCGAGATTCCAATGTAGACTCCCTTGTTGGTGCTCATCCATGCTTCTTGTGCCAGTGCCGCAACCTACAGAAACATCGGCAGATCAAACACAAAACAGAAAAATAAAACAATCTTGTTAGAGTTATAGGCAGAAAACATTTCAGAAAATAATATACCCAGACACATTATGGTTTATTGGCCCCTGGCTAGATCTGGATCATGAGGGGTAAGACCAAATGACGTAAAGTTAAAGCCTTATGATGAAATTCTAAGACAACTCAAAATTCAAAATGTATTTGGGAGTGGTGGAAATGTTTACATCTTACTTGCAGTGGTATTTAGAGAAGAGTACAGATTTGTTAAAACTAAAACTGTATGCTTCAAATGAGTGTGCTTTATTATTATAATTTATATATATTATAAAAAATAAGCTCTTTTCATAAATAATTCTCTTATGATACTAATAAAAAACAATTTTGGTTCCTATGTAAGTTGCCACGGTGATGCTATTTGAATGTGTTCTGTTACTGAAACTAGCCATTAATTTAAACACTTTTTTGAACTAGAATTCAAGATTCTATGTCTTTATAAATGGGCATGAAAGTAGCTGCTCAGATTCATGGCTCTGCTTAACAATTAAAATGCTGTGCAATTGGGAAAAAAATTCCTAGTGTGACAGATCATCACTTCCTAGAGTAAACCAAAAATATACCAGGCTATCATGCTTGCCTCCTTTACATAGCTTAATTCTAATTCTAAAGATGTCCCACCACATAGGTATTTTAACAGAAAGGAAGTGGAAAATCAGAGAAAAAGACTAAGTCTCAAGTCTCCTCCTGCATAAGACTTTAATCTCTGGAGTCAGAATCCCAGATTAACTTTTATTTAGTTGCTTTGTGACCCTAGTAAATCATTTAGCCTCTCCAAACCTCTTTTTCTGTCAAATGCAGATTAAATAGGGTTCTTGGGAAAGGTCCTTCAGGTACCTCCTGATAAACACTCTGAGGAATACAGAGGGGGTGACCTAGCCTCTGAGCTGTCCTTGCATAAACGGAAAACAGTCAGTGTCTTGGGAGGGAAAAGCTGTGTTATCACCTTACTTGTGGGACAGAAAGCAGTTAGATGGAACACAGGGTTACAGGAAGCAGTCTTTGCATGCTTTTTAAAAAATATTATGTTACATAAAAACTGGAAGTTCATTTTAGAATATGCAGCTCAGGATAAAGAAAGGAAACAAAAATCAACCATAATTTCATATCCAGAAATAGTTACTATTACCATTTTTCATTACATACTTTACCAGGATTTTATTTTTCTAGTACTTTTCTTAACAGACACAGTTACTATATCCAATGTATACTACAGTATATACATCATTTTCTTTTGTATCTATAACCTATATATAATAATTTTTTTTTCAATTTTGGCAATGCTACATGGCATGTGGATCTTAGTTCCCTAATCAGCCATCAAACCTCTACTTACTTCATTGGAGGCATGAAGTCTTAATTATTGGACTGTCAGGGAAGGCCCAATGCTATCTGAAGAGTTAGTTTTTTCATTTAACAATAGACACTGTCTTCTCATGGCAGTAAGTACACTGCAGTGACAGCATTTTTAGTGGCAGTAAATGGGCATGCTTAATTGATCAGTTATTAATCTCTATTATTGAACATTTAGGTGGTTTATAACATTTTCATGATTACAAACAGCAGCAATGTATATCTTGTGTTATACATCTTTATGTATATGTTCATTCTCTCCTTAAGATGCAGCTCAAGAAGTTGACCTACTGGGTGGAAATACATGCTGCTTGGTTTCAAGATACTTGGGAGACACTTCATATCTTCACAGTCAAGACACAAAAAGCCCACAATTGTGCTACCACCTATTGTGGACTTGCTTCTATATTGCTTACATCATATAGAAGAGATTAATTGCTACTGAATATACCTGTCCTGCAGGTAACTGAGGTCAAAAACAATCTTCTCATTCAGAGTGTTTGTTTCTTTTTTTAAAACTATCAAAAGTCTGACTGACATGACATTTACATGGTGGCAGTTCTGCTATTTAACAAGCACAACAAATTCAGCCCATATCCATCAGATCAATCAGTACCCATATCATCAGAGTGATTAAAATCTTTCATATCACTCCTACATGGTAGTGTTCTCATTGTCACTAAGTTATGCAACATAAGGCCATTTGACGTCACATTAACTCCACTTTGCTTGAACTTGAATTTCTCTTACAATATGCATGCTGCAATTTCTCACCACTTGCAATCAAGATTACTCTCATACTCTCATGAATCTGTTCATGTTTTTTTGCTTCTAAGAGTTATTTGCACATAGTGCAAAGAAAGTTGGTTCACCCAAGGGAGCCAAAAGTAAAAATTCACTGATAAATTCTTCTAACTTACACACAAAGGTGAGGCTTTGATGACTATCATGAGACTATAGTTCCTTTGATTTTCCCAAGCTAACTGTGGGAAAAGTGCAAGAACAAATTACAGAATCAAAGAGTTTGAAGGCCTTAGGACCATAATATGTCATCATATGGGGAAGATTATATATAGAAAGACCCAGCAGTGGCCTCAAAATCTCTCTATAAGAGGAAAATTGGATTGGAAAGGGATATTAGGGGGCCTGTGTATAAGGAATCATACTTTCATTGACGTAGTATTTTTGGTGGGGATGGCCCCCACTCCACTATATCAATTCAAGGCATGTTATTTCTAACAATGATCTAAGTCTTTCTTGGTATATAATGTTAAGTCACTATGCCTGAATTAATTCACTCTTTATTTCTTATAATAAAGAAATAAAGAAATAAAATTCCTCCTGGTCAGGAGGAATTCTGTCCTGGGTTATATGTGTGTCTAAAGTAAAATATAACTTTTCAGCTATTTCTAACAAGGTAGAGCATTTATATAGATTTTTAAAATTAATTGAAGAGTCCCTACTTAAGAGTCAAATTCTTTCTTCCTTTATTTTTTTAAATTAGAAAGAATCAATCTTTGGACTAATCTAACAATAATAATCTTTAAATGTAACTTGATTCCAGAAGAGACATATAAGTGAATCAGGCCAATAAAATAGGAAGGACTATGCTTACAGTTTGATTGTTATGCCAGTGGGGATCTGGAGACTGGGTCACAGTGCCATTTCCATCTGCTCAAAAAGAAAGAAAATTAATAAGAATTACAAAAAGATATTGAACTTTCTTGCAAGCACCAAATATATTCACACTGCCTTCTGATAATGAAGAGAAAGTTGAATAATCATATGACCTAATGCTGTAGGCATCCCAAGATTATTATCAAGGTAATAACATTTATTAATTTAAGTAGTAAGGTTGTGTTTCTTAACCATTTTGTCATGGACTCTTTGAAAATGAACCCTTTTTTTTCTCCCTATTAGGGGAAAAAAGTGCATGCTCACAGAAAATTTACTGACAACTTTAGACAAGTCAGAGTGGCCGATTCTCAGAACTAGGTTAAAAATTACCACTTGCAGACAAATAATCAATATTTTCATGGCAGCTCAGAAACTTCCAGTGAGTGCTCAGAGCTCATTACACACCCAAAGAGCAGAACCACTCTGTTCAAAATGAACATTACATTGGTTTTACATTCAAAATGTGGGTGAAATGCACTAAGATACCTCAAACAGGTGGCATCCAACTCCTACATTATATGCCAGTGTGCCCGGACACTGATCCAAATGTGCTTTAGAAAATATGTTACATCACTCCCAAGGCCAGTGTACCTTATACTACCTAAACTCCCAATACAAAAGGATACTATGCCTTAAAGTTTTGAATGTCAAATTTTAATAGTGTTTTGAAATATCTCTTTTGTCCCACAGAACATCTACTGTTGGCCCTCCTAAGCAACTATAGGTCAAATACAGGATTCTCTCTTTACTGAGTATCTATTATATACAAGCACTTTACATCCTTATACCAACTTTCTTAATCCGAAATTTTAGATGAGGTGCTGAAATGGTTGAAGTTTCCAACTCTACTAAAGGACAACAGCCTCAGCTCATAACCACTGCACACACTATGTTCCCATCCAATGTAAATTTTGCGTCTCAGAGATTCCCGTACTAGTGACAGAGCTATAAAGCCATCATTTTCTGAAAGCAGGTGAAAATGAACTAAGCATATCCCCCTAAATCTTCACAGTTTACATTACTGTATCTACAATTTAAACATTCTGACAGAATTTCTTCAAGAGACAAAGACAATATCTACAGTCTAATCTCTGTGAATGACTTATGTTATAACATTAAATCCTTAAGCTATAGAATGAGTGATGTTTTTTAAAAAAAATAAAAAGGACCTGGAGTCAGATGAAACTTGACTTCAGTGCTGACATGTCACTTACCAGTGTGACCTCGACCAATGTCCTTTACATGCACATTACATATATATGCATGTAAATGTATGTATTTACATTTCCAGCTGGGGTAACCTTGAACTACAAGCTGTTGATAGCACCCGTCTCATAAAGTTATCACATTAGATGATGCATGTAAGGTGCTTAACACCATATTAAACAAATATCAAGTATCACAGTTATGTTGCTATATAACAATAGGAGCAATGGGGAAGGGACACCATGCAATGGAGTTTCCAAATATCATGTCCTCCATTCCTTACAAATATGTAGTGAGGAATGAAACAACTTGCCCATGGGCGTGCAGCTTGAAACTGCCATTGCCGGGCAGTTGAGTTGGAAGTTGTTTGTCTCCAAAGTAGAACTAAATGTCCTCCTCAGTCTGGCAATGGCAAGAAATAAACCTGCCCTGAAAGAATTAAATGAGATAACGCACAACAATTTTGCTGGCACATGCATCTGAAAAGGTAGGTGCAGGCCCTGCGAAAACCAAAGTTCCTTCTGGACTAACATTCTTTGCTTTGTGAGGCTTTAACCCATTGAAGTGTGACTCGGGCGCTGTGAAGATTTGGCTGAAGGGCCTCAGAGATACTGCCAAGACGGCAGCAGTCAGAGAAGTCGTGGGGACACAGCTGCTCCAATGTCTGTTCCATGCTGGCAAGTCTACTTGACCAAGTTTTAGTCACATATTTTAGAGAACAATTTCCCATTTTCTATTTCGTTCTTCCTCTTAGACTAAAAGTGTGGGGTGCAGTTGCTCCAACAGCTCTTACCTGTATTTTTATCTGCTTTCTCTTTGTTCCTGTTGCAAGAAACAGTTCACACCAAGGATTCCACTTTCAAAACCAAATGTCACTATTAGCTAATTTCAGTTAAATTGGTCCCTCTCTGAGTTCCCCTGCATGTCCATTTTCAATTAAGAGCTTCCTTGAATAACTGGCAAAGTAGACCACCCTGGGTATCTGCTAACAACTCCTAAGCATGAGGAATCATATGCACATGTCTTACAAAGTCTGACCTTGTTGGATACTTCACAGGCACGTGGACAAATAAGCCAATTCTGCATTACAAAGGGGTTCACATGTGGCACTCTCCAAATAACCACCATGGGTAACAGAATTAGTTGGGAAAGATGACAATTCAATATCATCTTTCTCCATTATAGGAAACACAGACTAATCTTACATCTCAAAAGAATATGGACTTTCCCAAACTAGGAAGAACTGGAGACTTTTGGAATGGAGTAGCACAATCCTAGTGGGCCATGCCTCTTTGGTTCTGGTGTCCATGTCCTCAACCCAACTCAAAGTGTCCGTGTGAAATGAAAGCATGACAAGGCAGCAGGGGAGCCCCCTGGCTCTGTGTAGTTTCTAGGTAGGGCTTAGGGGAAACATAAAAAGTTGACCAGAGTGGTCTGGACCAGTTTAGATTTAACTGTTTTAAGGCTCTGTCCAGGGAAGTGTGTATAGAAATAAGTTTAAAGACCAGACTGATTCATTTTATTTAGAAAAATGTGTATACGCATGTGGATGGTCCCAAATCATACTACCTGCTTATGTCACTCAAATGTACATATTTCTGGATGTTNATCCTGGTAGGCCATGCCTCTTTGGTTCTGATGTCCTTGTTCTCAACCCAACTCAAAGTGTCCATGTGAAATGAAAGCTTGACAAGGTAGCAGGGGAGCCTCCTGGCTCTATGTAGTTTCTGGGGCTTAGAGGAAGCACAAACAGGCAACCAGTTTGGTCTGGACCAGTTTGGATTTAATTGTTTTAAGGCTCTGTCCAGGGAAGTATGCCTAGAAATAAGTTTAAATACCAGACTGATTCATTTTATTTAGAATAATGTGGATACGCATGTGGATGGTCCCAAATCATACTACCTGCCTATGTCACACAAATGTATGTATTTCTGGACATTCTAAGTAACAGTCATAGTTGCCACTCTATCACGTACCTTGTAACTGTGTCCCCAGATCTTTATCTCAAATAACGCTTGTAAGAATAAGTAATATTTCCTCCATTTGCCCAAGGATAAAAACAGATTCAAAGAGGGTAATAAGACATTTGTTCAAGTTGCATAGCTGAGTGGATAGCCATTGTTGGCATTCAAGTCACAGAATATGTGCTCTGAACAATATGCTAATATTTATCAAAATTTGAATGCTCCCAGGTGTTCAGGAAAGAAACTGAAGTTACCTGTTGAACAAGAGTGCCATGGTGAGCTGGTTATCTCTGTTTCATACAGGGTAGCAGGCTGGGTTTCTGCTGTCTGAGTTGGAGATGACAAAGAAGCTATAGGAATGGCAAGAATGGAAAAATAGTGTTCAATTAGTGAAGGAAAATTTACACCCCCAGCAGAAAGAACAAACAAAACGAAATCAGAAATTACCCTTTGACTCTTTCTTAGAAATGTATTAATAGATGTCCTTGAGGTATTACCCTGCTATGTAGGCATTTCATTATCATGAATAAATCTGATCTCGATAATGATCTGAGAGCTTAACAACAGAATTATTTCACTTTTTATACTTCTTTTGTTGTTCAGTTGCTAAGCCGTGTCCGACTCTTTCCAGCCCCATGACTGCAGCATGCCAGGCTTCCCTGTCTTTCTGTGTCTCCTGGAGTTTGCTCAAACTCATGTCCATTGAGTCAGCAATACTGTCTACCCATCTCATTCTCTGCCAGCCTCTTCTCCTTTTGCCTTCAATCTTTCCCAGCATCACGGTCTTTTCCAATGAGTCAGCTGTTTGCACAAGGTGGCCAAAGTATTGGAGCTTCAGCTTTAACATCAGTCCTGGGGTTGTCGTAAGAATTAAGGGGCTTAATACTTATAAAGCAGTTAGCATGTTTCCTGACACAGCAAACAGAGTAAGCATTAGCTTCACTGAAATCTTATCCTCAAGTGTTGGGTTAGGCTGCAAAATGGATTAAATGATCTCTATTCAGCACAAGCTGTAATCAAGATTGCCAGGAGAAATATCAATAACCTCATAAATGCAGATGACACCACCCTTATGGCAGAAAGAGAAGAGGAGCTAAAAGCCTCTTGATGAAAGTGAAAGTGGAGAGGGAAAAAGTTGGCTTAAAGTTCAACATTCAGAAAACGAAGATCATGGCTTCTGATTCCATCACTTCATGAGAAGTAGATGGGGAAACAGTGGAAAGAGTGTCAGACTTTATTTTTGGGGGCTCCAAAATCACTGCAGATGGTGACTGCAGCCATGAAATTAAAATACACTTACTCCTTGGAAGAAAAGTTATGACCAACCTAGATAGTATATTCAAAAGCAGAGACATTATTTTGCCAACAAAGGTCCATCTAGTCAAGGCTCTTTGTTTCCAGTGGTCATGTATGGATGTGAGAGCTGGACTGTGAAGAAAGCTGAGCACTGAAAAATTGATGTTTTTGAACTGTGGTGTTGGAAAAGACTCTTGAGAGTCCCTTGGACTGCAAGGAGATCTAATCAGTCCATTCTGAAGAGATCAGCCATGGGATTTCTTTGGAAGGAATGATGTTAAGGCTGAAACTCCAGTACTTTGGCCACCTCATGTGAAGAGTTGACTCATTGGAAAAGACTCTGATGATGGGAGGGATTGGAGGCAGGAGGAGAAGGGGACGACAGAGGATGAGATGGCTGGATGGAATCACTGACTCTATGGACATGAGTCTGAGTGAACTCCAGGAGTTGGTGATGGACAGGGAGGCTGGCATGATGTGATTCATGGGTCACAAAGAGTTGAACACGACTGAGTGACTGAACTGAACTGAGCTGAACTTTTTCAGAGCTCCTTGTAAGACAGAATCTCATTCACTTGGCCCTGTTCTGGCACCCTTATTTTTTCCTCATAATTCTATATTAAACTGGGCTGAATGCACCATCCTAAGATGTTCACAAGCAGTGGTCTGGCTTTTTTTTTTTTTTGGCTATTAATGATTCCTTTGAGAATCTAATAAAAACCATATATAGGTCCCTCTCACTCTGAAAATGCTTAAAGATACAAAAGATGAATATAAGAGAGTACAAGTGGTTCACAGATTCTGTGAAGCCAGGTTTGGAAACCTGTTAAGAATCCCTACTCTTGCTTGTACATCTGCCTTAACACCATGCTTTGGATGGTGTATATCCTCTACTTTAAAAACTTCCGCACTTAGAAGTACTTTTGCTTACCTGGCTGGACGTCCTTTGTGGGTGCTGGCATTGGAAGAGCAGAAGTAGAAGACCTCGCTGTCACTGGAACAGTAGTGACTGTCATGGTTGTAATAGTGGTGTTGATTGTTGTTGGCATTGTAGTGGTGGTGGTTGTTGGAGCAGTGGTGACAATCATGGTTGGAGTAGTGGTGGTGGTGGTGGTTGGAGTTGTGGTGGGTGTTGTTTTGGGGGCAGTAGCAGTGGTTGTTGAAATAGTGGTAGTCATTGTTGAAGTAGTAGTAATGGTTGTCTTTCTTGTAGTTTTGGTTGTTCTTGGAGTAGTGGTGGTGGTGGTTGTGGTTGTTGGAGTTGTGGTGGTTGTTTTTGGGGTAGTAGTTGTGGTTGTTGGAATAGTGGTGGTCATTGCTGGTGTATTTGTAATGATTGTCCTTCTTGTAGTGGTGATTGTTCTTGGAGTAGTGGTGGTGGGGGTTGATGGAGTCACAGTGGTTGTTGTTTTGGGGGTAGTAGTGGTGGTTGTTGGAATAGTGGTAATCATTCTTGGGGTAGTAGTAATGGTTGTCTTTTTTGTAGTAGTGGTTGTTTCTGGAGTAGTGGAGGTGGTGGTGGTGGTTGTTGGAGTAGTGGTACTTGTTCTTAGAGTAGTAGTAATGGTTGTCTTTCTTGTAGTGATGGTTGTTCTTGGAGTAATGGAGGTAGTGGAGGTAGTTGTTGGAGAAGTGGTTCTCATTCTTGGAGTAGTAGTAATGGTTATCTTTCTTGTAGTGGTGGTTGTTCTTGGAGTAGTGCTGGTGGTGGTTGTGGTTCTTGGAGTAGTAGTAATGGTTGTCTTTCTTGAAGTGGTGGTTGTTCTTGGAGTAGTGGAGGTTGTGGTGGTGGTTGTTGGAGTCGTGGTAGTGGTTGTTTTGGGAGTAGTAGTGGTGGTTGTTGGAGTAGTGGTAGTCATTCTTGTATTGATGGTTGATCTTCGAGTGGTGGAGGTGGTGGTCATGGTTGTTGGAATTGTGATAGTTATTGGAATCGTGGTGGTTGTTGTTTTGGGGGTAGTAGTGGTGGTTGTTGGAGTAATAGTAGTCATTCTTGGAGTAATAGTAACAGTTGTCTTTCTTGTAGTGCTGGTTGATCTTGGAATAGTGGAGGTGGTGGTCATGGTTGTTGGAATTGTGGTGGTGGTTGTTTTGGGAGTAGTAGTCATGGTTGTTGGAGTAGTGGTAGTCATTTTTGGAGTAGTATTAATGGTTGTCTTTCTTGTAGTGGTGGTTGTTCTTGGAGTAGTGGTGGTGGTGGTAGTGGTTCTTGGAGTAGTAGTGATGGTTGTCTTCCTAGTAGTGGTGGTTGTTCTTGGAGTAGTGCTGGTGTTGGTAGTGCTTCTTGGAGTAGTGGTGGCAGTTGTCATTCTTGCAGTGGTGGTTGTTCTTGGAGGAGTGGTGGGAGTTGTCCTTCTTGTAGTGGTGATTGTTCTTGGAGCAGTGGTGGGAGTTGTCCTTCTTGTAGTGGTGGTTGTTCTTGGAGTAGTGGTGGTTGTTCTTGGAGTAGTGGTGGTAGTTGTTGTTGTAGTAGTTGTGGTGGTGGTTGTTGTTGTTGTAGGTGGAGCTAGAAATCAACATGAAAGCAGGGATTCATCAAGCAGCAGGAAACAAGAGACTCGTGCTGGGCCTGTGCACCAACACAACCAAGGAGACTGTCCCCGGCAGAACTCAGCACTTATCTCCCATGAACTCCAAGTTCTTGGCATTGGTCAACTAGAATCTGTGACTGAGGACGGAGTGAACACATGGTCACAACAAGGCAACAGCATTAAAAGGATGATATTTCGGGAGGTGTTGCTATTAAAAAATGACACATGGGACTTATGTTGAAGCACTTTGTAAAGACTAGTCATACATATCAGATTCACATATCTTCATAAACATCTGTGAGGGAGGGAAAAGTGTCTAGAGCCTGAAGCTGTCTTTGTCCTCTCAGCAGTACATGACTAGAACCCAAATAGTAGTTCCCAAGAACCAGAATATTGACCAAATAAATAACATTCGCTTCTGTCAGTTCTAAGGGTATCCTCCTAACATATCTGCATTCTAAATGTGGATTAATTCACAACATTAATAGACGGTGGATAACACAGATGCCATATGCCACCTGGGAAGCCCTGAAGACAGTCATAGATAGTATATACATGAATGGATGGGGCTGTGTTCTAATAAACCTTTATTCATTAAAAAAAAAACAACTGTTGGTGAGCTTATTTTATAATCTGATCTGGTCCTATGGCTACAGTTTGCTGACCTGGGTCTAACAGTGTAGTTAAAGATGTTGAAGAACAGTGTAGTCTCAATCCCTCCCTTCAGTTTGAAATGAAATCTAAGAAAAAGAGGAAGCAAGAAAAACATCTGATCAAAGGAGTATAGCAAGGAGGAAATTTAATCCGCATGTTCCAAAAACGTGTCTTGCTCAGGAGTAAATATTTCCTAAGGAAGAAACTAGGACAGTAAGGCTAGGAAAAGCTGCTGAGGAAGAGCCTTAAGAGAGGTTGAAAGTAAGCTCATTCTGTGAAAAGTGGAAGAAAACTTAAGTAAAGTATTGAGTTGGAGGCAGAGTCACTTTGACTCATTTATGAACACATTTCCCACTGGACAGAGCCATGACTTTACAAATATTCATCTATTAAAGAATTTATAAGCACTATAAATGTCCACTATTCATTTCTTTCTTCCTCCAGACCAATCATATAATTTCACAACTCCAAAAATAATCTCTTCTCCACACACAGCCTCCTGCCACATATGTATAGCACCAGCACCTTTTGGCTTTCTTAAATTGCCTCCTAGATGTTTTCCCAGACCCAGCTATTTTCTGCATCAGAATTGACCTGATTTTACTTGCCTTCATCAAATAAGCTAAGTGTCCTTGATGAAGTTAGGAAAAAGTATGAAATTGAAATATCAAGTTCATTTAAACTAAAAAAGAGACCTAGCTTATAAAGGCTCTGAATATTGGGTTCTGTTTTCATTAGAAACTTTAGTGGGAGAATACTGACTATGAAAGAGCACCAGAAACCAGGAAATCCTTTAGAACCTGCTCCTTTCACCAAGTGGTAGGAAAAATTAAAATGTCTACATCAAGATAGAAAAACATAAACTTCCCAGACTTTTGGATTTCACAAAATTCTTAAAAGCCAAAAGTGAACAGTTATTGAGATGAAAATGTTCTCATAATGCAATAGGGTAATTTTAATTTTTAAACAAGCAATTTAGTGATATGATGTGAGTGAAAGTGAAAGTCACTCAGTTGTGTGCAACTCATTGTGATGCCATGGACTATAGAGTTCATGGGATTCTCCAGGCCATAATACTGGACTGAGTAGCCATTCCCTTCTCTAGGGGAATCTCCCAACTCAGAGATTGAACCCAGGTCTCCTACACTGCAGGCTGATTCTTTACCAGCTGAGCCATGATATGGTGTGAATTCTTCTTCAAAAAATCCAAGGGTAGAGGTAGGGGTTGAAACTATATAGACTCTTTCAATGTATATGCAACAAAATTGAGTTGACAGTTGTCTAAACCAAATGACACATCTATTTGACAGGACCTCATATTACCTGTTTTATACATCTGAAACTCTCTATGAGTCTTAAAATATTAAGAAAGAACATTTGAAAATTCTCTGAAGAAATGACCTCAGAAAAAAGGTCAGATTTTCAAGAAGAAGAAATTCAGCTCCATAAAAATACTCACTATATCTCAGTGTGGAACAGTGAATGCTTTTTCATGAACCAACTAGTGTTCCTGGAGCACTGCTTCAGGAAACAGTTTGCTGACTGGGAAAATCCTCTAGCCTACGGTCTTGAATCAAGGTTAGGCTTAGTACTTTACTCTACACAAAAACATGGAGACGGCAATGGCACCCGACTCTAGTACTCTTGCCTGGAAAATATCATGGATGAACAAGCCTGGTAGACTGCAGTCCATGGGGTCGCTAAGAGTTGGACACAACTGAGCAACTTCACTTTCACTTTTCACTTTCATGCATTGGAGAAGGAAATGGCAGCCCACTCCGTGCCTTCCATGGGGTCGCACAGAGTCAAACACGACTCAAGCAACTTAGAGCAGCAGCAGCGGCAGCTACACAAATACAAGATATTCAGTGGAAGTGTTATTACAAAACAAGATCATAGGAAAGTTTTCTTTCCCTACTAAAGGAAAAGAAAGTTAATATCAAACAGAAAACTCATCTCTTTGAACCCACAGGAAGTGATCAAANTTGAATCAAGGTCAGTCTTAACACTTCACTCCACACAAATACAAGATATTCAGTTGAAGAGTTATTAGAAAACAAGATCACAGGAAACTTTTCTTTCCCTACTAAAGGAAAAGAAAGTTAGTGTCAAACAGAAAACTTTTATCTCTGGGAACCCACAGGAAGTGATCAGAGAAGTAGGAAGATAAGCTCACCTGGATTGACCCTCAACTCTAGGGTGGTTTTTATGTCATTGAACCACCCTCTCACCTCAATTCGGCAACAATACAAGCCAGTGTCAGACACGGCAGCATTGTTTATGGTCAAAGACACATCCCTTCCAGGAATATTTCCATTTAGCTGGTAACGTCCATTCCTCCGATAGGTGACTCTGTATCCATCAGTCCAGATGATGTTAGTCCCGCAGTTGAACCAAGGACATGCCCCTCGGCCCCAACACATGCTTGTGACTTCTCCATTGTAGTAACAAGGTAGAGTGACACTCTGACCCGCCACTCCAGTCACTCGATGGTAAGAGGTTACACCAGCTGTAAATAAAGAGAAACCAGAGCATGAGGTCTCAAACTTTTAACTTTAATTTCATTTTCATTTTATTCTTTATATAGCTTATGCAGTTTGAAATTATCTAACTATATCCTGAGTTTTAAATTTAATATATGCATTTTTCTTGTAAACATATTCTTTAGCAGTATTATTATTAACCAGATATATTTTAGGATGAAACATCATATAAACATCTTTCTGTATTCAAGATTCCTTCCTAATAGGACAGATTCATGAGAGAAAGTATCAGGATAAAGGGCAGAAATATGTTCAGTCTTTTGGTGAATATAATTCAAATTCCTCTCCAAAAGGTTTGAAACACATGACACTCCAGCAATGCATCAGTATGTGTGCATTTTATCCTGTGTTTGACAGGTATCTGCTTACTAAATGTTAATACATACAGGTGGCTATTCCGCTCTCCTAGATTCAATTACTGTCTCAGTTGAAATCTGATTTTAAACCCGTGTTGCATTTAAAATTTTGATTTTCAAATTTATTGCAATTTTTTAAATGGCTACGCAAAAAATTTTACCTCACAAATCTTCTCTAAGTTAAAGAAAAAAACAGCTAATATCCTACTTACAGCATCATTGGCTAGAAGGCAGAAGCCTAGTAAACTCTTTAAAAATCAATTTTTAGAAAAAAAGGGTTTATAATACTCTCAGAAGGAACTGAGGCTTATAATGAGCTTTGTTGTCCTTGTTTAGTTGCTTAGTTGTATTGGACTCTTTGCCACCCCACGGACTGTAGCCCACCAGACTCCTCTGTTTATGGGATTTTCCAGGCAAGAATTCTGGAGTGGGTTGCCATTTCCTTCTCCAGGGGGTCGTTCCAACTCTGGGATCAAACCCATGTCTCCTGCATTGGTAGGTCTTTACCACTGAGCCAACTGGGAAGCCCATCATGGGATTTAGGGTTGATTAAAAAAATTTCAAGCGGGGATCCCTTCTGGTGAGTTGATGACTGTCCTGCAATGGAGCACTGTCCAGTTAGCCAGGTGAAACCAAAAAATTGGACAATATTCAATCAAATGCTAAACTTTACCCTTAAAAACAAACAGGCAGGAAAATTCTCTCCTGCAGCAGTGGTTTAAAAAACTGTATTGCCAAATGAAGTCTGAGTGGTCCTTAAAACATCTGAGATTCAACAACCAGTCATAGTTAGAACTGGGCTGTAAGTCTGGGAAATGCTCTGGGAATAAAACACTCATTGTTATATAAAATAAGTCTTGTTTTTGTTACTGGAATTCTGTTTATATTTAATATTGCTTAATATCATTTTTGAATTATAATGGTAATTTATTCTGATTATAGAAATTTGTTACACAATATAATTTAAAACTGTACTTTTCTTCATTTTCCTACCTCTAGAGATTTTTTTAATTTATGATTATGTCTATTCCTAAAAATTTCCCCTATCTCATAGAATGTTACAATATGAGATAAATTAAATAATTTTGTTTATTAAAAATTAAATTTTTTGTTTATTGATTAAAAAAATTTTGGGCCACATGGCACCGCATGTGGGATCTTAGTTCCCCAACCAGGGATAGAATTCATGCTTCCTGCATTGGAAACACAAAGTTTTAAAAACCGGAAAAGCAGGGAAGTTAAAATATTTTCTTCTTAAAAGAAACAGTTATGCATGGTTAAAAATATATCAAAAAATTCAAAATGGTACAATAAAGGACTCGTCCCCTTCCCACCCATCCCCATTTCTTCTTCGCACCCTCGTCTACAGTTACTCTTCCTTACATACACTTGAGTAGTTCATGCATACACGACCACCTACCTACTATTTTCTTTTATTTATTTAAACACAAATGGCAGCAAAAGCTGTACTGTACTGCAGCATGCCTTATTCACCTACCCATAGATTTTTTAATTCCTAGAATTTAAGTATGATCCCATCACCTTCGACAAAGCTCCCCTCCCTCACGCCCACACATTGGCTACGCACCCTCTACATCCTTGGGGTTCCAAGCACAATCCACCTATTCACTTACCTGGCAGGAGTAGGAGGCCCAGGATGGCTACCCAAGGATGCATGGTGCTATTGGCCTGAAGGAAAGAGAAAGCAGACTGCTTGCTGTGGCCCTCAATCAGATGGTATCAGAACAAGTCTTAATTCTCAGATTGCAACTTTTCCTTTCACCCTTACAGGGCGAATCACATAAGCCTGCCTGCTGGAAGCAAGAGCCCACTTGCAAAGGCTTCAGCTCTCTGTCTGCTCCAGGTGACTGAGAGCTCTGCCCTTTCCAACAGACAGGCAAAGCTGTACTCTGAAACAGTCCCTACTTACCCAGCTCCTTTCCTACACTTAGAGTCCAAACAGAGAAGAAAAGGGAGCAAACATGAAGGAAATGAGAGAAAGGCTTAGCAGGAATCGCCAGTCAAAGACCAGACTTCCCATGGCATAGGTACACTTACCTTAGCCTTGAAGATGAGTCACCTGGCTTTCTGGCAAGAGGAGGGTACTTCTTCCTTTGTGGTCACAATGGCTAGTCCCTGGCCTTAGTCAAATTATCAAATGTCCACTGTGAGTTTCACTTATGGCTCAGGAGACTGCCTCTCAGATAGCGCTAATGAACCACACCCAAGAGGGTTGGAAAGATAAGCTTATAAGTGATTTTGGAGAAGTACAATCAAATATCTCAGTAGAAGTTTGCCACTAGGTACAAGAAACAAATACCTCGATTAATGCCTTTAGCGTTTTTCTAAGTACTGCTACTGCTAAGTCACATCAGAGTGTCTGACGCTGTGTGACTCCATAGACAGAAGCCCACCAGGCTCCCCCATCCCTGGGACTCTCCAGGAAAGAACACTGGAGTGGGTTGCATTTCCTTCTCTAATGCATGAAAGTGAAAAGTGAAAGTGAAGCCGCTCAGTCGTGTCCGACTCTTAGCGAACCCATGGACTACAGCCTACCAGGCTCCTCCGCCCATGGGATTTTCCAGGCAAGAGTACTGGAGTGGGGTGCCATTGCCTTCTTCTTTCTAAGTACAAGAAGATGGAACTTGGATTCATAAAATTTTCTTCTGTAAACATCTATCTGAAGGCTTGTTTTACCAGTTTTCCCAGAGCACAGAGTACTTCATTTGGATCACTGCACTGAATTCCTTTCAGGGTATATTGAGTATCAGTGACTACAGTGGCTAGTGACTTAATTCTTACAGAACAGATAGCAAGGGACACTCCTTAGCTGGCAGTGCCCCCTCATGGTTAAAAATTCAATCATGATTTAGGAGGCAATTCATGGCCATTTAACCCATAGTGTAAAGAATACCTTTTTCTCAGTCAGGCCAGTATTTTGATGATCTTCAGTATGCTCTTATTCGACTCGGTTCAGTTCAGTTGCTCGGTCGTGTTCGATTCTTTGCAACTCCATGAATTGCAGCATGCCAGGCCTCCCTGATCATCACCAACCCCCGGAGTTCACTCAAACTATGTCCATCAAGTTGATGATGTCTTCCAGCCATCTCTGTGGTCCCCTTCTCCTCCTGCCCCCAATCCCTCCCAGCATCACAGTCTTTTCCAATGAGTCTTCCCTTTGCATGAGTTGGCCAAAGTACTGGAGTTTCAGCTTTAGCATCAGTCCTTCCAAAGAACACCCAGGATTGATCTCCCTTAGAATGGACTGGTTGGATCTCCTTGCAGTCCAAGGGATTCTCAAGAGTCTTCTCCAACACCACAGTTCAAAAGCATCAATTCTTCAGCGCTCAGCTTTCTTCACAGTCCAACTCTCACATCCATACATGACTACTGGAAAAACCATAGCCTTGACTAGACCATTGTTGGCAAAGTAATCTCTCTGTTTTTCAATATGCTATCTAGGTTGGTAATAACTTCCTTGCAAGGAGTAAGCATCTTTTAATTTCATGGCTGCAATCACCATCTGAAGTGATTTTGGAGCCAAAAAATATCTGACACTGTTTCCACTGTTTCCCCATCTATTTCCCATGAAGTGATGGGACGGGTGCCATGATCTTCGTTTTCTGAATGTTGAGCTTTAAGTCAACTCTTTCACTCTCCTCTTTCACTCTCATCAAGAGGCTTTTTAGTTCCTCTTCACTTTCTGCCATAAGGGTGGTGTCACCTGCATACCTGAGGTTATTGATATTTCTCCAGCAATCTTGATTCCAGCTTGTGCTTCTTCCAGCCCAGAGTTTCTCATGATGTACTCTGCATATAAGTTAAATAAGCAGGGTGACAATATACAGCCTTGACGTACTCCTTTTCCTATTTGGAACTAGTCTGTTATTCCATGTCCTAGGCACTGCTAATAGTAGCCAAAAGTCTCAGACCACATGTCTTTCAAATCTGTTTTGGTCCAAGCAAAATACCCTGTGTTGCTTCTTCCCATATGTAGAGCTACACTATTACAATCTTGAGTTCATAAATAAATATATACAAGTATAGCTCTTAAATAAATAAATAAATATATATATATGTTCAAGTTGATTAGTCATCATTTTTATCAGAGACTTTCACACATTTAGTAATGCAAGAAATCACAATCTTGTAAAATAGGCCAAATGCAAGTAACACAGCTAGTAGCATTAATAGGGTCATAAGTAAATATTTAGGTTAAGAGTTTCCATTAGGTGTGATCCAGTATTTTACCAGCTCATCTGACTCAATCTGTTNATCAGAGACTTTCACACATTTAGTAATGCAAGAAATCACAATCTTGTAAAATAGGCCAAATGCAAGTAACACAGCTAGTAGCATTAATAGGGTCATAAGTAAATATTTAGGTTAAGAGTTTCCATTAGGTGTGATCCAGTATTTTACCAGCTCATCTGACTCAATCTGTTCTGTACAAATCACTATCTTAAAGGTAATGAAATACTTGTATTGTTCACAAGGCATCCAGCCTAATTCCCTAGTGTTATTAGGCTGATTATCCTTAATTTAACTGTTCCCAATGTAAGGGAGTTTTTAAACTTAAATGATTTAAATAATCTGGTGGGAGTCATATAAATCCACCCTGTAACTAAAAGATGGTCCCTCCTAAAAATCAGGAAGTTACATTTGCTGACTGAAATTTTGTTTGTTATTACTGAGCTTGAGTAACTTTAAAAGAAAATTCATACTATAGCCATGGACAGAGAAAGTACCATTAATTGGCCAAGTAAGGGAGTCCAATCTAGTAATATCAATAGTTTCTCAAACAGAACTATAGCTTTCTTCTGGAATAAATTTCCTAAGGGTCATCCAATTAGACCTGTGGAGAGGAGAAATCCACCAAGGTATCCCAAAAGTACTAGATGTAGGTAACTGATCATATGCCTAACAACTGGATTAATTTTTAAATTATGTGTAAGATTTAGGCCATGATAGAAAAACATGGATTTATGAAAAAGTCCAAGAAATTATCAAACAGAATTATAATATATAATTATATCCGTATTTCTATAATCATAATTATATTATTATCTAATGTAACTATTATGCTGAAAGTACTATAGCTAATCATACAGGTCAGTTTGGTAATCTAGGGATAGCTGTCCACTTCTGATGTTATCTTCTCTTTATCTTGGTGGGAGTGAAGTTTCTTCTCTGTTTGAACTTTGTTTTAAGGTGAGTCTAAGGGCTCCAGTGCAAGAACTCTTTCTAAGTGGAAAATACAAACCCAAAAGTCAATTTCTTTCGTTTGTTCTGTGCACGAGCTAATCAAGATTATCTGACAAGTGTCCTTTGATGTAGGTTGGAGACAGTCCTTTAAATGATGTCTTTCCAAAATGCATAATCTTCTGGTTATAGGTCATGGGGCATCGAATATACAGTAACAAACTTCAGGCCAAACATAGAGTGTCCTTTAAATAATTCAATTAAACTTTACAATAATGTAATCTAACAACAGGGGTCTATCTCGGAAGTGAGTCTTGGGCAGTAAATACAGACCTAAATTAGCAATACTAGAATTTAATATCCATGTGTGTAATTTTTCTCTCTAAAGTTATGTGACTTCTATCAAATATAATCAAATTAAGAGTAATTTGTTTGCAAAAATAAGTCTGCTTTCAGTAAACTTGGCCTGATTACTTATACAAGTGTAACTGATCATACAATCCTTTTAAAAATTGGTTTAGGTCGAACTTTTTATAAAGAATCTCAGATTGAATTTTTAAAAGGCTTCTTTCTCAAGGTGAGAAAAGTCATCCCAATGGCATGCCATCAGATCCCACCTGTGATACCTAAAGATCTGAATTAATTTCTCTCTTCTCAGAGCTCCAAAGTGTCTTCAGATTCCTGCAACGGTCAGGAGGTAGACTTTCTCATTTACTTGATAAGTCTGCTAGCAACCTAAGGGTTTACAGTTTTGGAGGGAGCAGGTAGAAAGAAAAGATACATGTTTCAGTTTTGCTTACAAAGGTATCACAACCAAATTGCTGTAAGTCATAATTAGTTTAAGGGGAAAGGTTTCCTTATATCTGGAAAACAGATTAAAAAGTAATAATATTTCAGACCAGAAAAACCATAAAATCGATAACCATGTTCATCAGTTCACTCAGTCCTACGTAACTAATCCTTGATCTTTGTTAACAGTTTTATAAAGCTTTTAAAAGCCTGCACTTGTCAAAAATCCTTTATGTGAATTTTCTTGACAATGAAGCATTTTTGCAAAGGCATCAGGAACAATAATTGTCAATGAGCAACAAAGATTTTTAAAGACATGGTTAAAGATCCGATTGTGATGCAATTGACAAAGAAACTTCTTTACTGCTGTGACAGAACATTTTAAGATCCCTGGTGGCTCAGAGGTTAAAGTGTCTGCCTCCAATGTGGGAAACCTGGGTTAGATCCCTTAGAGAAGGAAATGGCAACCCACTCCAGTATTCTTGCCTGGAGAATCCTATGGATAGAGGAGCTTGGTAGCTACAGTCCATGGGGTCGCAAAGAGTCAGACACGACTGAGTGATTTCACTTCCAATCAGAATTAAGACTGATAACATTTTACTATGACATATCAGATTCTTAGGAATTCCAATAATTTCTAGAGTATCTAAAACATTTCCCCTTACAATATAGCCTAAGGATGTTTATCATCATCCCTTTGATATGCTTCCCATGCAGTTTAACAGATGACATAAGCCTAGTTAGTTTAATATTTTTATCTTTGATAAAGAGAGAAAACAATTCCCTTAGGTGTCTCAGGACCTTTTGGAAAATCTCAGAGTAAGCTAAAGGTCAAATGAACTTCAAGTAGAATTTGATCTCTGGCAAGTTTCCCAAAAGTATCAAAAGGCTTTAAAAAACACTTACTTGGTCAGGTGGCATCACAGGTCACTGTGAAACAATACTTATTCATTCAACCAAGAAACAATAAAATATTTAAAAGGCAAATACAGAAAGCTATAAAAAATTACTTAAAATACAAAAAAAATTAACAATCTGTTACAAAAAGTAGATCAATATTCTTAAGAAAATTCCCCCCTCTTAATAGAGAGAAACCAAATTCAGGTTTTGCACCATTTTACCTTTAATATTGAAATTCATTTGCCCAATTAAATTAATTCTAACCTTAGTTCTGCCCAAACATAAAATCCTTCCTAAAGTTTCATTTTTCCTCTCACACCTACAGTTTTCTATACTTATAATAATCTGTCTCTTCTTACATATTTAGCAATAACTAGCATCAGAACAAAATTAATTTCTTTTTCCCTAATAAAATGCTTTTTATTTCTTATATCTTCTTCTTACTTGCACAAATACATTTTTCCATAATAACTTTATAGTTTAACTACTTAGAATTATCAAATTTTAAAAAATATTTACTTATTTTACTGCAATGGGTCTTCATTGGGGCATGCAAGAACTTTAGTTGCAGCAGGCAAACTCTTAGTTGGGGCACATGGTGTTTGGTTCCCTGACCAGGGATCAAACCCAGGCCCCTGCATTGAAAGCACAAAGTCTTAATCACTGAACCACTAAAGAAGTCCTGAATTATCAACTTTCAAAAACCTTAATCTCTAGAGAAAACTGAGAAGCAAGCAATTACATACTGTCTTTTACATTAGCATCCCATAGATTGGCAAACTTGAAATACTACTTATAAAAACTCAACATGAAAAAACTAAAATCATTCAAAATTGGGAAAGGAGTACATCAAGGCTGTATATTGTCACCCTGCTTATTTAACTTACCTGCAGAGTACATCATGTGAAATGCTGGGCTGGATGAAGCACAAGCTGGAATCAAGATTGCCAGGAGAAATATCAATAACCTCAGATATGCAGACGACACCACTCTTATGGCAGAAAGCAAAGAGAAACTGATGAGTCTCTTGATGAAAGTGAAAGAGGACAGTGAAAAACTGGCTTAAAACTCAGTGTTCAAAAAATGAAGATCATGGCATCTGGTCCAATCACTTCATGGCAAATAGTTGGAGAAACAATGGCGACAGTGACAGATTTTATTTTCTTAGGCTCCAAAATCACTGCAGATGATGACTGCAGCCAAGAAATTATAAGATGCTTGTTCCTTGGAAGAAAAGCTATAAGCAACCTAGACAGCATATTAAAAATCAGAGATATTACTTTACCAACAAAGGTCCATCTAGTCAAAGCTATGGTTTTTCCAGTAGTCATGTATGGATGTGAGAGTTGGACCATAAAGAAAGTTGAGTGCTGAAGAATTGATGCTTTTGAACTGTAGTATTGGAGAAGACACTTGAGAGGCCCTTGAACTTCAAGGAGATCCAACTAGTCCATCCTAAAGGAATGAATATTCAGTCCTGAATATTCATTGGAAGGAATCATGCTGAAGCTCCAATACTTTGACCACCTGATGTGAAGAACTGTCTCAATAGAAAAGACTGATGATGGGAAAGATTGAGGACTGGAGGAGAAGGAGACAACAGAGGATGAGATGGTTGGATGGCATCACAGACTCGATGGACATGCATTTGAGCAAGCTTTGGGAATTGGTGATGAACAGGGAAGCCTGGTGTGCTGCAGTCTGTGGGGTTGCAAAGAGTCAGACACAACTGAGAGACTGAATCAAAGATCATGGCATCCAATCCCATCACTTGATGGCAAATAGAAGGGGGCAAAGTGAAAGCAGTGATAGATTTTCTTTTCTTGAACCAAAGTCATTGCGGATGGTGACTGCAGCCATGAAATTAAAAGACACTTGCTCTTTGGAAGAAAAGCTATGACCAACCTAGACAGTGTCTTAAAAAGCAGAGACATCCCTTTGCTGCCAAAAGTCCATATAGTCAAAGCTGTGGTTTCTCCAGTAAGCATGTGAGAGCTGGACTATAAAGAAGGCTGGACACTGAAGAACTGATGCTTTTAAATTTGGTGCTGGAGAAGACTCTGGAGAGTTCCCTGGACTGCAGGAAGATCAAACCAGTCAAACCTAAAGGAAATCGGCCCTGAATATTCACTGAAGGACTGATGCTGAAACTGAATCTCCAATACTTTGGCCACCTGATGTGAAGAGCTGACTCACTGGAAAGATCCTGATGCTGGGAAAGATTGAAGACAAAAGGAGAAGAAATAAGCAGAGGATGAGATGGTTAGATAGCATCACCAACTCAATGGACATGAATTTTAGCCAACTCTGGGAGACAGTGAAGGACAGGAAAGCATGGTGTCCTGAAGTCATAGGGTTGCAAAGAGTTGGGCTAGACTTAGTGACTAACATACATAATTTCTAAAATACATGTGCTTTCTTAGAGAAAATGTCTCAATGTGGCACCAAATGTATTTATTAATAGCCCTGAATCTTTAGTTTCTCTGCAAAATGATGTCTACATTTAGTAATTAATGTTTCAGCTACCTTGTTTTATTTGGAAGGGAACTTGATATTTAATAAACTTCCATCATTCAATTAATGTAGGAAAATCCTAAAGTTTCAAGTTACCAAATATTTAGAGACTAGTTATAAGTAGACATTGCTGAAACATGATTATATCTAAAGAGTATACCTAAAGCCTCTTATCTCTTTTACATTTAACAGCTTGATGTTTTATAAAAAATTTCATCATACCAAGTTATTTTTCTTGCTGACAAGAAAATCTTTTGTAGTAAATCTAGGTATAATAAAAGTATTACATTTAATGCTGATGGCTCTAAAAACATGTCTATATTAATTAAACCAACAAAGTTTTACTTTTACTTCAAACATTAATTTAATACTGAATATTTCTTAGTTCACATGAATCTAAAATTCATTTGGGTTAATTTCCTTTATATTTCTGAGACTCTATGTAAGTATTTAATTTTCTTTAAATCAAGTAAATAGAGTTCATTTACAAGTTAATTTTGGTAATGCTCTCCAGAGGTAGACATATCATATCTATAAGGCTCACACAGACATATAGACAGATACAACCAGAGATTTCATAGCTTTATTTTGAGAACTTAGTCATGAATCATCTATTATAAAACACTAGTATTTTAAATAACAGTTGGAGCGGAGAAGGCAATGACACTTCACTCCAGTACTCTTGTCTGGAAAATCCCATGGACAGAGGAGCCTGGTAGGCTTCAGTCCATGGGGTCACGACTGAGCGACTTCACTTTCACTTTTCACTTTCATACATTGGAGAAGGAAATGGCAGCCCACTCCAGTGTTCTTGCCTGGAGAATCCCAGGGATGGGGGAGCCTGGTGGGCTGCCATCTATGGGGTTGCACAGAGTCGGACACGACTGAAGTGACTTAGCAGCAGCAAGTTGTTTACTTGCTTGAATTTAAAAAAGGTTTCTCCTTTTTTTTTCTTAGTCTCAGAAATAGAGATGTTGTAGATACTAGTTCCTGAGAGCACTGGTAAAGTCTTTACGTACCAAGGCACCAGGAGAGAAATGCAAACTTCTCCTAGGAGGAACAAGTCCAACTTCCCATCTAATCACCCAATCCAGATTTCTCCAGTCTCTTTCAACCAACCTCCCGTTGTCTTCCAACTTTGGGGAGGCGAAAGAGAGAGGAGCAGTTATCAATTATACACTGCCAAATAAAACTCAGGATCATCAGTCAATAATTAGACTTGAGAAACAAGAAAGGTCTACTCAAATTCATCTGGACTCGTTGAGGATGAAGACAGACATAAGAGACCCTGCTGGTCTTTGAAGTACCAAGGGCTCTTGATCCTCATAAAGTTCAAGCAAAGGAAAGTCTGGTCTGTGTCTCTTCATGGTCCCCAAAACAGTCAACTGAAATAATAATGCACCATGTACCTGTGAGTTTCTGTTTTATTTGGAGACTGACTGAGTACAAGGAGATGGCCTCTCAGAGAACTCTGAGGAGCTGCTCCAAAGAGGTGGGGGTGGAGGAAGGGGATGTTGGCGTGTCCGTGCTATTGAAACGGTGCAGGCAGGGCACACAGTAGAAGGTTGCTAGTCACAAGGAACAGACATCTCAGTTAACCGACTTTAGCACTTTTCTAAGGATGGGAAGATGAAAGAAATTTGGATTCATAAAATTTTCTCTCAAAAATATCATCTGAAGGCTTATTCTGCCAGTTTTTCCAGAGCACAAAATGCCTCATTCCTGATCTCTGTCCCGAGCCCCTTTCAGGGTGTGTTGAAAGTCAACTACTGCTGTGGCTACAGATTCAATCTTGGTAGAGCCAAGTGGGGAGCAACATTCTTTAGAAGCCACAAGAATTAAGCAAAAATGCAAATAATTACGCCTACCCATTCATTCTACAAGATGTCTCAGACCACATCTTACTGAGTGATATCAGGAGAATATTTCAGGAAGCAGAGTCTGGACTAGAGAGGCTCAGATCCCAGCTCTGTCACTTGATTTCCTCATTTGGAGAATAGCATTGAAAATACTTGCTCTATTTTAATACTTGCTTTAATACTTGCTTAAATATTTAATATTTAAATACTTGCTATTTTAATACTACTTCAATACTCTATTTTAATACTCTATTTAAAATACTTGCTCTCTATTTTATAAAAGTTCATAAGAATTTTTATTAGAGAAACAAGGCTGTGAGTGCCCTGTCTGGGGGTGCTTCAGTCGGAAGAAGGCCTTGGATGGAGGAGGCCCAAGTCTTAGAGCTCCTTGACCTACTTGTACACAAGCTCCCTCCTGTTGCTGGGCCTTCACACATGCTGTGCCCTGAACTACTTGCTAAAAAATCAACTCTTACATAAAACCAAGAGGTATGATTATATGTCTTTAATAGTCCTCCTCAGTTCAATTCAGTTCAGTCTCTCAGTCGTGTCCAACTCTTTGTGACCCCATGAATCGCAGCATGCCAGGCATCCCTGTCCATCACCAACTCCCGGAGTTCACTCAGACTCACGCCCATCAAGTCAGTGATGCCATCCAGCCATCTCATCCTCTGTGGTCCCCTTCTCCTCCTGCCCCCAATCCCTCCCAGCATCAGAGTCTTTTCCAATGAGTCAACTCTTCACATGTAAGGTGGCCAAAGTACTGGAGCTTCAGCTTCAGCATCATTCCTTCCAAAGAAATCCCAGGGCCGATCTCCTTCAGAATGGACTGGTTGGATCTCCTTGCAGTCCAAGGGACCCTCAAGAGTCTTCTCCAACACCACAGTTCAAAAGCATCATTTCTTTGGTGCTCAGGTTTCTTCACATCCAGCTCTCACATCCATACATGACCCTTGAAAAAACCATTGCCTTGACTAGATGGACCTTAGTCGGCAAAGTAATATCTCTGCTTTTGAATATGCTATCTAGGTTGGTCATAACTTTTCTTCCAAGGAGTAAGCATCTTTTGATTTCATGGCTGCAGTCACCATCTGCAGTGATTTTGGAGCCCAGAAAAATAAAGTCTGACACTATTTCCACTGTTTCCCCATCTATTTCCCAATAGTCCTCCTAGGGGTTGCAAAAAGTTGAACACAACTGAATAACTAAGCACAGCACTGCTTTATGATGCTATGCACATGAGTTTAAGTAGACAATAAGAGGTGTTCTACCAAGGAATAGCATATTTCTGGATACCTGCTTTCCTCTTTTTCACTGCCTCTATACTCTTGGAGGGAACACTATTGACCCCACTTCAATCAGCACCAAAGTTTAGGGGGAAAAATCTGAAATGCCTCATACAAAAGTATGCCATGCCTTATTTATTTGGGAGACATGGCCAAAGCCCAGTATATCAGTGATAAAAATGTTCTAATTTAATTCAATTCTAACACTCTTGTAAATAATATATTGACAGTAACAGGGCATGATTCAATGCATCAAGAATTTAAAATATCCAGAATTGTATAATCAGGTAGAGAAAGGGATAAGTAAGCAACTAATAAAATTGGGCAGAATGATAAAAATGATAAACTTATAATTGGACTACGTCACTACTTGACTTATAACGCTCCTATGGTTCTTTGAGGGAAAAAAAAAACACCTAACTCCTTACTCAGATTTACAAAGCCATAGCCCCCGCCAATCTCTCACATTTCTTTTACCACTCTCTCCTTGCCCACAAGGCTCCAACAAATGGAGTACCTTGAAATGTATCCCTACTTTAGGACCTTTTCCTACTGGTGCTTCAGCCTAGATCCCTATTCTTTCACCCCATCATTTTCAAATTTCTTCTATTCATTCTGATCCCTGCTTAAGTCTCACCTTCTCAGACACTCCCTTGATCCTTCTATCTAAAGTTGCCAATCAGTCACTGCCTTTTTTTCAGCTCTCTGCATTTATTTACCTTGTTTCCTATGATGTATTTGAGTGAGAGAGAGAGAGAGAAATTCATCTCTCCTCCCTCTTGTACAGTAATATCCAATAGAACTTTCTGTGATGCTGGAGCTCTGTGGGTGTTGTACAAGCATTTGTAATATGCCACAACAATCAAAGAATTATTTTTTTTCCATTTAACTTGATTTATATATAAGTTTAAATAGCAAAACACGGCTACTGTGTTGGATGGCAATCGACATAGACTATAAATAAACCCCTTCAAGGTAGGCCTCCCCCTTTCATTCTCTATCCCTAAAAGCTTGTTAGGGATTCAATGGGTATTGACTGAATAAAGTATGAAAGCACAAAGGCACAGAGAGAGACTGTTCATTGACTGAGGGGCTGGGATTTTGGATGGGGGAAAGTCTCTTCAAAATGTGACATATGAGTTTCACAACTGGAGAACAGGAAATAGGCAAAGGGTGTTTTAAGTGAAAGAAATGATGAATAAGAGCCAACACAGGGACATAGAACCAAGGCTCTGTGATATGCAGTAAATGTACAATTCTATAGGACTGAATTTTCTGGCAAGCTGTCTCCCACAGGAGCCCCCACTGTCTTCAAGGCTCCCAAAGAGCACAATAGATCTTTTAAATTTGAGCTATTCGACAGTTGCTACTCTAGAATCAACTTTGTGACTCTTTGAAGATACATCCCAGTTGAGGGATGAGGCTCAGGCAGCAAACATGAATTTCCAGCTGCTTACTCTACAGGAAATGAAGCCCCAGTGCAGGCACAGAGAATGAGAGGATCAGGCTCACCTTTGAGAAGGAATGCAGGGGCCACTATGGAGAGAGGCATGAGCACCTGTCAGGAAGCTACTGCAATATTTCTGCCTGGGGGTGCTTCAGTCCAAAGAAGGCCTTGGTTGGAGTCTTAGAGCTTCCTCGACCTACTTAAACACAAGCTTCCTCCTGTTGCTGGGCCTTCACACATGCTGTGCCCTGAACTACCTGCTAAAAATCATAAAACCAAGAGGTATGATTATATGTTTCTAACAGAAGAGAGGAGGGAGAACAGCTCAGGCCCTGGTTGTTTCAACACAGGACCTGCAGGACTTCCTGCAGAGTGTGGAGTAACAGCTTAAAGATGATTCCAAGCAATGTGGCCAGAGCAACTGGAAAGACTGGAGGTGCCACCAACTAAGACAGGGGTAGGTGTGTGTAAAGTTTTGGAGGAAACATTGTGGACTTCACACATGTTGAGTTTGAGATTTTGCAGACACCCAAGTGAAAACTCTTCAGGAGAGGGGATCTGGACCAAAAATACTTATTTCAGAGACATCAGCACAGAAATGGGATTTTAAAGCCATGAACCAGGATTGATGCTCAGAGAATGTCCTTGGTTTATAGACTAGGCCCTGGGACCTTGTGCAAAAGTAGGAGGTAGAAGAGGCACCATCACACACATAGAAATAAGCCAGTGAAGCAGGAGGAACGGTAAAAAGTAAATGGGATCCTATTGCAACCAGGTGCAAGAAATGCATTAACAAAGAGGCAATGATCATGAATCAAATGCTGCAAAGGCAAGGAATGAGATCTGCCTATAGGACAGAGCAACCTGGAGATCATTAATGACCTTAATAAAAGCAGTTTCAGTAAAGAATATTTGAATGACTGTTCACTTTCCCAATCTATGTTACATCTCAAGAAAAGGGTTTACAAGGAAAGAGAAAATCAAAAGAGAATTAAATATTGAAGTCAGGGAACTCTTTCAAGGAATTTTGTGACAAAAAGTAACAGGAAGGGGGAGTTTGGAAATAGGGTTAAGAGAAAGATGATAAAAATAACAGCATGTTTGTATTATCTGGAGATGACTGAGTGCAATAATTGATTTGGGCAAGTAAAAAATGCCTGGAGCAATAGAGGGACAGAAATCACTGTCCAATTAGGGGATTCTACTGAGACATGACTGGGGACAGCACATCTTCGAGAGCAAATGGACGACGGACTCAAACATGGTCATTTGGAAGTGCTGAGGTGCCATTGGAAACCAAGGGGTCATGAAAGCAAGACCAGCCCAGGAGGGGCCTTTGGAAAGCTAGGGGTCATGAAAGCAAAGCCCAGGAGGCCAATGCTCTCCAGCTATCTGCAATTCCCAACTATGAGGAAGAACCCACATAGAGGATAGCTATTTTTTTAAATCTTCTCCAGTAGTTAAATAATCCCATCAGTTATCTTCCCCATCTTAAATCATTCAGGCATTTCCTAAGACCAACGTTGAAACTCTAAAAGCTGCCCAAAAAAGACTTCCCGTGATAGCCACACCCTTCCTTCTATCCCAAGCCTAACAAAACTCCAAGCCAAAACTTATACTTGCTAATCTTTGCAAGATCAACTTTCTAACACATACAAGAATACTATCAAACCTGCAAAAGTCAGAAGCAAATATCAGATAGCTCCTCATTTACATTTTACAAATATTTTAACTTTACAAACCACAGACATTGATGAACAAAATTGTTCACAGAGATACACATACTCCTATTCCCATTTCCTTGATACTATATAACACCCATCTGACAGATAAGGAGAGACTCAGCAAAGGGATGTAGTGACTCTAGGTCACACAGCTTTTGTTTGTTTGTTCCCCTTGCATGCCTTGTGGGATTTTCATTTCCCAATCACACATCTAATCCACCCCCCTGCAGCGGAAGCTCTGAGTCCTACCACTGAACTGTCATGAAATTTCCCACACAGCTTTCAAGTGAGCCTCAATGAGTATTCCTTCCTCCAAAAGTGAAAGTGAAAGTGAAAATGAAGTCACTCAGTCCTGTCCCACTCTTTGCAAGCGCATGGACTGTAGCCTACCAGGCTCCTCTGTCCACGGAATTTCCCAGGCAATAGTACTGGAGTGGATTGTCATTTCCTTCTCCAGGGGATCTTCCCGACCCAAGGATCGAACCCGGGTCTCCCACATTGTAGACAGACACTTTACCATCTGAGCCACCAGGGAAGTAGGTACCACACAATACTGCTCAGTTGTCTTTTGCCCTCTCTTTCCCTTACTGACGTTACCCAAGAAAAGCTTAAACAATTCCAATGTGCAAGTCCATCAGTTCAGTTCAGTCACTCAGTCGTATCGGACTCTGCGACTCCATGAATCGCAGCACACCAGGCCTCCCTGTCCATCACCAACTCCCAGAGTTCACGCAGACTCACGTCCATTGAGTCAGTGATGCCATCTAGCCATCTTATCCTCTGTCGTCCCCTTTTCCTCCTGCCCCCAATCCCTCCCAGCATCAGAGTCTTTTCCAATGAGTCAACTCTTCACATGAGGTGGCCAAAGTACTGGAGTTTCAGCTTCAGCATCATTCCTTCCAAAGAAATCCCAGGGCTGATCTCCCTTAGAATGGACTGGTTGGATCTCCTTGCAGTCCAAGGGACTCTCAAGAGTCTTCTCCAACCCCACAGTTCAAAAGCATCAATTCTTCGGCACTCAGCCTTCTTCACAGTCCAACTCTCACATCCATGTATGACCACAGGAAAAACCATAGCTTTGACTGGACAGACCTTAGTCGGCAAAGTAATGTCTCTGCTTTTGAATATGTTGTCTAGGTTGCTCATAACTTTGCCTCCAAGGAGTAAACGTCTTTTAATGTCATGGATGCAGTCATTGTCTGCAGTGATTTTGGAGCCCCAAAAAATAAAGTCTGACACTGTTTCCACTGTTTCCCCATCTATCTCCCATGAAGTGATGGGACCAGATGCCGTGATCTTCATTTTCTGAATGTCGATCTCTAAGGCAACTTTTTTTCTCTCCTCTTTCACTTTCATCAAGAGGCTTTTTAGTTCCTCTTCACTTTCTGCCATAAGGGTGGTGTCATATGCGTATCTAAGGTTATTGATATTTCTCCCAGCAATCTTGATTCCAGCTTGTGCTTCTTCCAGCCTAGTGTTTCCCATGATGTACTCTGCATATAAGTTAAATAAGCAGGGTGACAATATACAGCCTTGACGTACTCTTTTTCCTATTTGGAACCAGTCTGTTGTTCCATGTCCAGCATCCTGTATCCTGCATCAAACCTGGACTGGCAATTTGTTTCTTATATGATATTATACATGTTTCAATGTCATTCTCCCAAATGATCCCACCCTCTCCTTCTCCCACAGAGTCCAAAAGACTATTTTACACATCTGTGTCTCTTTAAACTTTTCTGGTCTGCCAGTCATTTTGCCGGATTTGATCCAGTCACTAAACAGATTACTGAGAGATTTTAGTGAGCTGGAATAGAATTTGCTCTCTGCTAGGCTCCTTTCATTTTTTAATTGAAGTAGAGTGGATGTACAATATTATGTAAGTTACAGGTGTATAATGTAGTGATTCACAATTTTTAAAGGTTATGCTCCATTTATAGCTATTATAAAGTATGGGCTGTTGTACAATATGTGTTGTACAGTATATCCTTGTAGCTTATTTTATACCTAGTGGTTAATACCTTCTGACCCCCTACCATTGTTTCCTTTCACCCATTCCCTTCCCACTGGTAATCACTAGCTTGTTCTCTATATTTGTGAGTCTATTTCATCATCAATTTTATTGAGTAGTCTGTTTTACCTTTTAGATTCCACATATAAGTGATTTCAGTAATACAGTATTTGTCTTTCTCTGACTTAGTTCACTAAGCACAATACCGTCCAAATCCACCCAAGCTGTTGCAAATGGCAACATCGTGAATGTATGTATACACACTGTAACTTCTTTATCCATTCATGTTTATGGACAATTAGGTTGCTTTCATATCTTGGCAACTGTAAATAAGGCTGCTATGAATATTGGGGTGCATATATCTTTTTGAATTATTGCTTTTTCATGGGGGGAGATATAACCAGGAGTGGAGTTGCCTAGTATACCATAGACCCATTTTTAGTTTTCTTATGAACCTCCATACTGTTTTCCACTAAGGCTGCACTAATTTACATTCCCACCAACAGTGTACACAGGTTCTCTTTTCCCCATATCCTTGCCAACATTAGGCTTTGTGTTCTTTTTTATGAAAGCCATTCTGACAGGTGTCAGGTGATATCTCATTGTGGTTCTGACGTTTTGATTTGCATTTCCCTGAAGAGAAGCAATGTCAAACATGTGCCTGTTGGCCATCTGCATGACCCCTTTGGAAAAATGCCTACTCGAGTCTCCTGTCCATCTTGTAACATGGTTATTCTTTTGACGTTAAGTTGTATGAGCTGTTTATATATTTTGGATATTAGCCCTTTATTAGTCATATTATTTGCAAATAATTTCTACCGTTTTTGTTTTTCTTTCTCTTGCTTTAAAATGAGCAGATGCAAGAAAACATAGCTACTTTTTTTTTTTTTTTATGTACAGGTTTTCTAATTCAACATGTATTCTCTTGCTTACTGACTGCAACATGGGAAGACCAAAACTCCAGAACCTCTGGTCACTGCATCCTGCTGCCAACCAGGCCATTGGGTGTGACCTGAGACCTCAACACTCCCAGCTGCCTGAGCAAAGTAAGCAGGAGTACATTGTTACCCTAAACAATGAGCAATGGCCTCTGGATGTCCCCTTGCTCCAAGGGGCCAGCATGCTGCTGGGGAGCCAGACTGAGCCTCTGAAATGTTGGTGGCAGGTCAGGGAGTGGGGAAGAGGGTGGTCATGACTACTCCTGGGACCTCTACTGCTGAGAGCTTAGCTTGAGGCAGGGTGTGGGGAATGGTGGAAAATGTGAGGGGGAATAAATGAGAAAAATTAACTCATGACCAGGAGCTCCAGGCCCCAATATCTCTCAGAGGCACAGCCCTGAGGACAGACAAGAAGTCACTTGGGCCCTGGGTGGAGCCATCCTGCAACCCATCCATAGGATGGACCCCGGGCCTCTCTCTGGGTGAGGTCGATGTGTCACTCCAACTTCAGCCATGGACAGCATGTGTTGAATCAAGAAGATGGTGGATTTGGGTGTGTAGCAGTGCACATAGGGGTGCTGAAACATAGCAGGTAGGAAGTGATGACCCAGACAGACTTTAGCTCATTATGACTGAGCCCTGGGTATTCTCCCCACCTGGGCCACCAGTGCAGCCCCCGTCCTCAGACTCTGCCCAGGAAGCCAGGCACAGCTGAACCCTCCCAGCCCCTGGGCCTAGTCCTGGCCTTGGCAACCTGGTCTCTCCCTCCCAGAGGGTCCAGCCTCACCTCCAGGGCCTTAGCAGTCACCTTATTGTCCCAAGAAGGACCCTGGTCACACCCAGGTTCCCTAACCCCATGGCAAGCAATTCTGGGCACTGAGGGTGCTTCATGCATCATCTCATCCACACCAGTTAAGAACTGGGACCCTGGCAGGCTCCAAGGGGGTTAGTGCCAAAGAGACCAGGACTGGACACATGACCCCCAGCACAAGGCACCTGGCACAGTTGGGACCAGGCCTCTTCTTCAGATCTCCCAGCTCTGGCTGCTAGATAAGGGCCAGCCCCAAATTCACTCAAGTCCCCCTGGTCAGATGGTCATAGGCCAATGACTCAGCTACTCAGGGGTACAGTGTCTACGGTTCTTGATCATGTTCAACCAGGGGCACAGGAGCAGGCAATTTTTCTTCCTGGTGTGATGCATATCTGCATCCTGTGTCCGGTGTTGATCCATCTGCTCATCCAGGAAATCAAACAGGTACTCGATGGCCAGCAGCAGGGCTGAGCCCCAGTGATTGCTGAAGGTGGTTTGGAAGAGGGCATCCATGAACTTCTGTAGTATGCCCTTGATGGCCAGAACCTTTATCAAGAAGATTTCAAAGACTGTCTTGCTGCCTCAGTTGCCACGGAGCCCTTCCAGGTGGTCACGGTTGTTGACCAGGAACACTGCTACTTTTTATACCAGAGTGCTCTGCCCATGTTTTCCTCTGGGAGTTCTATGGTTTCTGGTCTATATATGTCTTTAACCCATTTTATTTTTGTATGTGATATTAAAGATATTCTAATTTCACTCTTCCACCTGTACCTGTCCAGTTTTCCCAGCACCACATTTTTAAGACTGTCTTTTCTCCATTGTCTATTCTTGTCTCCTTTGTCATTGACTTATTGACCAAAAGTATATGATTCTGAATTCTCCATCCTCTTCCATTGATATGTGTGTCTATTGAGCCAGCACCATAATGTTTTGATTACTGTAGCTTTGTAATATAGTCTGAAGTTGGGGAGTGTGATTTCTCCACCTCTGTTCTCTTTCTCAATATTGTTTTGGCCTTCTGGGGTCTTTTGTATTTCCAAATAAATTTTTAAATTGTCCCTAGTTCTTTGAAAGATACCATTGGTATTTTGGTAGGGATTGTATTGAATCTATAAATTGCCTTGGGTAGTGTGATCATTTTAACAATATTAATTCTTCCAATCCAAGAACATGGTATAACTTTCCACCCATATTATCTTACGTAGTTTTCTAAGTACAGATCTTTCACCTCCTTAGGCAGTCTTATTCTAGGAATTATATTCTTTTTGAGGTAGGTTGTTTTAAAACGATTCAGTATAGGTCTTGATTTAGGGTCAGACTCTAGGCCTGAAAAGTCATATGAATTTGGGACTGTTTATACAAGAAGGAACTTTAACTACCTGGGGCCAAATCTCTTGATTTGTATGTGAATAAACTGAGGACCAGAAGAAATAGACAAGAGGACCTGCAGAAGTCACTCGGGACCAATGCAGAAGTGAAAGCCAGGTTCACCTACCCCTACCCCTACCCCTACTCCACTGTTCTTCTTCCTCAACAAACAGTATTTCACCAATGTTTTTTGTTGTTGTTGTGGGATCTTAGTTCGCCAACCAGGGATATAAACCCACAGCCTCTGCAATCAAAGCTCAGAGTCCTAACCAGTGGACTGCCAGCAAATTTCCATTTATTTCACCAAATATTCATCAAGCATGCCATACTAAGCAGGGGAACATTTTAAGTAGATAAAGCAAACCCACAATCTCCACCTTTGAAAGTTTAGGAAAACAAGCCACCACTTTCAGTATGAATGAAGTCATCATAGGAAACAAGCTTCTGGTTACCAAAGGGGAAGGTGGGAGATAAAGTAGGACCATATAGTTAACAGATACACACTACTATACATAAAATAGACAAGCAACAAAGATTTACTGTATAACGTAGGAAACTGGTGACTCAAATGGTAAAGAATTCGCCTGCAAGCAAGAAAGCCAGGGCAGATATCTGGGTTGGGCAGATTCCCTGGAGAAGGGAATGGCTACTCACTCTCAGTATTCTTCCCATGGACAGAAGAGCCTGTCAGGCCACAGTCCATGGAGCTGTAAAGAGGCAGACAAGACTCAGTGACTTACATTTCATACTATAGGGAACTATACTCATTATCTTGCAATAAACTATAAAGGAAAATAACCTGAAATACATCCACACACACACATGTGAATCACTTTGCTATAAACCTAAAACCAATATAATACTGTAAATCAACTGTTCTTCAATTTAAAATAAAGGAGTTGAGTTACACTGTGCTCCAATATAATTTATATACTTCTCTCACATATAATACCATGTCCATAGATGTTCCAGTTTTTGAAGTTGTGAGTGAGAGGATGTCAGAAAATGGAATGTGAGCTAAGTGAGCTCCTGCTCATACAGCTAGAGGGCACTGCCTAGTGTAAATCAGAACTTCTCCCCAAATTATGAGATGATGCGTCCTATTTCTTCCTCCTCAAAACAATGTTTTCTACTTAAAAATATTGACATCAGAGCTTTGTTTGGGGATGAAAACTTTCACTTTTAGCTATGTGCCTTGCTGCATAATCACATGATTGTAAGTCATTTCCTCTGCATCCATTTTAGGGAAGATGGGTGGATCAGAAAACAAAAAAAAACATGATAGCACTTGGCTTTCATCAGATAAGGTTAAAGGAATTTTCTGAAGGACTCAGTACTCTTCCAGACCAAGCCCACTGCAAGACTTGGCCACCAGTTGAACTCCTGTGCTAGTAGAAGTTATTCAAAATCTATGCTGAGTGTTGTCAAAAGTTTTGTCAAGGCACTGCATTTGCAGTGAGCATTGGGACTTATCACACTGACAACAGAACCCTGTTCGTTAACTAGCTATGTTGCTAAAGAATGTCAACATTTTATAATATTAAAACTTCAAACATCAAAAATCAAAAATGAATTATTTTGAGTGAAAGGAACACTATTGAAATAAATTGCTTTCTAAAATGACTGCCTTGAGAAAAAAACATACATTTAGTAATATACTGAATGGTATAATTCTTTAAAAATATACTATTGTTTTACTGTCATGATACTTCAAATACAATCACATCCTTTGACACAACAATTCCTTGTCCAGAATCATAAATATTGGAAGTATACAAATGCACATCGGTTTTTATATATTTGAAATGGGGAAAAAAAAAAAAAACTAAACTTCTATGTATGAGGAACTGATTTAATAGATTAAGCAGATTTATTCTACTTAATACTACATAGCTGTCTAAGTAAAGGCTGTAGTGCCATTCTCACATGGAATGATGAGCTTCTCTATGTAGTGGAAAAAATTAGGTTACCGTGTGTGTGCATGAGTGAAAGAGAGAGAGAGAAAATAAGAGAATAGCCTAGAACTTTCCTAAATCCAGAGCCACTAGCCACAAGTGGCTATTGAGCACTTAAAAAGTGACTAGTCAGAATGGAGATGTTCTCTAAATGGAAAATACTCACTGAACTGTGAAGACTTATAATTAAGAAAAAAGGAAAAACAATATGAAAAAAAAAACTGCATTTCTACTGGACATTTCTGACTTAGGACTGTTCCTGGGGAGTGGGATTGGGGAAACATTTTGATGGAGAGGACAGGAAATAGGGATTTCAGCCTTTAGTTATTTTGCAGAAAGCACTTAATTAAAATTTTAAAAATCAGAGTAGGAATCCAAGCAAAATTTATTGTTTAGTTAATATTATGTGTCAGTCTTAATTTCTTAGTTTTGACAAATGATACCACAGTTATGTAAGCTGTTAACTCCCCCCCCCCAAAAAAATCTGCTGAATACAGGAATTCTGTACTATCATTACAATTTTTCTACAAATCTCAAGTTATTTCAAAATAAAAACCTAAAAAAAACAATGAGGGAAACAAGCACTCTAACAAGATATATCTTCTGCTTAGAGATTCTTACTTGGAGTCTCAAAGTACTTACTGTAAAGTAACTCACCTACCCACAGTTCCTTGTAAATACGTTTGCTTGAAACAAGGCAGTTAGGATTACTAAATATCATATTCCTTAGCTCCCACCTGAAGTCCCACCAATTCAGAAAATTACTTTCTCCCTTGATGATTAGAAGCTGTCTTGGCTGCTGCTTAGGTACCAGGAATTTTTGCTAGAGTAGGAGGCTTGCTCAGAGAACAGCAAAGGTACCGCCTTTCCATGGACTTCACTGAGGCCTGGGTAGCTAGAAGTTTCAAAGCCCCTTCATTTGCTCCTTGCTGTCTCATCGGCTCCTTGCTTCAGTCCTCGGACTAAAACAACACTAACGTCTAGAGGTTTTTGCTAAGATCTCATCATGAACTTTGAGATTAAAAACATGAAATAAAAATCAATATTATTAGTCTTCACCTTCACCTATATTTATATAGGTGTTACTTTTTACTTAAAGGTATTCAGAACAAGAACTAAACTCGGCATGCAAATGAATAGGAATGGCAGGTAAAACTGGATAATAAAATTAAAAACAGATTTGATATAGATATATGGTTATTTCAGAACTGGCCAAATGAAAATAAATTTAAACACTGCATTGGAGTATAAATACTTTCATTTTACATGAAGTAGGTTTAAAAGGCATGAAATGTAGAAATTACAAAGGACAACATGTCAGATTGTCATAAGGCATGTTGTTAAGTATAGACTATAAAGCTATAACAAAATATTTTCCAAAGGTGACCCACCCACAAAACAATTATATTAAAAATAATGTGGGTATTTAAACAGACATTCTACCACCACAACCACACCTGCATAGCTTAAATACTTTTTTTTAAACATCACTACTTTCTCTGGAAAAAGAGTCACATCATAAGCAGAAGGAGCTTGACTAAGAATTAGGAAAGAAAACTGCTACTATGTAAATGAGTGACCTTTATAATTACAGGCAATACAACTGAAAAGCAGATGTAGAGGATCTAGAATCTTGAAAGTAACACTTCTGATGCATTCTCTACTGCACAGCTTTTCCATTGAGAACTGGCTAAAATCTGAGCTCCCTTAAGCTTGAGAACTCTCCAACCCAGTGTCCCAGTTGCCTCTCTCCTGTTCCCCTTTCCAGCTGAGTTCCAGAAAAGAATGATGAAAATCTTTAAAATTACAGATCTAGGGCACCTAACCTATATGGCAACTGAACTTTCTTCTATTTAATTTTTCGGCACTGCTTTATTATAAGACATAGGTTTCAAAAAATAATAAGCTATTTGTATTGCAAGCTGAAAAGAATGAGAATTATAGGATAGATCTGCAGCAATCTCTTCTGAGGATAGCATGAAAAATAATTTCAATTGTGCCTTTAGATTCGCAATCAAGTTGATGAAAATAAATAGCCCCAGGTTGTTCACCTTAAAACCTAAATAAAGAAACAAGCAATCAGCCAACCAGAGGTGTAGAATTGGTATAGAATTTAAAGGCTCAAGAGACAGTTTTCTATAACAGGTTAAACTGGGGTATCCTCTAATGCACATTAATGAAGTCTCCTTTACGTACAGTTGGGATGGTCCCCTGCAGGAGGAAATGGCGACCCATTCCAGTATTTTTGCCTAGAGAATCCCATGGACAGAGGAGCCTGGCGGGCTACAGTCCATGGGATCACAAAAAGTCGGACACGACTGAATGACTAATACTAGGGGATCTCTACTTACCTCTAGAAAGACTTTCTCAGTAGAAATGTGGAGAAAAATTAATTTGTATTCAGTTAAAAAAATTCAAACTTAAGTAAAATTAAATTTAAATGGAAAAAAATTTTAATGGAAATAAGCATAACGGGATGTTCCCAAAGAAATGACTGACAAGTCAAACCACTTGGAATTTCTGCCTTGGGAATTCTAACACTAAAAGTGATAGGCAGATAAAACATGGCAAGATCTTAAATTTTCATCTGAAAAGATCAGGGAGCCTCTTGGGGCACTGTGGATGTCTATGGCAGAGATCTAGGAAAATTTCTAAGACACTTCTAAGAGAGAAACCACACATTCAATCTTTCTATGTTGTTTTTAGTTAAGTTACCACTTGTCATCACCCAGGTCCTTTGGGGGTTTCTTGATAGTTTGTTTTCTTTCTGCCTCTTCCTCATTACAAATCACTGATACAGAGTTGATCCTACCCTGAAAACCAGGGTCCCAATCCCTGCTGGAACCACTCTTGACACATCTAGAGTGATGCTACACACTACCACTGGCTGTGACATTGAACTTATCCAAAGTCTTCATTTCTTTCTATGATGACAAGGGTGGACAGGAAAAATTGCAATCATACCCAAATCAAATGTCTTTATTAGAAAAAAATGGAGAAAATGATTCAAACAGTTATGGAAGCACATAAATGGAAAAAGTGAAACTCTTTTGACTATTTGTCCTTGTGAAATAACTATATTTAGAATATGCTTCTGGAATATTTTACAGTAAAAGAAAAATTTATACTATTCTAGAACCTTTTTCTTTTTATTAGCAATATAAATTTCTCCTTTGACAAGTAACACAAGCTCTCTGAAACTAGGGATTTTGTCTCTTTCCTTCACTGCTATATCTCTAGGAACTAAAACAGTGTCTGGCACAAAGTAGGTGCCAAAAAATGTTCATTGAATGAATGAATGAAATTCTCCTTCTTGTCAGATCAGTCAGAAGTTCCATGAGGTCAGGGATGTGTCTATTTGGTCTCTGTGATCCCAGCACCACAGTACCTGGCACAAGGTAAGCACTTAGTATCTGTTGAACTAGCAAAACAACTCAATGATGAAAACACCCAATTTTTTTTTTTAACTGTTCCAGTGTGTTGACAATACCACAATAACCAGCTATTCCCCAATTCATGGAAAAACTCTCACAAACACTGTTGCAATAGTTGTTCTTATATATATATATATCCTTGTTTAAAGATTTTTTTAGAATAAGAATCCTTCTCGTGGGGCAATCATTGACCTGGTTTAAATGTGTTTTGAAACCTCTTCCCTCTAGAATTTCATAAATTAAAAACACTTAAGATTAATTTTTCAGCTTGTTTAAAAGCCACTGTCTGGAATTATGCAAAATGATCTCCCTTTCAATTCTCCAGTAGAAAACCAATGCTTCCCAATCCTGTCTAGATGCAGCCTGAACTCTGTAACAAACGGGCTGCCTGCATCCTCGGTGACCAACATCTCCTGCATGCAACAGAATAGCACTTTAGTCATCACCCAGAGAAGGCCGTTTCAGGCAGGCCTCTACTGTTGGCTCACCCAGCAGAAAGGAGAAAGAAGACAGGAGAGTAATAGACTTCCAGGGCCTGAGCTGGAAGAAGACGCTGAGAAACTAAGAGCTGGACAAGACCAGAAACAGAGGATTAAGAGTATTTTTGAGTTCCCCACAAAGTGAAGGTACAGAGCTCTATCTGAAGTCTCCAATGGAAAAGTTTTTCCAGAAATTTACCTTTCTGCTTGTTTAATTTTTTCACTCCAAAGACATTAAGCAAATCTCTATTATGTGTCAGAGTTGTGCCATAACTGGAGAGGGAAAAAACAGGCAAGATGGACCTACTCTCCACCATCTTGGCACTGAAGCTTAAGGACCATTGTCGAGGCACGAAGGGATCTGATTCTGACAAATAAAGACGGCTAGAGACCTACATCTACTTTCCACCAGGGAACAGAATTTGTGTCCTAGTCACTGCTTCTTCTTTTATGAAAAACACTGCTCCATTTCTCTCCATGAATAGAGAAGTCGGTTAGAGATCTTTCCCTTTGAGTAGTACACCCCAAGCAAAACTGGTCAACACACACTGAGTGTACTTCCTTTTTCTCCAGGAGCATCTGCCACACCACAGGCCTTGCTGGGCCATCTTCTTAACTGAGGCCAAGGAGAGCTGGGCATTGGCACTTACTGTTGCAGAGTCAACATTCAAAGAAGTATAAACCTTGAGGCTTTTAGGGAATCAAGACCATCTAGTCCTAATAGTTTCCTAACCTGTTCTGTGTATCACGGAGCTCTTTGAGAATCAGTGACCCCTTTAGACTTCCTGTATAGAGAAAGACACACATGTATCTCAGCACATAATTTCCCCTGTATTTTCAGGAGTTTCATGGACACACCATGCAATTGAATATCTATAATTCCTGAGATCCCATATTAAGAGTTCTTACTCTCTATAAAAGCCCACTTGAGCTCTAATGTCCCAATTAGAGGTCTCTGAGTTGGGTGGATGGAATGCAGAGGCAATGTAGTGCCTGTGTATTACCACACAGGTCCCAGCTCAATCCTCAAGTGAGCTATTTATCTTTAAAATATGGAAAAACTCTGCTTTGTGACCAAGGACATAATTTCCCAAAGCAGTCAGCTGAGCCATCTCATGTTTTCAAAGAAGACAACACCAAGCCCCAAAATGAAATGGTTGAATCTGGTGGCATTGAAAGGTGACAGCAGCCCAGAGGTTGTTAGGATCGCTGGCCCCTGTTGACGGAGCAGTAATACTC
>SJYA01001060.1:0-12658 GCA_006410615.1 Neotragus moschatus | reverse complement strand
TCTCCAGTAGAAAACCAATGCTTCCCAATCCTGTCTAGATGCAGCCTGAACTCTGTAACAAACGGGCTGCCTGCATCCTCGGTGACCAACATCTCCTGCATGCAACAGAATAGCACTTTAGTCATCACCCAGAGAAGGCCGTTTCAGGCAGGCCTCTACTGTTGGCTCACCCAGCAGAAAGGAGAAAGAAGACAGGAGAGTAATAGACTTCCAGGGCCTGAGCTGGAAGAAGACGCTGAGAAACTAAGAGCTGGACAAGACCAGAAACAGAGGATTAAGAGTATTTTTGAGTTCCCCACAAAGTGAAGGTACAGAGCTCTATCTGAAGTCTCCAATGGAAAAGTTTTTCCAGAAATTTACCTTTCTGCTTGTTTAATTTTTTCACTCCAAAGACATTAAGCAAATCTCTATTATGTGTCAGAGTTGTGCCATAACTGGAGAGGGAAAAAACAGGCAAGATGGACCTACTCTCCACCATCTTGGCACTGAAGCTTAAGGACCATTGTCGAGGCACGAAGGGATCTGATTCTGACAAATAAAGACGGCTAGAGACCTACATCTACTTTCCACCAGGGAACAGAATTTGTGTCCTAGTCACTGCTTCTTCTTTTATGAAAAACACTGCTCCATTTCTCTCCATGAATAGAGAAGTCGGTTAGAGATCTTTCCCTTTGAGTAGTACACCCCAAGCAAAACTGGTCAACACACACTGAGCGTACTTCCTTTTTCTCCAGGAGCATCTGCCACACCACAGGCCTTGCTGGGCCATCTTCTTAACTGAGGCCAAGGAGAGCTGGGCATTGGCACTTACTGTTGCAGAGTCAACATTCAAAGAAGTATAAACCTTGAGGCTTTTAGGGAATCAAGACCATCTAGTCCTAATAGTTTCCTAACCTGTTCTGTGTATCACGGAGCTCTTTGAGAATCAGTGACCCCTTTAGACTTCCTGTATAGAGAAAGACACACATGTATCTCAGCACATAATTTCCCCTGTATTTTCAGGAGTTTCATGGACACACCATGCAATTGAATATCTATAATTCCTGAGATCCCATATTAAGAGTTCTTACTCTCTATAAAAGCCCACTTGAGCTCTAATGTCCCAATTAGAGGTCTCTGAGTTGGGTGGATGGAATGCAGAGGCAATGTAGTGCCTGTGTATTACCACACAGGTCCCAGCTCAATCCTCAAGTGAGCTATTATCTTTAAAATATGGAAAAACTCTGCTTGGTGGCCAAGGACAGAATTTCTCAAAGCAGTCAGTTGAGCCATCTCATGTTTTCAAAGAAGGCAACACCAAGCCCCAAAATGAAGTGGTTGAATCTGGTGGCATTGAAAGGTGACAGCAGCTCAGAGGTTGTTAGGATCGCTGGCCCCTGTTGACGGAGCAGTAATACTTGTAGGGATCCTCCACTTCATACATGTTTTCCTCAATGATACAGATGTTTTCCTCTGGGAGCCTCCCCTCTGCTGCTGTATTTGCCAACCCTGACAGAGAAAGGTAGGCCAAAGTGATGAGGCTGTGGAAATAAAGTATTGCATTGAGTTAAGCATTTTCTGGACAATGTGTAATAGAATTGAGAGAACGGGCTTTGCTGAAGAGTTAACAACCAAGCCATGCCCTCTTCTAGGGGATCTTCCCGACCCACAGAGTGAACTTGGATCTCTTATGTCTCCTGCACTGGCAGGCAGGTTCTTCACCACGAGTACCACCTAGACTTAGTCTAAAATTATTAGTTGTTCAGATATTATTCAGTGGACAGAATCATTTTTTTTCTTAAAATATATTTCTTCCCATCTCCCAAAGGTCACAGAAACCCAGTAAAAGTTATATAAGCTTGTGTGTGTGTAGTGTAGTGGAATTAGGAATGGAGACTAATTATGCATTATGACAGATAAGCATTTTTCAACTCTGTTTGTACATTACAATTACCTAGAAAGTTCTTAGAACAATAAGGGCTTCCCTGGTGGCTCGGATAGTAAAGAACCTGCCTGCAATGCAAGAGACCTGAGTTTGATCCCTGAGTTGGAAAGATCCCCTGGAGAAGGGAATGGCCACCCACTCCACTTCCTGGAGAATTCCATGCACAGAGGAGTCTGGCAGGCTACAGTTCATGGGGTCACAAAGAGTTGGACACAACTAACTCTTTCACTTTTTCTCTATGCTGAGGCCTCATCACCAAAGATATCTTTTTCATTTGCTCTGGGGTAGACAAATATGTTTAAGTGCCCTAGGTGATTCTAATAGGCAATCAGAGTTCAGAAGAACCAGGCTGAGTTATGAAATGCTCTGAGAGTGGACGCTGAGCTTCTCATTCACTTCTGAAACCAATGGCCACCTAGAACCTGAGTATAGTAGGTGCTCAATCAGCTGAAGTGTCATCCAAGGTTCCCACCTTCTCTTACCTTACACATAATTCTTACCTTGAATTTTGTATCTTCTCTTTTCTATCAGAATACCCTAAGTAGAAAGGCAAAGTAAAGTCCATTTAAAATGCTTTAATAAAATATATGAGATAAAAAACAAAAAGGGATAACGGGAGGCAAAGATTGTTTAGGGAAATCTGGTCTACCTGTTAAGATTGAATTACACCAAACCACTGATATACACAAAAGAATGGTACAAAAAAGATCTTCAAGACCAAGATAATGACGATGGTGTGATCACTCACCTAGAGCCAGACATCCTGGAATGTGAAGTCAANGTTCTCAAGGCAAGAATACTGAAGTGATTTGCCATTCCCTTCTCCAGTGGACCACATTCTGTCAGACTTCTCCCACTATGACCTGTCCATCTTGGGTGGTCCCACACAGCATGGCTTAGTTTCATTGAGTTAGACTAGGCTTTGGTCCATGTGATCAGATTGGCTAGTTGTCTGTGACTGGCAATGGTGACTGCAGCCATGAAATTAGAAGGCAGTTGCTTTGTGGACGGAAAGCTATGACAAACATAGACAGTGTGTTAAAAACCAAAGAAATCACTTTGCTGACAAAGGTCTATATAGTCAAGGCTATGGTTTTTCCAGTAATGATGTAACGATGTGAGATCTGGACAATAAAGAAGGCAGAATGCCAAAGAATTGATGTGTTTGAGAAGACTCTTGAGAGTCCCTTGGACCGCAAGGAGATCAAACTATTCAATCCTAAAAGAAATCAACTTTGAATACTCATTGAATGAGTGATGCTGAAGCTCCAAAGCTTTGGGCACCTGATGTGAAGAGATAAAGACCCTGATGCTGGAAAAGGTTGAAGGCAGAAGGAGAAGAGGGAAACAGAGAATGAGATGTTTGGATGGCATCACCGATTCAGTGGACATGAACTTGGGCAAACTCGGAGATGGTGAGGGACAGGGAGACCTGGTTGCTGCAATCTATAGGGGTTGCAAAGAGTCGGACATGACTTAGTGGCCAAACGAAAGTGTATGACCTCCCTCACAGTACCTGCCACTGCAAATTAAAATTCCAGCATGACCCAAGTAGGACTGATGCCTGTCTTGGTTTTGAATGGGGAAGACAGCAGTGGAACAGTTCTATGAGATGTTGTGCTTGGCAATTTCACTATTAATGGGATAGAACGCCCATTCTGAAGTGAAAGTGACACTTTTCCCAGCAAAGCTTTACTTCAGCACTTGCAAAAAAAAGACTATCCAACATATTGTGCAATCCTGTACGGTCTTTTCAATGCTAAGCTAAAAGCCATACTTGCAAATGTACTGAAATATCTTTTGTTAGAAAAGCATGGGAAAATTATATACATGCTATGTATATATCACGATGCCATGAGAATACAACTATATTACTCAACGATCACAAGTTCTCAACTGGTTCCTAAATGTGATCCAGATCTAAACATCAACATGATTTTATGACAGTGCCAAGCACGGCAAGGTGGTGACACAGCTAAGACTGCTGTACACTGCTGGGGTCAATGTATGCTGAAAACTACTATGAAGAAAAGCATCCTCACCGGCCCAGCGATTACAGTCCTAGGTACACACCCCCACAGAAATGCATTCACAGGATACCAAAGTCATGTATAAGAATGCCTTTAGAAGCTTTATATAGTAGTCCTAAACCAAAATCAACATAAATGTCCATTATCAATTGGACAAAAATGTCCAATGAACGAATAAAGAAATATTGGTATACAGTGGATACTATTTAGCAAAGAGAATCAATAAATACAGCCACACCACACAACATGGATGAGACCCTCAAACATAACATGGAGCTAGGTACAAGAGTATACAGTGATTCTGTTTATGGAATGTTCAAAATCAGGCGAAACTAATGTACACTGTTAGAAGTCTGGAGGGTGGAGGCATTTGGGAAGGAGAAGAGGGGGAGTAGTTGTAAAGGGCCTGGAGAGGGCATCTGAGAAAAATAGCAACAACAAACACAATTCTATTAATATCAGGTAGGGATTATTATTCTTACTTTATACAGATGAAAAAGGGACTTTTAGAGAGGTTATGAAACACAGCCTATATTATACTTAGTTAGTTACAAGTGACTTTAGCCAGAATTTTAAGCCAGATCTGAGTCTTCTCATTCCTTTCTTCACAATATTAGTATTAAATACAGTGACTTCTTTTTTTTTTTTTTTGCCCACTCAGCACACCTTTCCACTGCTGGTCAGAGCATCTCACTTAGCCTCCCCTCACTCCATGTGGTCCTATGGGAAATACCCATGACAACACTTCGCCCCATGATGGGGGCAGCGTTTGACTCGCCTAGGCTCACTGGACACTGTAAGGGACTTGAATCTTGGACTGTGTGACGAATAATCAATGAAGACTAGAGGAGCTCAGTAATAATACCAGAAGCAGCCAAATGTGAAGCTGTCTGTAGGTTTGATATCCTCTGAAAGCAAGCTCAATGGAAGCACAAGCATGACAGATTCCACACACTGCTCTAACCTCACTCTGGACACAGTGCCTGCGATATCACAGACTCTCAGTAAATATTAAATATCGCTCAATGTATGAATGAATCCTCTGAACTGTTGCATTTCATGTTCTTCCCTTGGCTGGACAGTTTAGAATTTTCTTTATATTATGTAAACTAATTGCTATTTTCTCAGTGCAATGCCAGATTTCCCTTTCTTTTGCAATGACAGCTTCTCATGCTTGCAAGCAAAGAACCCTATCAGAGTATTATTTCCAGCATTGTTACATGTGCCATAATATTTGAGAATACAGTCCTGTGGTGATCTGTTCTTCTATAGCAATGTATTTTCTGTACTATTGTCAACCCCAAATAAGGATGCTGATAGAAAATTCTTCAACTGCGGCATCTCAAGGAACTATACAGTATCATAGGAGAGATAGTTTATTAAGTGGCATGCAGATCCATGTGAAAAAGACCACCTACAATATGTGAGGAAGTAGTTTATTTCTACACTGCATTTGATTCATCCTAAACTTGGACCGGCAGAAATAGCAAAAACCTCAGATATGCAGACAACACAACCCTTATGGCAGAAAGTGAGGAGGAACTAAAAAACCTCTTGATGAAAGTGAAAGAGGAGAGTGAAAAAGTTNGAGAAATACTGGCTGGAAAAAGCACAAGCTGGAATCAAAATTGCTGGGAGAAATATCAGTAACCTCAGATATGCATATGACACTACTCTTATGGCAGAAAGTGAAGAGGAACTAAAGAGCCTCTTGATGAAAGTGAAAGAGGAGAGTGAAAAAGTCGGCTTAAAGCTCAATATTCAGAAAATGAAGATCATGGCATCTTGATGCCATGCGACTGAAATGAACTGAACTGATCTAAACTGATATGTGTCTTGGTTTATTACATAAACTGTGGTAGAAAGTAATAAAAATATATTTTCATATTTAACAAATATAGGGATTGCCTACTACATATCTGGTAGTACGCTAAGCACCAGGGACACACAAAAAATGAATTATGAGCCATGACATCATTAAGCTTGTCTTCCAGTGGGGAGGCATTTAAGAAAGAAAATAAATAGAAAAAGTAAAATAATTTCAAACTGTGATGTGACAGAAAGAAAAGTACTACAGCAAAATGGATTAACCTAGAGAATATCAAAGCCTTTGAATGTGTGGATCACAACAAACTAGAGAAGGAAATGGCAACCCACTCCAGTGAGTGATTGCAGCCATGAAATTAAAAGGTACTTACTCCTTGGAAGAAACATAATGACCAACCTAGATAGCATATTGAAAAGCAGAGACATTACTTTGCTGACTAAGGTCTGTCTAGTCAAGGCTATGGTTTTTCCAGTGGTCATGTATGGATGTGAGAGCTGGACTATGAAGAAGGCTGAGCGCTGAAGAACTGACGCTTTTGAACTGTGGGGTTGGAGTAGACTCTTGAGAGTCCCTTGGACTGCAAGGAGATCCAACCAGTCCATTCTGAAGGAGATCAGCCCTGGGATTTCTTTGGAAGGAATGATGCTGAAGCTGAAACTCCAGTACTTTGGCCACCTCANGGATGTGAGAGCTGGACTATGAAGAAGGCTGAGCGCTGAAGAACTGACGCTTTTGAACTGTGGGGTTGGAGTAGACTCTTGAGAGTCCCTTGGACTGCAAGGAGATCCAACCAGTCCATTCTGAAGGAGATCAGCCCTGGGATTTCTTTGGAAGGAATGATGCTGAAGCTGAAACTCCAGTACTTTGGCCACCTCATGCGAAGAGTTGACTCATTGGAAAAGACTCTGATGCTGGGAGGGTTTGGGGGCAGGAGGAGAAGGGTACGACAGAAGACAAGATGGCTAAATGGCATCACTGACTCGATGGGCATGAGTCTGAGTGAACTCCAGGAGTTGGTGTTGGACAGCGAGGCCTGGTGTGCTGCAATTCATAGGGTTGCAAAGATCAGACACGACTGAGCGACTGAACTGAACTGAACTGAACTGAAACACTATGATGAAGACCCAGCGAGGGGGAGTAGGGTTTTTAAAAGGTGGATTATAGACTCTAGAGCTCCTTTTTGGACACAGTAAGGTGGGAGACAAATAAGTGGAGATAACACCTGACCAGCTGGACAGTCAGTACCAACACCCTTGAGTGATGAAAACAGAAAAAAGGATGATATTTAAGTCTATGGAAATATAGGTTATCATCATCCAGAGGTTATGGAGCTAGGAAAAACACCAGCTCTGGGGAATCTCAACACCTAAAGATCATGCTGAAGAAGAGAAAATAATAAAAATTACTGAAAAGGAGTGGCCAAAGTGAGTCAAGAAGTCAAGAGAAGGAAGACTTTTTTGGAATGAGTGAGGGTCAACTTAGTTGAATATTACTGAAAGATGGATGTACTGCAATGAAGACAGAGGTATCTACTGGGCTTATCAAAATGGAGATCACTGAGCTTGAACTAAAATTACTTCCTTGGCAATTCAGGTGTAGAAGCTAAATGGGACTGAGGGTGTTTGAAGAGTACAGAGAAATGAAATGTAGGAATAACTCATCTGAAATATGCCTGTGAAGGAGAGGAGAGAAACGGGAGTAGCTGGAGATAAACGGGAGTAGCTGGAGATAAATGTGTGAACTAGATCTTATTTTTATGCTAATAAAAAAAAACATAAGTAGGAATGGAGAAAGAGATGATTCTGGAGAAAGCGATCAGAGGAAGAAGGAAGTCATGGCCATGGCAAAGTAGTTGAAACAGGCTTTTACTACTTCATCAGTGCAGTGAGAAGGGAGGGAGGTTTGAGCAGCAGTGAAATATGTGATGCTCATCTCAGACAGTGCACTAGGAAGATACAAGGTTGGCACACATTTCTAAGTGCCAACTTATGGCTTTGATGTCATGATTAAAAACCTGTCACCCTCGTTGTGAGATTTTCTCTAGCAGCTTCTACGGAAAAGCCTGCAAATTGTACACAACTTTCCCACCTATTCTTCTAAGTAGTCATGTTTTGAGTTTTGGCAGTAATCAAGTGAAAGTGAAGTTGCTCAGTCATGTCCGACTCTTAGCGACCCCATGGACTGCAGCCTACCAGGCCTCTCCATCCATGGGATTTTCCAGGCAAGAGTACTATAGTGGGGTGCCATTGCCTTCTCCACAGGGAGTAATCATGTGTGTGTATAAAACATGACTTCTCTCAGTCCTCATCAACCTCTTTCCACATCCTTTTACACAAACCATAATGGTCCCTAATATCCAGGCCTTGGCAGAACTCAAAAAGTGAGTGTTATCAATGCTCCTTATCAACCTGTAGACTCTATATTCATGTGGTCAATTCCCAAACTCCACTGTTACCTCTCCATAAACTCGGGTAAGTGGGAGTGAGTAGCTTCTTTCTCTGAACAATTCACTTACCATTAACGGCAGAATAACAAAAAGGTAAGCAGGATAGCCTTGGTTTCAAATCTTCTATCAATTAACAGTGTCATGTTGGACTAAAAGTTACTTAACCTTTCAACACAATGGCTCTCCAACTGGTAAATGAGAACAATATTAGTACCTTTCTCAACAGGGTAATTATGAGGATTTAATGCACATTAAGCACTTGGAAGCATAATGCACATAAGCCACACAGGATGAGCAGCTCATCCCAGTTTTCCCAGGACTGTCCCAGTTTTAGCACCGAAAACCCACATATTTGGACTCCCCCCGNCTCCAACTGGTAAATGAGAACAATATTAGTACCTTTCTCAACAGGGTAATTATGAGGATTTAATGCACATTAAGCACTTGGAAGCATAATGCACATAAGCCACACAGGATGAGCAGCTCATCCCAGTTTTCCCAGGACTGTCCCAGTTTTAGCACCGAAAACCCACATCTTTCTACTCCCCCCGCCCCCGCCCGCCCCCTTCAGTCTGGGAAGTTTTGGAATGGTTTGTATCCTACACACAGTTGATGTTTACGGATAAGTAAGAAAGACTACTAAAATAATAGAGGTATAAGGCCTTGGCCTCTGCCCCTAAGGGAAGAGAATACATCACAATTATTAAAGAATGTGAGGCTTTAGGAGTGATGGAAGTGTTTGGTCATTAATTGTGGTGATGGTTTCCTGAGTGAAATCATCTACAAAAATTCATTAAGTTGGACACATTTTAAACATACAGTTTATCACATATAAATTATACTTATTTTTTTAAATAAACATAAGTAACTTAGAAGTAAAACGTTTGCTGAATGCCACAATGGAGGAAAATAACAAATGCTGCAACCTTGACCATGACCCAGTGTTAAAGGAACCTGCTGCCCCTCTTTAAAGAACCACACGTAAGAGATAAACAAGATAGAAAATGTATAGAAGGAAGTGATTGTTGATTCATGAATTTAAAAGATTTCTGTTCTTTACAAAATAAGAAAACAGATACTAGAATCAACCTGCCTGAATCTGAATTCCAGCTTTGCCACTTACTGATTCTGAAACCTTGAGAAAACCTTGAACGTTTACCTTCTCTAAGTGTTACTCTCCTCTGCTATAAAAAATGGGGATAACAGTACTATCTACCTTATAAGATGGTGACGATGATAAATATAAAAACATGCTTGTTACATGGTAAGCACTGAATAAAAATGAGCTATTAGTAATCCTGTGGTTTGAAAAGACTAAAGAGTATTCATTCTAATCGATATAACCTAATAATTATATCTAGTTTTGGGTTGGTTCCTATATTAACAGTTCCTTTATCATAGAGGGGAGAAGCACCATCAAATAACTTACATTTGAGAATTAAACCACCAGAGATAAGAATCAGAGCCAGGAAAAAACATTTTGGGAGCGGTCCTAAGATGGCAGAGGAATATGATGGGGAGACCACATTCTCCCCCACAAATTCATCAAAAGAACATTTGAACACTGATCAAATTTGACAAAACTTCTAAATGTTGGCAGAGGATATCAGGGACCCCGAAAGGCAGCCCATTTTCTTCAAAAGGAGATTACGTGTCTAACGGCAACTCCCAGCAGAGAAGCAACCCAGATGCTAGCATCAGCCTCTAGCAAGCAGAGGCTGGACAGGGAGGCTCATGCTGTATTGCTTAGGGTAAGGACCAGGCCTGAATGTCCTCAGGGTAATCTGAGGCAACTAAATTGAGATAGCTTCCAAGACTGTGGGATAGCTATATGGAAAAGCCCTAACCTAAGCCACCACCAGTCTCCCTCACAGAACAAAGGACTGAGCAGAGCTAGCCAGCTGCGGACTGGCTCATCCCCCACTGGAGACAAGCAGGACAGCCAGAGCCAGAAGGAGGCAATTGCAACTCCAGAGAGACATCCTCTACCAAACTTCAAGCAGACTTCACTGCTAACCAAGACTTCTTGGGATTCTGGATGGCCAACGTCCACTGGGAGGATCACAACCAGAGATCAGCTTCCCAGAAGAGACACAGAGCACACATGAGAAGGTGCGGCCACTGAACACCCAGAAAACCGAGTGGCTGGGATGGGGGAGGTGATAAGCCACAGCCTCTAATGGGGGATGGGGGGGAGCTGTGCTCACCAAACATCTGGTCACCTGAGCTTCTCGGACCTGGGAAGGGCACAAAATGTAGGTCCAACCAAGTCTACACCTTTGTGGACTACCCAAGAACCTGAACCTGAGCAGCTTAGACCTGGGCAGTGCATGCAACCCAGGGCCTGCCACCGACAGTTTCCCACAGAGCAACCTAAAGTCTGAGCAGTCTTGGAAAGCACACATGCCTTGAGCAGGGGTAAACCCAGTGTGGCCGAGACACTGCAAGCACTCCTCACACATGCCAGTGACATTTGTTTGCAGTGTTCCTCCCTCCCCACAGCATGACGGAACAAATGAGCCTAAAAAAAGTGACCATCACCGCCCCCTTGTATCAGGGCAGAAATCAGACACTGAAGAGACCAGCAAACAGAAGAAGCTAAAATAAACAGAGGGAACCGCTTTGGAAGAGACAGGTACAATAGATTAAAACCCTGTAGATAGCACTGACTACATAGGAAGGGGCCTATAGATTTTGAAAAAAGTATAAGCCGGACCAAGGAACTATCTGAAAATGAATTGCCCCAAACTGTCTGCAACAGCTCCAGAGAAAGTCCTGATATATATATATTTTTTGCTATTATCATTTTATAAATTTTCTTAAATTTTTAATTTTAAGTCCTCCGTTACTCCTTTAATTTTCATTTTTATAACCTATTATTACCTTGCAAAAAAAAAAAAAAAGACCCTATTTTTAAAGCAAACTTTGTATATATATATTTTATAATTTTGTGACTTTGTTTTGTTTTTTTAAAATTGTATTTTTGAGATTCTAACCTCTAGATTTTTAATCTTTGCTTTCTGGTATTTGTTATCAATTTTGTACCTCTAAGAATCCAATCTTCAGTACCCACTTTTACTTGAGAGTGAGCTTACTGGCCTGACTGCTCTCTCCCCCTTTTGACTCTCCTTTTTTTCCATCAGGTCACCTCTATCTCCTCCCTTCCCCTTCTCTTCTTTACCCAACTCTGTGAATCTCTTTGTCTGTTGTGGGCTGTGGAGAACACTTAGGGAACTGATTATTGGCTGGATCTGTCTCTCTCTTTTTGATTCCTCCTTTTATCCTCCTGGCCACCTCTGTCTCCTTCCTCCCTCTCTCTTCGCTGTGTAACTCCTTGAACATCTCTGAGAGATCCAGACTGTGGAGAACACATGAGAATTGATTACTGGCTAGCTTGCTCTCTCCCCTTTTGATTCCCCCTCTTCTCCTCCCGGTCACCTCTATCTCCCTCCTCCCTCTTCTCTTCTCCAAGTAACTCTGTGTACCTCTCTGGGTGTCCCTCACTGCGGAGAAACTTTTCATCATTAACCTGGATGTTTTATCAACAGTGCTGTATAGATGCAGAAGTCTTGAGGCTACTGTAAGAATAAGACTAAAAACCAGAGGCAGGAGGCTTAAGTCCAAATCCTGAGAACACCAGAGAACTCCTGACTCCAGGGAACATTAATCAATAAGAGCTCATCAAAACCCTCCATACCTACATAGAAACCAAGCACCACCCAAGGGCCAACAAGCTCCAGAGAAAGACATACCACGCAAATTCTCCAGCAACACAAGAACATAGCCCTGAGCTTCAATATACAGGCTGCCCAAAGTCACACCAAACCCACTGCATTGCATAACTCACTACTGGACACTTCATTGCACTAGAGAGGAAAAATCCAGCTCCACCCACCGGAACACTGACACAAGCTTCCCTAACCAGGAAACCTTGATAAGCCACCCATCCAACCCCAACCACAGCAAGGAACCTCCACAATAAACAGGAACCATGCACTGCCAGAAAGTCCACCCCAAACACAGCAATATAAACAAAATGAGAAGGCCTAGAGACAAGGATTCAGAGGATGCAAGAAATGTTTATAAGGGCCTGGAAGAAATAAAAAAGTCAATATATAATGAATAATGCAATAAATTAGATGAAAAGTCCTCTGGATGGAACCAACAGTAGAATAATAGAGGCAGAAGATAGAATAAGTGAGGTAGAAGATAGAATCTTATAAATAAATAAAACAGAGAGGAAAAAAGAAAAAAGAATTAAAAGAAATGAGGACAAACTCAGAGACCTCTGGGACAATGTTAAACACCCCAACATTCGAATCTTAGGAGGCCCAGAAGAAGAAGACACACAAAAATCAAAAAAAGACCATGAGAAAATGCTTGAGGAGATAATAGTTGAAAACTTCCCTAAAATGGGGAAGGAAATAATC
>SJYA01001059.1:0-30442 GCA_006410615.1 Neotragus moschatus | reverse complement strand
TTCACTTAATCCTTCAGGGTTGTAAAAATTGTAATAAATAGCCAAACAGATTTTCAGCATCTTGTTACCGTGGCTCTATTTTTGATACAGGTGTTACTGAAGTATGTGAAATAATAGAAATTCTTAAATGCACTTTGGCTTTGTTTGCATGAGTACGTGTTTTATTACTGTCTATCTGTGAATCTGTTGCATATTCAGAATATAGTCACACGCCTTATAAGTGGTTCCCATGCTTATTTAAATTGCCTTACCATCCTTGTAGAAAAGCAGTTGAACATAAATTTATGGGTTTATATCAGTTTGCAATTCTATTTCATTGACCTATAAATCTACTCTCAGGCCAATGACAGAGTCTTCTTTTTTCCCTCAAATATTTTCAGATTAATTGAGACAACTGTTCTCCACAAATTTAAGGTGTACAGCATAATGATTTGACTTTCATGTATCATTAAATGGTTACAACAATACTTTCAGTAAATATCTATCATGCCATATAGATGTAAAATTAAATAAATAAAAGAATCTTGTTATCTGTGATGAGAACTTAAGATTTANATGATTTGACTTTCATGTATCATTAAATGGTTACAACAATACTTTCAGTAAATATCTATCATGCCATATAGATGTAAAATTAAATAAATAAAAGAATCTTGTTATCTGTGATGAGAACTTAAGATTTACTCTCAGCAACTTTCATATATAACATAGAGCAGTGCATTACAGCTCTGGTTTTTTTTTTATCTTATTACTGAGCATTGTAACTTTTAACTATCTTTATTCAATTTCCCCTCTCTCCACTTCCTGCTTTTGGGATATTTTGATATGGGTCTACTTACTTGCTTGTTTTTGAAGATCTGTGTTAGTTCATGATGCACACATAGTGATACAGCATTACTATACATTTCAAAATGACCACCACTGTAATTCTAATTATCATTTGTCACCATATAAAGATATAATTTCATTATTGACTATATTCTTCACAACTCATATATGTCACTCACTTATTTTGTAACTGAAGGTTTGTACCTCTTAATCTACTTCATCTGTTTACAGATGTATCCCACTTCCTCCTCTCTGACAATCAGCTATTTATTTTTTATATCTATGACTTTGTTTCTGTTACACTTGTTCATTTGTTATGTTCTTCAGAGTCCATATATAAGTGAAATTGTATATTTTCCTTTTTTTGTTTGATTTATTTCACCGGGAGTAACACCCTCTAGGTCCACCCATGTTTTCACAGATGACTTTTTTTCTTTTTTGCAGTTGAGTAACACTCCACCATATAGATCTTTATCCATATGTCTATCAATAGGTACTTAGGTTGCTTCTATAGCTTGTATATAGTAAAAAATGCTGAAAATGGGGGTTTATATATATTTTCAAATTGTATGTGTGTGTGCTCAATTGTGTCCAGTTCTTTGCAACTCCATGGACTATAGCCCTTCAGGGTCCTCTGTCCATGGTATTTTCCAGGCAAGAATACTGGAGTGGGCTGCCATGCCTTCTTCCAGGGGATCTTCTCGACCCAGAGATCAAATTCTCATCTCTTGCAACTCCTGCATTGGCAGGAATATTCCTAGCACCTCCTGGGAAGCCTGGGATAGGAAATTGCAACCCACTCCAATGTTGTTGCCTGGAAAATCCCATGAACAGAGGAGCCTGGTGAACTACAGTCACAAAATTTAGACATGACTGAGACACAACATATGGTAGTTNTCTTGCAACTCCTACATTGGCAGGAATATTCCTAGCACCTCCTGGGAAGCCTGGGATAGGAAATTGCAACCCACTCCAATGTTGTTGCCTGGAAAATCCCATGAACAGAGGAGCCTGGTGAACTACAGTCACAAAATTTAGACATGACTGAGACACAACATATGGTAGTTCTTTTTAAAATTTTGTGAGATGCCTCTATACTCTTTTAAACAGTGACTGAACAATTTACACTCCCTTCAATGGTTCACAGGGTTTCCTTTTTTCCATATGCTTATCATTATTTGTTATTTGTTGTCTTTTTTTTATAATAGACAATCTAACAGGTGTTAGGTGATATCTCATCATTGTTTTGGTTTACATTTACCTGATGATTAAATATGTAAGCATCTTTATTTTTTAAAATAAATTTATTTATTTTAATTGGAGGTTAATTACTTTACACTACTGTATTTGTTTTGCCATGCATCAACATGTGTCTGCCACAGGTATACACGTGTTCCCCATCCTGAACCCCCCTCCCTCCTCCTTCCCTGTACCATCCCTCTGGGTCGTCCCAGTGCTATGAAACGAGTTGCCAGCCCAGGTTCAATGCATGATACTGGATGCTTGGGGCTGGTGCACTGGGACGACTCAGAGGGATGGTAAGCATCTTTTTATTTGCGTGTTGGCCACCAATATGTATTCACTGGAAAAATATCTGTGAAGTTCCTTTGTTAAATTTTAATTGAGTTGTTTGCTTTTTGTTTTGATTTGATGTTGAACTGTATGAATTTTTGTATATTTTGAATATTGAATCCTTGTCAGATACATTGTTAATATCTCCAGTTCAATAAGTGTCCTTTCTAGCTTCTTGATGGTTTTCCTTTTTACCATGCAAAAGGTTTTTAGTTTGATGTGAAGTGAAAATCACTCAGTTGTGGCTAACTCTTTATGACCCCATGGACTATACAGTCCATGCAATTCTCCAGGCCAGAACACTGGAGTGGGTAACCTTTCCCTTCTTCAGGTTTAGTTTGATGTAAGCATATGAAAAATTTTTTGAACTTTGTTACTCTGGCCTCAGGAGATATATCTTAAAAAAAAATTACTAAGTCCAATGTTTTCTTCTAGAAATTTTATGATTTCAGGCCTTCCATTTATGTATTATTCAATTTTGAGTTTATTTTTGTATGAAGCACAAGAGTCCAGTTTAATTCTTTTGCATGTTGCTGTCTAGTTTTCTCAATACTATTTTGTTGGTATTAATTTCCTTTTAAATTTTATTTTATTTTTAATTGGAAGATAGTTACTTTTCAATATTGTGATAGTTTCTATCATACACCAACATGAGTCAACCACAGGCACATATATGTTCCCTTTGTCTTAAACTTTCCTCTCACATCCCTCCCCATCCCATACCTTTAGGTTGTCCCAGAGGATGGGCTTTGGATTCCCTATATCATACACTAAATTCCTAATGTCTTATCTATTTTACATATGGTAATGTATATGTTTCAATACTACTCTCACAAGTCATCCCCCCCTCCTTATCCTCTGCTGATATTAAGTCTGTTCTTCACATCTGTGTCTCCTTTGCTGCCCTGCAAGGAAGATCATCAGTATTATCTTTTTAGATTTCATATATATATGTTAATATATAACATTTGTGGGACTTCCCTGGTGGTTCAGATGGTAAAGAATTTGCCTACAATGCAAGATACCCGAGTTTGATCCCTGGATCAGGAAGAACCTCTGGAGAAGGGAAAGGCAACCCACTCAGTATTCTTGCCAGGAGAATTCTATGGACAGAAGAGCCTAGCAGGTTCATGGGTCCACAAAGAGTTGGACACAACTAAGCAACTAACAAACATGTAATACTTGTTTTTCCCTTTCTGATTTACTTCACTCTGTATAATAGGCTCTAGGTTCATACATCTCACTAGAATTGAGGTAAAGGTGTTCCTTTTTACAGCTGAGTATTATTCCATTGTGTACATGTACCACAACTTTTTTATCCATTCATCTTCTAATGAACATCTAGGTTGTTTCTACATCCTAGCTATTTTAAATAGTGCTTCAGTGAACACTAGGGTACATATATTTTTTTCAATTATGATTTTTTGAGGGTATATGCCCAGTAGTGGATTACTTGGTCATATGGTAATTTCATTCTTAGTTTTTTAAAAAGAATCTTCATACTGTTCTCCATAGTGGCTGTTGCAGTTTGCATTCCCACCAACAGTGCAATATGGTTCTCTTTGCTCCACATCCTCTCTAGCATTTATTGCTTGTAGGCATTTAAATGATGGCCATTCTGACCAGTGTGAAGTGTTACCTCATTGTGGTTTTATTTTGCATTTATCTAATAATGCTCAAACTACCACACAGTTGCACTCATCTCACATGCTAGTAAAATAATGCTAAAATTCTCCAAGCCAGGCTTCAGCAATATTTGAATCGTGAACTTCCAGTTGTTAAGGCTGGTTTTAGAAAAGGCAGAGGAACCAGAGATCAAATTGCCAACATCTACTGGATCATGGAAAAAGCAAGAGAGTTCCAGAAAAACATCTATTTCTGCTGTATTGACTATGTCAAAGCCTTTGACTGTGTGGATCACAATAAACTGTGGAAAATTCTGAAAGAGATGGGAATATCAGACTACCTGACCTGCCTCTTGAGAAACCTATATGCAGGTCAGGAAGCAACAGTTAGAACTGGACATGGAACAATAGACTTGTTCCAAAATGGAAAAGGAGTGCATCAAGGCTGTATATTGTCACCCTGCTTGTTTAACTTCTATGCAGAGTACATCATGAGAAACGCGGGGCTGGAAGAAGCACAAGCTGGAATCAAGATTGCCAGGAGAAATATCAATTACCTCAGATATGCATATGACACCACCCTTGTGGCAGAAAGTGAAGAGAAACTCAAAAGCCTCTTGATGAAAGTAAAAGAGGAGAGTGAAAAAGTTGGCTTAATGGTCAACATTCAGAAAACGAAGTCATGGCATCTGGTCCCATCACTTCATGGGAAATAGATAGGGAAACAGTGGAAACAGATTCAGACTTTATTTTTCTGGGCTCCAAAATCACTGCAGATGGTGACTGCAGCCATGAAATTAAAAGATGCTTACTCCTTGGAAGGAAAGTTATGACCACCTAGTTAGCATATTCAAAAGCAGAGACATTACTTTGCCAACAAAGGTCCATCTAGTCAAGGCTATAGTTTTTCCAGTGGTCATGTGTGGATGTGAGAGTTGGACTGTAAAGAAAGCTGAGAACCAAAGAATTGATGCTTTTGAACGGTGGTGTTGGAGAAGACTCTTGAAAGTCCTTTGGACTGCAAGGAGATCCAACCAGGCCATCCTAAAGGAGATCAGTCCTGGGTGCTCTTTGGAAGGACTGATACTAAGGCTGAAACTCCAATACTTTGGCCACTTCATGCAAAATTTTGACTCATTGGAAAATACTCTGATGCTGGGAGGGATTGGGGGCAGGCGGAGAAGTGGACGACAAAAGATGAGATAGCTAGATGGCATCACTGACTTGATGGACATGAGTTTCGATGAACTCTGGGAGTTGCTGATATACAGGGAGGCCTGGCGTGCTGCGATTCATGGGGTTGCAAAGACTTGGACATGACTGAGTGACTGAACTGAACTGAATAAAGAGTGATGTTGAGCATCTTTTCATGTGTTTATTAGGCATCTGTATGTCTTCTTTGGAGAAATGTTTGTTTAGGTCTTCTGACAATTTTTCGATTGGTTGTTTGTTTTTCCAGTATTAAGATGCATGTGCTTCATGTATATTTTGAAGATTAATCCTTTGTCAGTTATTTCATTTGCTGTTATTTTCTCCTATTCTGAGGATTGTCTTTTCACCTTGTTTGTAGTTTTCTTCTTTGTGCAAAAGCTTTTAAATTTAATTAGGTCCCATCAGTCTATTTTTGAAAAATATCCACTACTCTAGGAGGTGGGCCATAGTGGATCTAGCTGTGATTTATATCAAAGAGTGTTCTGCCTATGTTTTCCTATAATTGTTTAAAAGTTTCTAGTATTATATTTAGGTCTTTAATCCATTTTAAGTTTATTTTTGTGTATGATGCTAGGAAGTATTCTAATTTCATTTTGTACATGGTTTTTCCAGTAGTCATGTATGGATGTGAGAGTTGGACTGTGAAGAAAGCTGAATGCTAAAGAATTGATGCTTTTGAACTGTGGGGTTGGAGAAGACTCTTGAGAGTCCCTTGGACTGCAAGGAGATCCAACTAGTCCATCCTAAAGGAGATCAGTTCTGGGCGTTCATTGGAAGGACTGATGCTGAAGCTGAAACTCCAATACTTTGGCCACCTCACGTGAAGAGTTTACTAATTGGAAAAGACCTTGATGTTGGGAAGGATTGGGGACAGGAGGAGAAGGGGATGACAGAAGATGAGATGGCTAGATGGCATCACCACCTTGATGGACATGAGTTTGAGTGAACTCCGGGAGTTGGTGATGGACAGGGAGGCCCGGCATGCTGCAGTTCATGGAGTCACAAAGAGTCGGACACGACTGAGTGACTGAACTGAAGAGAACTGAAATTGAAAAAAAAATGTATTTTTTCCACAACATCACTTATTGAAGATATTGCCTTTTCTCCATTGCATATTCTTTCCTCCTTTGTCAAAGATAAGGTGCTCATAGGTGTGTGGGTTTATCTCAGGGCTTTCTATCTTGTTTCCTTGGTTTTTACTGCTGTGTGCCTGTACCGTACTATCTTGATGACTGTAGCTTTGTAGTATAGTCTGAAATCAGGAAATTTGATTCCTCCAGCTTCATTCTTTTTTAAGAGTGCTTTGGCTATTCAGGGTCTTTTTTGTTTCCATATGAATTGTGAATTTTTTTTTGTCCTAGTTCTGTGAAAAATACTATTTGTAGTTTGATAAGGATTCGTTGAGTCTGTGGATTGCTTTGAGTAGTATAGTCATTTTCATAGTATTGATTCTTCCAACTCAAGAACATGGTCTATCTTTCCATCTGTTTGTGTCATCTTTGATTTCTTTCATCAGTGCCTTATAGTTTTCTGCATATAAGTCTTTGTCTCTTTAGGAAGTTTTAGCCCCAGGTATTATATTCTTGCAATGGTGAATGGGGTTGCTTCCTTAATTTCTGTTTCTAATTTTTCACTGCTAGCATATAAGAGTGAAAGAGATTTCTGTGTATTAATTTTATAAACTGAGATTTTCCTATATTAGTTTCTGGTGGCATCTTTAAGGTTTTCTGTGTATAGTATCATGTTGTCTGCAGTAAGAATTTTGCTTATTCTTTTCCAATCTGGATTCTTTTTATTTATTTTTCTTCTCTGATTGATGTGATTAGGATTCCAAAATTATAGTGAATAATATTGGAAAAAATGGGCACCCTTGTCCTGCTCTTGATCTTAGAGAAAACTCTTTTCAGTCTTTCACCACTGAGGATAATGTTTTCTGTGGGTTTGTTGTATATGGCCTTTATTATGTTGAGGTACATTTCTTCTATGCCAACTTTCTGGAATTTTTTTTTTTTATCATAAGTGAGTACTGAATTTTGTCAAAAACTTTCTTTGTAACCACTGAGGTTATTTTATATATATATATATATTTGTCATTCAGTTTGTTAGTATGGTATATCAACATTGTGTATATTGAAGAATTCTTGCATTCCTGTAATAAATAAAGCCCTCTTGACCATGCTGTATAATCCTTTTAATGTGCTGTTGAATTCTGTTTGCTAGAATTTTATTGAGGATTTTTACATTTATATTCGTAAGCGATATTGGCCTGTAATTTTCTTTGTCTGGTTTTGGTATCAAGGTGATAATAGCCTTATAGAATGAGTTTGGGAGTTTTCTTTTCTGTGCAACTTTCTGGAAGAGTTTGAGCAGGATAGGTGTTAACTCTTCTCTAAACTTTCAGTACAATTTGCCTATGAAGCCATCTAGCCCAGGGCTTTTGTTTATTGGAAGATTTTTGACAATAATTTTGATTTCTATGCTTGTGATTGGCCTGCTTATATTTTCTATTTCTTCCTGGTTCATTTTTGAAAAGTTAAACATTTCTAAGACTTTGTCTATTTGTTATAGATTGTCCATTGCATCGGTGTATAGTTGTCTTTATTAGTCACACAACTTTTTGTATTTCAGTGGTTTTGTTTGTAATTTCTCCTTTTTCATTTCTGATTTAATTGATTTTCCTTTCTCTTTTTTGCCTGATGAGTCTGGCTAAAGTTTTATCAATTTTATCTTTTTTTTAATCCCAAAGATTGTTTTATTCTTTAGTGGAAAAAAGCCATTAATATTCAAATGAAAATGATCACATTAAAAAACTTATGTAAGAAACGGCGTCCAAGGACATTCAAGTAGCAGTGAGAGGGACATGCTTCAATAGTCCATCAGTTTTCTTCAAAATATTACTTGACAGAATACAATTAAGTTCAGTGGCTGTGAAAATTCATATAATTTCTTATTGTTGTCTTGAGACACAAAAGTTCACCATTGCAGTGTTTTTTTTTTTAATGTTTGTTTATTTTTAATTAATTGATGATTGCTTTACAATATTGGTTTGATTTCTGTCATACATCAATATGAATTAACCTGCAGTGTATCTATGACCCCTCCCTTTTGAATCTCCTTCCCACTTCCCACCCACTCCCACCCCTCTAGGTTATTACAGAGCCCCAGTTTGATTTCCCTGAGTCATACAGCAAATTCCCATTGGCTGTCTATTTACATATGTTAGTGTATATGGATCCATCCTACTGTCTCCATTCATCTCACCCTCTCCCTGTTCTCCCCGACTCTTATCCATAAGTTTATTCTCTATGTCTGCATCTCCACTGCTGCTCTGTGAATAGATTCATCAGTACCATCCTTCTAGATTCCATATAAGATAAGATATCAGTTGCTCAGTCGTGTCTGACTCTTTGTGACCTCCATGGACTGTAGCTCACCAGGCTCCTCCGTCCATGGAATTGGAGTGGGTTGCCATTTCCTTCTCCTGGGTATCTTCATGACCTGGGGATTGAACCCAGACCTCCAGAATTTCAGGAAGACTCTTTACCATCTGAGCCACCAGAGATGCATTANAGTTTGATTTCCCTGAGTCATACAGCAAATTCCCATTGGCTGTCTATTTACAGATGTTAGTGTATATGGATCCATCCTACTGTCTCCATTCATCTCACCCTCTCCCTGTTCTCCCCGACCCTTATCCATAAGTTTATTCTCTATGTCTGCATCTCCACTGCTGCTCTGTGAATAGATTCATCAGTACCATCCTTCTAGATTCCATATAAGATAAGATATCAGTTGCTCAGTCGTGTCTGACTCTTTGTGACCTCCATGGACTGTAGCTCACCAGGCTCCTCCGTCCATGGAATTGGAGTGGGTTGCCATTTCCTTCTCCTGGGTATCTTCATGACCTGGGGATTGAACCCAGACCTCCAGAATTTCAGGAAGACTCTTTACCATCTGAGCCACCAGAGATGCATTAATATACAATATTTGTTTTTCTCTTTCTGACTTACTTCATTCTGTATAATAGGCTCTAGGTTCATTCACCTTATTAGAACTGACTCAAATGTGTTCTTTTTGTGGCTAAGTAGTATTCCATTGTATATATGTACCATGGCTTCTATATCCACTCATCTGGCAATGGACATCTAGGTTGTTTCCATGTCTTGGCTATTGTAAACAGTGCTGCAATGTGTTGCAGTGCTTTCAAATGAATGACCAGTCAAGTGTTACTTCTCAGGTAAAAAGACCACTCACTGGTAGATTCCTTATATTGGAAAGGATGTTCTTTCACTGCAGGAAAATCAACTCCTAAGAAAAGAAAACTGGTCTGTGCAGAACCTTTCACAACTCATTTTTCTCCAGGTTGTCCAGATCCACATCACTCAGATCAATGTCTTCTTCCATAGGAAGTTCACCATACTTGCCATCCCAGGACTTCCTGGTGCTGATGGCAGGGAAAACCCCAATTATTTTCTATTGTACTTTCAGATCTATTTCATTTATTTCTCTCTGATCTTCATGAGTTCTTCTGAAGCTTCTACTAAATTTTATTTTCTAGTTTCTTTAGGTGTAAATTTAGGTTATTTGAGATTTTTCTTGTTTTCTGAAGTAAGTGTATATATATATATNAGGCAAATTTGGCCTTGGAATGCAGAATGAAGCAGGGCAAAGACTAATAGAGTTTTGCTAAGAAAATGCACTGATCATAGCAAACACCCTCTTCCAACAACACAAGAGAAGAGGTACATAACCACAATTTAAATATGTGACTGAGGGAAAATAAAAAACCTCAAAAGCTTAAATGGATTTCAGAGTGCCCTAAAATCGACAACTACAAAAGGAGGGGAAGAAAAAAAATTCCAAATGATTCTACAGAACGAGTTGAAAAATAAGAATAATAAGTGTTTTTCTTGAGTCACTGCTGTCAGAATCCTTTCCCTCACTGGGAGTCGCAGTTCACCTTACCTGCCTAGGATGCCCTCCAACACTGTGCTGATCTCTGGAGCTGCTGTGGGGGCAACTCATTCTAATCTGGTTCTACTCCTGTGTGTTCTTGCCTCCAATGTTAACAGCTATCAGAACTACTGCATCTTCTTTTGTGGGAAATCTCAATGACCTTTTATATATACCATAGACACAGAGTCTGCCTAGTTAATGGTATATTTAATCTGCAGCTTTTACAGCAGATGGGAAGGTTTTGGGTCTTCTTCCTTAGCCACACTGCCTCTGGGTTTCAATTGTGGTTTTATTTCTACCTCTAAACGTGGGTTGTCCACTGTAGTTTGCTCCTGAAGCTGCCCTGGAGGCCTTGGGTTTGCCCCTGTGATGGCCAAGTGTGGAGGTGGTGCAGCTGCTTGGGTTGCAGGGGTTCTGGCAGCACCATGTACTCAGGGGAGTTGGCAGCTAGGGCAGCAGGGAATATAGTGCTCTAGAAGGGTATGGCTGGAGAAGGCAATGGCAACCCACTTCANGCCCTGGAGGCCTTGGGTTTGCCCCTGTGATGGCCAAGTGTGGAGGTGGTGCAGCTGCTTGGGTTGCAGGGGTTCTGGCAGCACCATGTACTCAGGGGAGTTGGCAGCTAGGGCAGCAGGGAATATAGTGCTCTAGAAGGGTATGGCTGGAGAAGGCAATGGCAACCCACTTCAGTGTTCTTGCCTGGAGAATCCCAGGGTCGGGGGAGCCTAGTGAGCTGCCATCTACTGGGTCATACAGAGTCGGACACGACTGAAGCGACTTAGCAGCAGCAGCAGGAGCAGAAGGGTATGGCAACCGGTATTGACCAATATGCTCCAGTATTCTCGCCTAGAGAACTCCCTCCGTGACAGAGAAGCCTGGCAGGCCACAGTCTACAGGGTCAGAAAGAGTCAGACACTACCAAAGAGACCCTGTGCACATAGACCAAGGCTTTTTTTTTTTTTTTTGCCTCTGGCAGGTCTGCCCCAGTGAGAGTTGAGCATCAAGGTGGCACAGCTGCTTGGCCTATAGGGACCCTGTGTGCAGAGACACAGACTGCCTCCACCACAGGAGTTATGGCCCTATCAGTCTTTGTTGAGACTCTTGTAGCTGGCAATTAGAAGGTTTCTTTGGCCAGTCTTTCTCCATAGCTCCACCCATTCAGATACTTAGGGGGTTATCTTGCTTGGGGTCCTTCTCTGTTGTTTGGCATGCCAGCACTTAGAGGGGCCCCCCTGACTGGGGTCCTACTCTGTAGTTCAGTGCATCAGTAACTTAAAGGAGTACCCTGGGTGGGGTCCAACTCTAGTTCAGTGCATCAGGCATTTGACGGGCCAGCCTCTCTATTGTTCAGCTGCTGGTGCTGGTGTATGGAGGGATAGAGGCTGTGGTGATGGTTCCACCCCTTACATGTGACTCAGCAGTATCGCCTTGCTTCCATGACTACCTACCTTTCCTCCACTGCCATTTCCCACCACAATCTCCTCCCTCACCTCCCTCAATCTGTCTCTCTGCAGTCAACAGCAGCCCTTGCCCTGGGATTGCTCTACAATCCCTAAACTCCAGCTCCCAGGGATGTGCCTTCCAGTGAACCATCATTCCTGTCCAGAATATGTCTGGCTGTGGCAAAGATTGTCTGATTCCCATTCTATTTAGGCTGCCACAGATCAGTTGTTTCACTCTCAGTGTTAAATGTTTCTCCTCTGATTCAGTTGCCCCGATGTGGGGTTAAGACCCCTGCTTCAGTTTCCCCACCCACCGAGGGCAGGTCCAGGCTTACTAACACTTCTGATTTTCCCCCTAGTTATTTCATTCTACCAAGTTTTGCATGGTTCTATATATTCTTTTCCAAGGTACTCCTGTACGCTCTCAGCTGGTGCTCTGCATGCACTTCTGTGTCTGAAGGTGTATTCCTGATGTATCCATGGAGAGAGATGTACTCCACATCCACCTACTCTTCTACCATCTTGTTCTTCTCTGGCTTATTTCTTAATTTCAAACAAACACATTTTAACAACTCAACATTTGTACTTTACTCACAATTTTGACATCTTATTTTACAATCTATTTCACAACTTTTATTCAAGAAAGTACTAGAGGGCCCAGAGATATCAATCAGATAAGAATAAGAAGTGAAAGGCTTATAAATCAGAAAAGAAGAGGTAAAATTGTTATTGTATGACATATTTGTTGTTGTTTTATTGATAAGTCATGTCTGACTTTCTATATGTAGAAAACCCTAGACTCCACACAAAGATTACCAGAATTGATAAATGAATTCAACAATGTAGCAGGATGTAAGACTAATATATAGATATCTGTTGTATATTGTTAGTTCTTTACACTAACAATGAGGTATCAGAAAGAGAAAGTCAAAAAAATTAAAATCACATCAAATAATATAATTAAGAATATACTTAATTAAGGAGGTGAAGAATATATATAGTAAGAAATATAAAACATTAGTAAAGGTGATTGAAAAAGATTCAAGAAAATGAAAAGATATCCCATTCTCTTGAATTGGAAGGATTACTATAGTTAAAGCAGCCCTGCTATTCCAGTCTACAGATTAAAATCTTGAGGGGAAAGCATCTTGAAGGGAAAGCAACAATGCTGGAAACAAACTCTTCCAGATTTCAGACAACACTGCAAGGCTGTAGTAACCAAAACATTGTGGTATTGGCATGAAAACAGACATATGGATCAAGGGAATGGACTAGAGTGCTCAGAAATAAATCCACGCACTTGCAGTCAATTAATCTTCATCCAATGATGCAAGAAAGTAGAGTGGAGAAAAGACAGTTTATTCACCAAGTGGTATTTGGACAGCTGGACAGTTTACATGTAAATGAATGAAGTTAAACAGTCCCTCATACTATATAAAAGTAAACTAAAAATGGCTCAAAAGTTTAAATATAAGACATACTACCATAAAGCTTCTAAAAGAGTATTTTGGCAAAATATTCCCTGATATAAATGATAGCAATATTTTCTTAGGTCAGTCTCCCAGGGAAAAGGAAATAAAAACAAAAATAAGTAAATGAGACCTAAGTTATAAGCTTTTGAACAACAGTGTGCATGCTCCATCACGGTCGTGTCAGTCTTTCAAGTATTGTTTCCACCTGACCACTGGTGCAGGCCCACTGAGGTTAGGTCCCAGTTGTGCAGTAGTCATGCACCTGAACTGCTGTGGGAACCATAGAGGCAGCTTAAACTCTGGTCTGGCCCTACTCCCATGTGAATATGCTCACAGAGCCCATAGCTGCTAACACCAGATCTGCCCCAGCTGCAAGAACACTTGTCTTTCTGGATATTTTGCAGGTGCTGAATTTAGGATGCCACCAGTAGAGTTATAACTCCACAGTTCATGCAGCTGTGAGGAGTGATTTCAGCTCTTACTTCTTAGTCACATAGCTGCTGGGGCTCAGCTGTGGTTTCAGATCCTCCTCTAGCTGAATTCCTACTGGGGGAGGGGAGCTATCTGCACTCTCCCAGGACAGTAGGGTGGGTCCTGGTATCCACTGGCAGATTTCCTATTTATAGAAGTTTTTCCATCCCTCCTGAACAGTAGGACAGGTCCTAGCACCCAGTGACAGGTTTTGCAGTACTGAGAGCTATCCACACCCTCCTGGGCACTAGGGCAGGTTCTGGCACTTACTGATGGATTTTCCAGCTGCAGAAGCTTTCTATGCCCTTCTGGGACAGCAGGGTGTGTCCCATCACCTACTGGTGGGTTTCCCAGTAGTGAGAGCTATATGTGTTCTCCCAGGACTGCAGATCATATTCTAACATCCTCCGAAGGAGCTCCTAGTCATGGAAGCTATCTTCACCCTCCCAGGATAGCATGGACAGGTCCTGGGGCCCCCTGGCATAATTCCCAGTAGCTGGATCTATCCACACCTCTCTGGGTCAGCAGGACAGAGCCTGGGTCCCACTGAAAGAGTTGCTAGTGGCTGGATCTGTCTGTGCCCTCTGGGTCAGCAAGGGTTGGGTCTAGCATCTGTCTCTGGCTTGGAAGAGGTGATCAGTGCCTGCCTCTGGAGCCAAAGATGGCAGTGGTGTGTTGTGTCCACCCTCAGAGCTTCTGTAGATGATGTCCTGTTGCCTGGGAGCCCTCACCCAGAAAGAGTTCTTAATGCTGCTCCAACCCCTCTCCTCATGTGCCTTTCAATAGTGGTGCCTTATCCATCTGGTGGGCCCAGGCTTCTTCCTAGGACACTTCCAGCTGGAATAGTCCAACCTCTTCAGGCTGTTTCTACACCTATCCCTGGTACTCTCCTTGAGACTAGGCTTCAGAGTGAGTTTCAGCACTGCACTCCCACCCTTAATGACTGAAAAGTGTCTCAGGTTGGAGAGCGCAGAGTGGTGGTATCGAGCAACCTGGTGCAGGTTACTTTCTATTTTACCTTTCACAGACTGGTTGCTGCTATCACTTTTTAGATTCTGAGACTCCCCCTCCATCCAGTCTAATTTTTCTGCTGGTAAGGAGCCTTCCCAAGGTGAAGGCAACGTTCCTCCTTCACAGCCCCCTCCCTGGGCACAAGCCCTGTTCTGATTCCTTTTTCTTTTCTTTTTCCTTTTTTCCTACCCAGTTGCATGGAGGTTTTCTTTCTTTTTTCTTTTTTAAGACATCTGAGGTCATCTGTTGGCAAAATAGCTATTCTGTGTTAATTGCTCCCCAGTGGCACTAGTGGTAAAGAGCCCACCTGCCAATGCAGGTAAATGTAAGAGATGCAGTTTCGATCCCTGGGTTGGGAAGATCTCCTGGAGGAGGAAATGACAACCCACTCCAATATTCTTTCCTGGAGAATCCCATGGACAGAGGACCCTGGCAGGCTGCAATCCATAGTATGGCACAGAGTCAGACATGACTGAAGCAACTTAGCATGCATGCATGTAAATAGTCCCACTTGTAGATGTATTACCAATGTTTCTGTGAAGGGTGTTGAACTCTGCTTCCTACTATTCCAGAATCTTGATCTTGACTCCTTGATTTTTTAATTTATATCTTTAGTTGTAGATGATCTTTCCCAGTAGGTTTTGGTATTTTTTATTTTTATTGACGGTTGTTCTATAATTTGTTGCAATTTTGGTGTGCCCATGAGGGGAAGTGAGCTCAGGATTTTTCTACTCTGCCATCTTGGCTATTTCTCCTTTTGATGATGTATTTATGATTTTCTTTATATAGTACCATGTTATCTGCACATAGACACTGTTTTACTCCTTCAAAAATTTGGATTCCTTTTATTTCTTTTTATTATATGTCTATGGTTATATATGACTTATATATGATTTATGGTTTATTATATGACTCTGGTTAGAACTTCCAATGTGATGTTGAATAAAAATGAGTGAGCTAAAAGTTTTCATTATAAACCGATGTTGAATTTTTTCACATATTTTTTTTTACTGCATCTATTTATAATGATCATATGATTTTTGTTGTTCAGTTTCTTAATGTGCTGTATCACTTTAATTGATATGTGGCTATTGAGCCAACCTTGGACTTCCCTGGTGGCTCAGATGATAAATAAAATACCTGCAATGTAGGAGACCTGGATTTGATACCTGGGTTGCAAAGATATTCCGAAGAAGGGAATGGCAGTCCACTTCAGTATTCTTGCCTGGAAAATTCCATGGACAGAGGAGCCTGGTGGGCTACAGTTCATGGAGTCACAGAGTTGGACACAACTGAGCAAGTAACACTTTGCATCCCTGGGGTAAACATTACTTGTTCAAAGTGTTTTCTCCTTTCAATGTATTGTTGAATTTGATTTAGCAATAATTTGTTTAGGAGTTTTGCATCTATGCCTATCAGTGATTTTGGCCTATAATCGTCTCTTTTGTGTGTGTATGGGATCTTTGTTTTTGGTATCAGCATGATGCTGGCCTTGCAAAGTTAGTTTAAAAGTGTTTCTTTTTCTGAAATTTTTTGAATAGTTTGAAAGGGATAGATGTTAACTCTTGTTTAAATGTTTGTGGAATTCACCTGTGAAGCCATCTGTTCTTTTATTACTGATTCAATTTCATTACTGATAATTGATCTGGCCATATTTTCTATTTCTTCCTTGTTCAGTCTTGGGAGATTGTGCATTTATAGGAATTTGTCTATTTTTTCTGGATTGTACATTTTATGGGCATATAATTGTTCATTATAATCCCATGAACCTTTGTATTTCTGTGTTGTCAGTTGTAATGTCTCTTCTTTCATTTCTGAATAAAACCAATAATAATGATGAAAAAAGAGAACAAAGACAAATTAGCAAACACTAGAACAAGAAAAAGAATATCATTGCATAACCTATAGTCATCCAAAAGATAATTAATGGATATGATTTTTAAAAACTGACAATAAACTTGACAATTTAGATAATGCAGATAAAATTTTCAAAGAATACAACTTTAAAAAATTGCAATGGAAGAAATAGATAATTTGAATTCTCTGATATTCATATAAAATATTGAATCTATTTTGAGCCCTGATGGCTTTCTTCATGAGTTATTCCATGATTAAGAAAAAATATATATACCAGTCTTACACACATTGAGAATATGAAAAAGACAACATAATCTCCAACTTCTTCAGCAAACACAATCTTTGTTTATTGAAATATAGTCAATTTTGCAATATGTTAGTTTCAAGTGTACTACATTATGAGTTGACACTTCCACATGTTATGAAATGAAGAACAATTCTTGATATCTATGCTTAACAAGAATGTTTAAGAAAGTAAAATTATACCGTAATATCACTGATGAGCATAAATGCAAAAATTAAACACCCATTCACTGCTGCTGCTGCTGCTGCTGCTGCTAAGCCGCTTCAGTCCTGTCCGACTCTGTGCGACCCCATAGACGGCAGCCCACTAGGCTCCCCCCGTTCCTGGGATTCTCCAGGCAAGAACACTGATGTGGGGTTGCCATTTCCTTCTCCAATGCCAGGAAGTGAAAATTGAAAGTGAAGTTGCTCCGTCATGTCCGACTCTTAGCGATCCCATGGACTGCAGCCTACCAGGCTCCTCTGTCCATGGGATTTTCCAGGCAAGAGTACTGGAGTGGGGTGCCATTGCCTTTTCCACATCAACATGCTACCTTTTGTTTAATAATGAAAGGTAACTTGAACATATACATATATTATGCATTCTATTTGCTTGTAGCTCCATACTATGTATTATAAAACACAATTATATTGAAAAATATCCAGGAATTATATGAAAAAGTAAGACTAATAGGAAACACATGGCACAAAGATTAACCATAGAGCAATACCAACTTAGGAAGAATGGTACTGGTATAAAAACTTCAAGTCAGAAAAACAGAGCAGATAGCCAAATGTCAATATACGAACATTTCATGTAAGTCAAATGAAGAATATTTTAATAAAGTTTTGCTTATTTTGCACATATACATGAAATAATTACATTGCACATTTTCAACTTATATAATCTCATGTGTCATATTATATCTCAGGAAAGCTGGAAAAAATAAGAAAGCCATATTATTTAAATCTTGCCGTATGTACCTCCAGTTCTCTTTTCCCAAATAGCTACAGTTTACCTTGGGATCCTGAGAAAAACTGCCATCATATGATCGGCATTACAAGTGAAAAGAGACATATTTACATGACACTGATAACATCTATACTCTTCACTCCAAAATAAATTACATTTAAACAAAATTTTAAGTGTAGATATTGACATCATAGAAGAGCTAAAATAAAAAGTAATATTTATAAAATACTAGGGGCAGAAGCACCTATCTAAATATTGGCATTCGTTGGTACTAAAACTTGAACTCTGAGGGGCATTTCTTACTTAATTCTTAGTGGAGCTTATTAAGATTGAATTTAAGTATAAAGCAAGCTTCCCTGGTGGCTCAGATGTTAAAGAATCTGCCTTCAGTGTGGGAGACCTGGGTTTAGTCTGAGTTGGGAAGATCCCTTGGAAGAAGGCATGGAACTCACACCAGTTTTCCTGCCTGGAGAATCCCCATGGACAGAGGAATCTGGCAGGCTACAGTCATGGGGTTGCAAAGAGTCAGACACGATTGAGTGATGCGGCTTCCCAGGTGGTGCTAGTGGTAAAAAACCAGCCTGCCATGCAGGAGACTTTTTGAGAGAGGGGTTCTATCCTTACGTCAGGATAATCCCCTAGAGAAAGGCATAGCAACCCACTCCAGTGTTCTTGCCTGGAAAATTCCATGGACAGAGGTGCTAGGTGGGCTACAGTTCACGGGGTCACAAAGAGTCAGACATGACTGAAGTGATTTAGTATATGTATAGAGAGTTCTCTATTGAATACCTCTGGACAGAATCTTATGATGTCCAGAGGAATACTGCCGCTGCTGCTGCTAAGTTGCTTCAGTCGTGTCCGACTCTGTGCAACTCCGGAGACGGCAGCTCACCAGGCTCTTCTGTCCTTGAGACTCAGAAAAAATTGAAACATTGTTTATCAGTTCAGTTCAGTCATTCAGTTGTGTCTGACTCTTTGCAACCCCATGGACTGCAGCACACCAGGCTTTCTTGTCCATCACCAACTCTCAGAGCTAACTCAAACTCATGTCCATCCAGTTGGTGTGCCATCCAACCATCTCATCCTCTGTCATCCCCCTCTCCTCCTGCCTTTTATCCTTCCCAACATCAGGGTCTTTCCAACGAGTTAGTTCTTCACATCAGGTGGCCAAAGTATTGGAGTTTCAGCTTCAGCATCAGTCCTTACAATGAATATTCAGGTCTGATTTCCTTTAGGATTGACTGCTTTGATCTCCTTACAGTCCAAGGGACTCTCAAGGGTCTTCTCCAAAGACTCCAAATTGATGTCCAAAAGTATATTCTTCAGTGCTCAGCTTTCTTTATAGTTCACCTCTCACACCCATACATGACTACTGGAAAATCCATAGCTTTGACTAGGTAGACTTCTGTTGGCAAAGTAATGACTCTACTTTTAATATGCTGTCTAGGTTTGTCATAGCTTTTCTTCCAAGAAGTAAGTGTCTTTTAATTTCATGGCTGCAGTCACCATCTGTAGTATTTTGGAGCCCAAAAGAATAAAGTCTGCCACTGTTTCCACTTTTTCCCCGTCTATTTGTCATGAAGAGATGAGACCAGATGCCATGATCTTAGCTTTCTGAATGTTGAGTTTTAAGCCAACTTTTTCACTCTCCTTTTTCACTTTCATCAAGAGTGTCCTTATTTCTTCTTTGCTTTCTGCCATAAGGGTGGTGTCATCTTCATAGCTGAAGTTATTGATATTTCTCCTGGCATTCTTGATTCCAGCTTGTGATTCATCCAGCCTGACATTTCGGATGATGTACTCTGCCTAGAAGTTAAATAAGCAGAGTGACAGTATACAGCCTTGACATACTCCTTTCCCAATTCAGAACCGGCCTGTTGTTCCATGTCCAGTTCTAACTGTTGCTTCTTTACTTGCATGCAGATTTCTCAGGAGGCAGGTCAGGTGGTCTGGTATTCCCATCTCTTTCAGAACTTTCCACAGTTTATTGTCATCCACACAGTCAAAGACTTTGGCATAGTCAATAAAGTAGAAGTGGATGTTTTTCTGGAACTCTCTTGCTTTTTCCATGATCCAACGTATGTTAACAATTTGGTCTCTGGTTCCTCTGATTTTTCTAAAACCAGCCTGAAAATCTGGATGTTCTCAGTTCATGTCCTGTTGAAACCTGGCTTGGAGAATGTTGAGCATTAATTTGCTAGGGTGTGAGATGAGTGCAGTTGTGGGATAGTTTGAACATTCTTTGGCATTGTCTTTCTTTGGAATTGGAATGAAAACTGATCTTTTCCAGTCCTGTGGCCACTGCTGAGTTTTCCAAATTTGCTGGCATATTGAATGCAGGACTTTCACAGCATCACCTTTCAGGTTTTGGAATAGCTCAACTGGAACTCCATCACCTCCACTAGCTTTGTTCCTTGTGAAGCTTTCTAAGGCCCACTTGACTTCACATTCCAGGATGTCTGTCTTGCAGGCGGATTCTTTACCAACTGAGCTATAAGGGAAGCAATAGTATCTAAATTCCATATTTTTGAAACATAAAGACAGGAGTACTGTCATTTTGGGAAAGGATGAGGAAATGGCCTTGGGCAAGTGGGTTTGACAAACTCAGTAACACAAAGAACCTAAAAGCATGGGCTTCTGAGACAATAACCAGTTATCCACAAGAGTAAATGATTAGCTCTCTTTCTGTTGCAATGATGTACAGATGTACATAGCTTCCAATGAAGAAAAGTGGGAATATGAATTTTCCACCTAGCAGAATCACCCAATTCCCAGTTCCCTGAAAGATACAAATAAAGGCCTTATGCACATTCCTATTTTTACAGGAAGCAGTCTCACAGCAGATAAAATCTGCTGACAGCAAACATGTAGACACCCAACAGGTTGAAACCAGAAGACTGATCATGCTTGTAACTTCATCTTGATGTCAATCAATCTGAGATGAGTACAAACTGATCAGGCATCCTGTGGGCCCCTTCCTCACACTGTGTTTAAAACTCTTTCTCTGAAATTCTACCAGAATTGATACCCTTTTTTGCTTCCCTTGTGCACAGCTATCTCTTTTAATAAAAAAGTTTTGCTTTCCTAAGAGTCTTATGGGAGTGATATTTATTTCTATTATGCTGTACAAAATTTGGAGAATTTTCTTCATTTGGGATCTCTCGTAGGTGAGCACACAGAATCTTCACTAAAGTGCTTGAGAGTATATTTTTCATGAGCATAATCTTTTTCTAAAATTGCAATCAAATATGAGCTAGTAAATAATCCTTCTGCAATGCATTACACGCAAGAGAGGAGGGTTCAGTCCTTGAATCAGGGAGATTCCCTGGAGTAGGAAATGGTACCCTACTCCAATATTCTTGCCTGGGAAATCCCATGGACAAAGGAGCCTGGCAGGCTACAGCCCATAGGGTCACAAAGAGTTGGACACAGCTGAGCATGTTTTGGATGGATAGATGGATGTTTTGGATGGATGGGTGGAAATATATTTGAGACCATGAGATATAATTAACATGGAGTTGTCTGATGACACATGATTTATTAATTAATCAGGAATACAATAAGTGCTTACTTTCATTATTTTTCCACTGGTTCTCAGGCTCTTCTTCATCTTCACATGCACTCAGTCTGTCCTCATATGAGCTTGCTGGGGATTTAGTTAAATCAATCTTTTGTAGGAGTAGTCTTATAACAATACCTACATACCTGTATCATCAAAGCCCATTCAGTAACATGTGACCTTAGAGGAAATGAAGAGCCTTTTGATGAAAATTAAAAAGAACAGTGAAAAAGCTGGTTTGAAATTCAAGATTCAAAAAACAAAGATCATGGCATCTGGTCCCATCACTTCAAGGGAAATAGATGGGGAAACAATGGAAACAATGACAGACTTATTTTCTTGGGCTCCAAAATCACTGCAGATGGTCACTGCAGCCATTAAATTAAAAGATGCTTGCTCCTTGGAAGAAAAGCTATGACCAAACTAGATAGCATATTAAAAAGCAGAGACATTACTTTGCCAACAAAGGTCCATCTAGTCAAAGCTATGGTTTTTCCAGTACTCATGTGTGGATGTGAGAATTGGACCATAAAGAAAGCTGAGAGCCAAAGAATTGATGCTTTTGAAGTGTGGTGTTGGAGAAGACTCTTGAGAGTCCCATGGACTGGAAGGAGATCCAACCAGTCAATCCTAAAGGAAATGAGACATGAATATTCATTGGAAGGACTGATGCTGAAGCTGAAGCTCCAATTTTGAAGCAAAATTGAAGGCTGGAGGAGAAAGTGATGACAGAGGATGAGATGGTTGGATGGCATCAGCGACTCGATGGACACGAGCTGCGTAAGCTCCGGAAGCTGGTGATGAACAGGGAAGCCTGGCGTGCTGTAGTCTATGGGGTCGCAAAGAGTCGGACATGACTAAAAAACTGAACAACAACATTCTTTAATAAGGTATGTATCTGAAGAAAGCAATAATTTGAAAAGATACAAGTGCCCTGGTGAACTCACCTTAGCTCTGAGTGTAAACCTATGAAAATATATGTTAATATAATATATAAATCTATAGACTTTGTTATATATATATGGTCTTATATATAAATATGCAAATAAATATAGAGTGTAAACTTATTCTTATATGTTATATACATCCTATCCTGAGTGATTTCAAATGGTGTGAAGCAAGAAAGCCCCCTGGGCCTTTGCCTATCTCTTCATAATGGCTCTTTTTAACTCTGTGCTCTTTACTTCTAATGAAGTAAGATCTCGTGTAAGGTCTGCTTTGAGCAATGTCTTAGATCAGGTGGAGAGAAATAAGCAGCTTGGCTGGGGAGAAAATATCATGTTTTATAAATAAGAAATTTAAGAAGTACATCATGGAAAAAAAGATCTCAGAAGTATGCTTACTAACATGTACCTAAAAAGGAAGGGCAAACCTAAGATATCAAATTTTACTTAAAAATATTTAAACTTTATGCACTAAATCTATCCAAATAAGGAATAGTTGTTTCATTTCAATCATAATCTTAAAAATGCATGATAATGATAATAATATTTTAAAATGTATTTAACTTTTTCAAATGAAACGTGTGAGGATAAATGAATATAATTGCTTCTACAAAACAGTGGGAACAGAAACTCCTAGATGGTCTTTCAATAACTACAAGGAACATTTTGTGTTGCAACTGTTAAAAAGTGGTGGTGGTGGTGGTGGTTTAGTTGCTAGTTCATGTCTGACTCTGGTGACCCATGCACTCTAGCCTGCCAGGCTCCTCACTCCATGGTATTTTCCAGGCAAGAATATTGGAGAGAGCTGCCATTTCTTTCTCCAGCTAAAAAGTTAACATACATAATTCATCATGTGCACTGATTGGCCATGACATTGTTAAATTCTGGTTGTATTCATGATAATCAGTCATTTAAACATTTTAGTCTATGTCTAGTAGAAGTTTTTTTGTTTGTTTTGAGGTAGTGTGTAGGAAAAGGATATGAAAAATGTATGGCATATGAGTAGATTATAAAGTCAAAATTGTCTTTCTAGTGCTGGTTGGGATGATGCATACTAGCATCTTTTCTCCTGAAACTTGTCTATTAATAGAAGACTCAATGATATATTGATGTTCAAAGGTAAATTTCAGGAGCATGTAATAAAAACAGCAACAAAAGCAAAGAACTTTTGTTTGAGAACAAATAAAAAGCACCAGAATTACCAAATAATTTGAATTCAAAGTGTAATTGCTTTGTTTTGATGGAGATGTTTCACAGAAAGCTCCCTTGTCGTGGTTTGATTTCACTAACTTGATAATCACTTGGTGTCCCGGTGAGACTAGTTATTAAAAAGAGGTCATGTTAAATGCATAGGAGATGAACAAAGATTTAAATCACCGTTTCAGAACTTAAAAAAAAAAAAGGCTTTAAAGCAGACTTGTTTTCATTATTTAAGAACTTCCTGGAATTGCGAGTCCTGCCAGTTAAACCCAGACTGTGCCAAGGGACCTTGCTCTGGTCCATGCCAAGGGACTTGTTAGAGTGTTACAATGTAACAATTAAAAAGTTTTAGTAAAATAGAGGAAATTGCAAACACATATCTGTAGTTTGGATCCCAGGAGAAGAAGAGCTTGTTTAAACATCCCTTGGGTTTCTAATTCAGCTCTCCCTGCATTCTAGATATTAATGAAGCCTCAAGTTCACTTAAGGGAAACTTGGCAACAGTGAAATCAAAGAGAAACTTTGAGAAAAAGTTTTAGGTTTCTCTGGGATCAGATAGATTCTTCTTGTACAATGCATGAATCATTTGCCTATCATTAAGCACATTAAGTCTGTGTTTACAGGTGTATTGGGAGTTGTAGGATAATAGCGTACTCTTTCATTTGCAGTAGCAGAACAGCAGAAGGAATTGTTGGTGCCTGTGAGCTTGTTTAACTCCGATGCTCACGCTTTATCAAGCTTTTCTATTTACTAGAATAAACTAATCATTCCAAGTACAAACTCTTTTCCATGACATGCCATTTATTTCATATCTTGAAGACATAACTCCAGATGTGTAACTTAGCTTTATTTTATTATTTTTACTATGTCACAGCATTTAAAACTGTAAAACTGTCACTGGGTTAAAAATATAAGTGGATATTTTATTGGGTGTGGAGACACAGGCTGTTCAGCTCTCTTACTTCACAAGAGTTCTTCAATTATTTAAATTTTACACAAAAGTTTCACTTATTCATAGAGCCCAAGAACTGAGGCCAGAATATTAAAAAGCAAAAAATTACTAGTTTGCATTCNATTTTTTGTTTTATATGGGTGAATATCTCATTATTATATTCTAATAAGCTAAATTGCTCTTTGTCTAATATTGACTATAGAATGTCTTTTATAAGTTTTATTTTTTAATTGAGTAAATATATTTTGTTTCCAAGATTTCTGGTTTTGTTTATTTTATATTCACTTATCTTCCTTTTGCCCTTCCTGGTTTGTTTCATAATTTCTTGCTCTTTTAAAATAAAAGTTATGCTTCTTTTCACTAAATTTAAAGTGGATATTTTAGGTGTATGTGTGACCAGACTGTACTTATTCAAAATGTATCAATAAATTCCAACTATAACAAGCTCCTACTATATTAGTTCCTACTAATATATTAGTTTTTCTTAATGTTGGGCTTAACAATATGGAGATTCTCTCTCTCTCCTTTTGTAACATGAACGTATATATACACACACACATCTGTCTAGCAGCTGGGTAACTTTCGGCAAGTAGCTATCTGGGATTCCAACTGAAAACTGCTTCTTGTGATTAATTATTGTAATTTTGCACCCTATTCAGGTATTGCAGATATAACAGGTCCAGAGCCAGAGGCATTTTGTCTCACCCTTTTTAGCAGCAATACTGAGACTTTCTTCTCAAATTCCCAACTACGAATTTAATGAGAATAACAGAACTTCCCATTAAAAGTGTANATTAATTATTGTAATTTTGCACCCTATTCAGGTATTGCAGATATAACAGGTCCAGAGCCAGAGGCATTTTGTCTCACCCTTTTTAGCAGCAATACTGAGACTTTCTTCTCAAATTCCCAACTACGAATTTAATGAGAATAACAGAACTTCCCATTAAAAGTGTAAGCACAGACAGCAGCTTGACTACTTTGGATTAGCCCTTTAAAGAGGCCAGAAACCCATGTCCTCTGGCTTCACATCAAAGGTCTTGTTCCAGTCCACCATTTCTTGCATGAACTCTTTATCTTCTTTATCCCTAGGAAACTACTACTCTCTTGTAGTGACAGAGCCTGTGATTAAGCCCCACCCACTCTGCACCATGTCACCCGTTTCAGATCTTCAGATATATTCTGAACTTCCTGTCAGAGGAAAGTTTCATTTTAATGTGTAACTATACATATATCTGATATGCATATTATATGTCTTTGGTATATGTCAGAAGCAGTTTTTAACATCTTTATGCAAGTTGATCCAAATGTATTCACTTCTTTTTACCCTGTCACATCGACAGTAATATATCTTCTGTTATTTATTTATTTATCTGCTTGTTTTGTATTCCACCAGCATGGTATTAAATGTATCATTATTTTGATAGGAATACATTAATATTTTATTGCTATTTAAGTTCTGTCTAAAGATTAATTATGGAATAAATCATATCTTCATATATTTTTATACATTGGACTACCCATTGCTTTGAATGTTCTAATTAACTGCTGATTTCTGGTTTACTCTAATAGAAGCATTATTGAGTGTTTTGCCCTTTTAGGTGACTCTCAGAACAGAATTCATGGGCCATTTGCTTATTAGAAGCATGTCAGGGTTTCCAAATGTATTGGGAGTGGAATGACAATAATGTACTTGTTAATATGATGCAGTAGAATAACAAAATGAGGTCTCCTTGGTGGTTTTGTGCTATTTTTGACACTTCTAAAAGTAAAATTATTTTAATTCGTATTATAAAATATATTGCATACACAAGGAAATACATTCTGTTATCATTTATACATTTAAAATTCAAGAAAGTTACCTGTGGTCACCATACATATAGGAAATGTACATCAGCAATGAATTCAAACTCCTGGTGGTTGCCTCCTATCTTTCTCAGAGAGCTACAACCCCCTCAATTTTGTTTTAGTCAATTTCTTTTCTTTACAGTTTTATCATAAATATTTGTGTCTTCAAATGTGTGTTTTCTTTTGAGTTTTATATTCAGAGAATCATACTGAAAGTGTTGTTTGTCTTTTTTTTAACTCAAAGTATGGCCTTGGAGATTTTTCATGCAAGTGCTGATGGTTGTAAAGCACTTAAAAAATAATTGATATGTAGCAACACATTTTCAAACATAACTTTTTCTGTTTTTTTTTTTTTCCCCTCCAGTTTTGTGCTATTGCGAATAATGTTTCCATGAGTTCAATTTTGAACTAGTCAATTGTTCCACGTCTGATTCTAACTGTTGCTTCTTGACCTGCATACAGGTTTCTCAGGAAACAAGTAAAGTGGTCTGGTACTCCCATCTCTTTAAGAATTTTCCACAGTTTGTTGTGATCTACACATTCAAAGGCTTCAGCATAGTCAGTGAAACAGAAGTAGATATGCTCCGGGACTCCCTTTCTTTCTCCATGATCCAAAGAATATTGGCAATTTGATCTCTAGTTCTGCTGTCTCTTCAAAACCTAGCTCACCCACCTGGAAGTTCTCTGTTCACCTACTACTGAAGACTAGCATGAAGGATTTTGAGCATAATCTTGCTAGCATGTGAAATGAGCTCAACTGTATGGTAGTATGAACGTTTTTTGGCATTACCCTCCTTTGAAATTGGAATGAAAACTGATCTTTTGCATTCCTGTGGCCACTGCTGAGTTTTCCAAATTGCAGACACACAGATACACACACACACACACACACTACATGTTTGATAATATTTGTTATCTTTGATGCTTTGAAATTTATTGAGATTCATTTCATGGTAAAATATATGATGTGTTTTAAAATTGTTTCATATGTGCTTGTAAAGAAACTCTACTCTCTTTCTGGAGAGGGCTATATATTTTAATAATACTTATGCTTATAATCTGTGACTTTGGTATATCTTTACATTTTCATCTTCTTCAAGTTATTTTAATCAGTGTCTTTTCAATCTCAGAGAAGTCTTTCATCTTTTTGGTTAAATGCATTATTTTATTATTTTGGATGAAATTGTAAAATGGATTGTTTTATTAATTTCTCTTTCTTAAAATTCATGATTAGGGCATAAAATTACAACAGATTTTTGTATACTGATTTTATATCCTGTAACATTACTACATTTACTAGTTCTGTTTTTTTTTTTGGTGGAGATTTTAGGATTTTCTATGTATAGTATTATGTCATCTGCAAGTAATAGCAGATTTACTTTTCATTCCAGTTTGCTTGCATTTAATTTCTTTTTCTGTTCTGATTGTTGTGGCTAGGACTTCCAATACTTTGTTGAATAAAAGTGACTAGAGTGTATCCTTCTCCTGTTTTTGATCTTAGAGGAGATGCTTTCAGCTTTTCACTCTTGAGTATAATGTTGGCTGTAGGTCTGTCATATATAGACTTTATTATGCTGAGGTATTTTTTTATACACATGTTGCTAGAAATTTTTTAATCATAAATGGATGTTAAATTTAGTCATAAACTTTTTCTGTATCTATTAAGATAATCATATAATTTTATAATAAATTTTTATTGGAGTATAGTTGCTTTACAGTGTTGTGTTAGTTTCCACTGATCATATAATTTTTTTATTTTTCAAATTTTTAATGTGATGTGTCCCATTGATGGACTGATTTGCAGTTATTAAACTTTCCCTGCATCCTGGGATATGTTCCCCTTGAACATTGTGTATGATCCTTTTAATATATTGTTGAATTTTGGCTGCTAGTATTTTGTTGAGGATTTTTATATCTATGTTCACTAATGATATTGAATTTTAATCTTTTATTGTTTCTTTGGCTTTGATATCAGGTTGATACTGGCCTTATAAAATAAGTTCAAAATTATTCCTTCTTCTCTATTTTTTGGGAATAGTTTGAAAAAGATAGATGTTAAATATTTTTAAATGCTTAGTAAAACTTAATGGTGAAGTTGTCTGATCCTGGATTGTGTTTGTTTTTTACTACTGACTCAATTTCACTACTAATAATCAGCCTGTCCTTTTTTACTTTCTGAGTCTTAGGGATAGAAGATTTATAGGAATTCATCCATTTCATCTATGTTGTTCATTTTATTGATGTATATTTGTTCATAGTAATCTTATATGATTTTTTGTATTTTTGTAATGTTAGTTGCAACTTCTACTTATTTTACTAATTTGGGATCTTATAAATATACATATATATTTTTTATTGAAGTATCATTGACTTACATTGTTTCAGGTGCACAGCAAAGTGATTAAATGATACAAAACCACATATATTATTGTTGAAATTATTTTCCATCATAGGTTATTACAAGATATTGAACAAAGTTCACTATGCTGTACAGTAATCTTTGTTGCTTGTTGCATATCTATTTTTTAATTAAAAATCTATCATTCTATTCATACTAAGTGAAATAAGTAGAATCAAAATATCATAATATTTTTAGTTAGGAAAAAATTCATGTTTTTTAATATATATATATAGTATACATTAATAATATGTATACAAAATGCATATCTACTACAATACATATGTATTGCACATATATTCAACTACACTTGATAAAGGCTTGAGAAAGAACATCAGTAAAAGAGAGAAGAGATGGAGAAATTGGAGAACATAAACTAAATGAAATGTGAGCCCTGAATATGAAATAGAAAAAGTGAAACAAACTAGATAATAGTAAAAGATTATCATATAGCCCAGTGGTTTTTAAACATGGCTGTTCATTAGAAACTTATCTGGAGCTCTGAAGAAAATAAAGCAATACCTGAGAATCCGTATTTTTCAAAAAATTTCAAGATAATTCTGATATACATCTGAATTTTGAAAAGTGATTACAGATTTTTTATTAGATCCTAGTATTGCCAATAGAGAGTTCTACTACTTTTCTGTTGACCAATTATGATACAATGGTATTGAGTAATAGTTACCTAACACAATAGTAAAAGATGTTTAACAGTTTTAACAATCAATAGCAAGATAAGAAATAAAAGATAGCTACAATTACAGGCCATAATGGAAACATGATTAATTAATAATATAAAAATATGCAGTGTGGGGAAAGTCAAGCAGAGTGATGTGTTAAGTGGAAATGCATACAAGTATCTGTCTGCATCTACCCAGTCAATGTCTTTTGGTTGTTGCATTTAATCCATTTACATTTAAGATAATTATTGATATATATAATCCTATTACCATTTTCTTAACTATTTTGGGTTTAATTTCTGTAGGTCTTTTCCTTGTCTTGTGTTTCCTGTCTACATTTGTTGTAAAGGTGGTTTGGTGGTGCTGAATTCTCTTAACTTTTGTTTGCCTGGAAAGCTTTTGATTTCTCCATCAAATTTGAAGGAGAGTCTTGTTCGGTACAGTATTCTTGGTTGTAGTTTCTTCCTTTTCAACACTTTAAATATATCATGTCATTCCTTGCTGGTTTGTAGAGTTTCTGTTGAAAAAGTAGCTGATAACATGACAGGAGTTCCCTTATATGTTATTTGTCATTTTTCTCTTGTTGCTTTTAATATTTTACTTCTGTCTTTAATTTTTGTCAGTTTGATTACTATGTGTCTTTGTGTGTTCCTCCTTGGGTTTATCCTGTCTGGGACTGTCTATGTTTCCTGGACTTGGTTGACTATTTCCATGTTCAGGAATTTTTCAGCTATTATCTCTTCAAATATTTTCTCAGGTCCTATCTCTTTCTATTCTCCTTCTGGAACCCATATAATGCGAAGGTTGGAGAGTTTAATGTTGTCCTAGTGGTCTCTTATGCTGTCTTCATTTCTTTTCATTCTTTTTTCTATATTCTGTTCTGCAGCAGTGATTTCCACCGTTCTGTCCTCTAGGTCATTTATCCATTCTTCTGCTTCAGTTATTCTGCTATTGATTCTTTCTCGTGTATTCATCTCTGTTTGTTCTTTAGCTCTGCTACATCTTTGGTAAACATTTCTGGCATCTTTTCAATCTTTGCCCTCATTCTTTTCCCAGTTCAGTTCAGTTCAGTCGCTCAGTCGTGTGCGACCCTTTGTGACCCCATGAATTGCAGCACGCCAGGCCTCCATGTCCATCACCAACTCCCAGAGTTCACTCAG
>SJYA01001058.1:0-15268 GCA_006410615.1 Neotragus moschatus | reverse complement strand
CTCTTTGTGACCCTGTGAACTACAGCACAGCAGCCTCATCTGTCCATGGGATTCTCTAGGCAAGAATCCCGGAGTGGGTTGCCATGCCCTCCTCCAGGGGACTTTCCTAACCCAGGGATTGAACCCAGGTCTCCTGCATTGCAGGAAGATTCTTTACTGCACCCAACACATGAGCACCTAAATATACAAAGCAAATATAAATGATATATATAAATTAAGTCTACTTTCTCTAATGTGTTGTTTAAGACCAGTGTTTTCTTACTGATTTTGTGTCTGAGTTATTGTTGTTGTTCAGTTGCTCAGTTGTATCTGACTCTTTGCGGCCTCATGGACTGCATCACACCAGGCTTCCCTGTCCTTCACCACCTCCCAGATCCTGCTCAAACTCATGTCCATTGAATCAGTGATGACCTCCAACCATCTTGTCCTCTGTAATTCCCTTCTCCTCCTGCCTTCAATCTTTCCCAGCCTTGTCTGGGTAATCTGTCCATCAATGTAAGTGGGGTGTTAAAGTCCTCTACTATTATTGTGCTACTGTCAACTTCTCCTTTTATGCTTGCTAATAGTTGTCTTATATATATAGGTACTCATATGTTGGGTATATACATATTTACACTTGTTATAGCTTCTTCTTGAATTGATCTCTTTATCACCGTGTAGTGCCCTTAGTTTGTTTTTTATATTAGTCTTTATTTTAACGTCTGTTTTATTTGATGTAAGTGGGAAATAGATAGGGAAACAGTGGAAACAGTGTGAGACTTTATTTTGGTGGCTCCAGAATCACTATGGATGGTAACTGCAGCCATAAGATTAAAAGATGCTTACTCGTTGAAAGGAAAGCTATGAGAAACCTAGGCAGTATATTAAAAAGCAGAGACATCACTTTGTCAACAAAGGTCCGTATGGTCAAAGCTATGGTTTTTCCAGTAGTCATATATGGTTATGAAATTTGGACTATAAAGAAGGCTGAGCAATCAAGAACTGATACTTTCAAATTGTGGTATTGGAGAAGACACTTGAGAGTCCCTGGGGCAGCAAGGAAATCAGTTCAGTTCAGTTCAGTTGCTCAGTCATGTCCGACTCTTTGCAACCCTGTGGACTGCAGCACACCAGGCTTCCCTGTCCATCACCAACTCCTGGAGCTTACTCGAACTAATGNGGTCAAAGCTATGGTTTTTCCAGTAGTCATATATGGTTATGAAATTTGGACTATAAAGAAGGCTGAGCAATCAAGAACTGATACTTTCAAATTGTGGTATTGGAGAAGACACTTGAGAGTCCCTGGGGCAGCAAGGAAATCAGTTCAGTTCAGTTCAGTTGCTCAGTCATGTCCGACTCTTTGCAACCCTGTGGACTGCAGCACACCAGGCTTCCCTGTCCATCACCAACTCCTGGAGCTTACTCGAACTAATGTCCATGCTGTTAAAATGCTGCACTCAATATGTCAGTGAATTGGAAAATTCAGCATTGACTGCAGGACTAGAAAAGATCAGTTTTCATTTCATTCCATCCAACCATCTCATCCTCTGTTGTTCTCTTCTCCTCCTGCCCTCAATTTTTCCCAGTATCAGGGTCTTTTCAAATGAGTCATTTCTTTACATCAGGTGGCCAAAATATTGGCGCTTCAGTTTCAGCATCAGGCTTCCAGTGAATATTCAGGGTTGATTTCCTTTAGGATGGACTGGTTGGATCTCTTTGCTGTCCAAAGGACTCTCAAGAGTCTTCTCCAACATCACAATTCAAAAACATCAATTCTTTGTTGTTTGGCTTTCTTTATAGTCCAACTCTCACATCTATACATGACCTCTGGAAAAACCATAGCTTTGACTAGATGGACATTTATTAGCAAAGTAATGTCTCTGCTTTTTAATATGCTATCAAGGTTGGTCATAACTTTTCTTTCAAGGAGCATGCAAGCATCTTTTAATTTTGCGGCTGTAAGGAGATCAGACCAGTTAATTATAAAGGAAATCAACCCTGAATATTTATTGGAAGGACTGATGCTGAAGTTGAAACTCCAGTACTTTGGGAAAAGCCACCTCATTGGAAAAGAGCTTGATGCTGGGAAAGGTTGAAGGCAGGAGAAGAAGGGGATGAGAGAGGATAAGATGGTTGGATGGCATCATTGACTCTGTGGATATGAATTTGAGCAAACTCCAGGTGATGGTGAAAGATAGTGAAGCCTGGCCTGCTGCAGTTCACAGGGTCGCAAAGAGCTAGACATGACTTAGCAACTAAAAAACAATAATATGTAGGAGCATAAAAGTTTTTTTCTTTCTCCCTTCTATGCTCTTTGGCTTGTCTAATAATTAAATTGACATCAAACATATTAACTTGAGAAAAATAAACAAGTTTTTTATATACATGACCCCCATAAAAATATAAGAATCCAAAGGGCAGCCAACAACACCTTAAAAAAGAACAAAGGTTTGGGGATACCAGGTGATCTTCAGGGTTCACAGGAAGGCAGAGAAGATGTTTAGAAAACAAAGATTGCCTGTTATGTGGAAAAGTTTCTTAGGTAAAAGGCATTTCTGATCAATAGCTTTCTTCCTGGTACAAGTCCCATCTACAATGTAAATTTAAGCAAATGAGAGAGTAGTACAGAGCTTTCCTGAATCTGTTAGAATTTGATTCCTTCTAGCTCAAAATACTCCTTAGGTCAAAGTGGCATATTTTAGAGTGACAAATTCTGCTCCCCATCATATGCATTATTTTTTATACTTTGAAACAGGAGGGAAGGGGCAGAGCACAACCTTTGAAAGAATAACATAGCCCAAGTGCACAACATAAACTGATTAGAATCAAATGGGTCCAAGATAGCAGACTAGTCAACTTTGAATAGGCCTTGATCTTCAATATATCCTCATTATAACACATCAGCAAGCTCAATGGTATACCCAGAGGCACCATGGCNTTCTAGCTCAAAATACTCCTTAGGTCAAAGTGGCATATTTTAGAGTGACAAATTCTGCTCCCCATCATATACATTATTTTTTATACTTTGAAGCAGGAGGGAAGGGGCAGAACACAACCTTTGAAAGAATAACATATCCCAAGTGCACAGCATAAACTGATTAGAATCAAATGGGCCCAAGATAGCAGACTAGTCAACTTTGAATAGGCCTTGATCTTCAATATACCCTCATTATAACACATCAGCAAGCTCAATGATACACCCAGAGGCACCATGGCAGTTGCAAGACTATAAAAGACCAAAAAATGGGTGGTGGTCCAATTTCTGGAGATCTCTGCCCCCTCCCCCAAATANCCAAGTGCACAACATAAACTGATTAGAATCAAATGGGCCCAAGATAGCAGACTAGTCAACTTTGAATAGGCCTTGATCTTCAATATACCCTCATTATAACACATCAGCAAGCTCAATGATACACCCAGAGGCACCATGGCAGTTGCAAGACTATAAAAGACCAAAAAATGGGTGGTGGTCCAATTTCTGGAGATCTCTGCCCCCTCCCCCAAATAGTTGAAATAATCCTGTCAGTCAATGCCCTGTGAAATTACCCAGCTCTTGAAAGCTAAACACACCACATTTCAAGGCCAAGCTTGCCCTCTGTGATGTCCCACACTCTGTCTGCAATTCAGTTGTTTAAGACAGTTTGTAAGCTTGCAAGTGAATAATATGAATAATATTTTAGGGTTATGTGAATAATATTTTAGGATTCATGAAATATTTCTGTAGATAAGCCATGACATGTGTTTTGCTGACTTGGCATAGATTGCCAGATATCTGCAACAAGATGGTTTTATTAAGGGTCAGTAAATCATTGCAGTTCAGTGTCTGCAACTATGGCAAGCCATGTGCAAGTTCCCAGACAGCAAAAGAAAGAGAATGCTTTTACAGTGGGCCAAAAATATGGAGAGTGCTATAGCAGACATATTTCTTGTTATTTCTTTGGGTGAAATCTTTGCCAGGAAATAAGAGGAGTCTTTCTTCTTCTTGTTGGGTTCTGTTACTGTCTCAAGGCATGACAGTTCTGCCTTCTGATATCCTAACTCTATTTAATTGACTTATCTGTTTATTTTATTTATTTATTTTAAGTTTTCCTTTTTCCTTTAGTTCTATCATAGCTCAATCAGCCAAAGGCCACTAGGTAAGCACATGTAATCCCGCAAAGTCAGATTTATCAAATTACTACAAGAATAGAGGCTACAAATGATAGGGGTTGTGTGGTATGTCATTACACAAAATAAAAATGGAGAGTTATTATAAATTTGGGGAATGGAAGAAGATGGAAGATGGAATTTAAATGAGGAGGATTTTATAGACTTATGCCTATAAACCAAGTCTCCATGTAAAGAGTCAACATCATGTCTAGACTGTAAACAAGGCTCAAACGTTATTTTGTTTGGAACTACAAAGTTAACTTACGTAAGGAATCTTGTGTCTAGAAACTTCTTATCTGAGCCTCTGAATTTGTGCTGGAAAGTGAGATTGTCTGTCCTTATCAGAATGAAGAAGGTACTCCCAGTAGGTTGGCATACTCCATTCTTACTTGTATAATTTAAAATACCAAAATCTTTGAAAACCTGATTTTTAAGAAGAAAATTTTTCAGTGAGAAATTCTAATCACTCAAAGAAGGAAGTTTTTATAATACTTTATAAATACAACTTATTCATGAGTGAAATTGTTATATTTGCAACTGGTCTTTTATTTTCCAGCTATTTTAGTGTGATGAACAGCCAGGAAGATTTTTAATTTATTTTGAGTTCATTTTAATTTCCCATTACATTATGCTTTATATTATTTAATTTTTTAAGTTAAGGTGATTTATGTAATTGAATTTGGCTTTATTTGTTTTACAATTTTTTTTTCAGTTTTGTTTTATTTATTTATTTTTTTTTGACAAATTCTTTATTTGCATTTTCTAGGAGCTCTCAGTGAGACAAAGTACCCAGATTAACATATTTAAAATCTAAGGAAATATTTTGATTCTAGGGCAAGTAATTTTGTAATTTAGCTTTTTAAATCAAATGATTAAAAATAATCCCAAATCACCCATTTATTTTTAATGAAGTATATTTGATTTATCATATTATGTTAATTCCAGGTATATAGCATCATGATTCAATATTTTTGCAGATTGTACTTCCTTAGTGGCTCAGATGGTAAAGAATCTGCCTGCAGTGCAGGAGACCTGGATTTAATCCTTGGGTCAGGAAGATTCCCTGGAGAGGAAAATGGCAACCCACTCCAGTACTCTTGCCTGGAGAATCCCACGTTNAGGTATATAGCATCATGATTCAATATTTTTGCAGATTGTACTTCCTTAGTGGCTCAGATGGTAAAGAATCTGCCTGCAGTGCAGGAGACCTGGATTTAATCCTTGGGTCAGGAAGATTCCCTGGAGAGGAAAATGGCAACCCACTCCAGTACTCTTGCCTGGAGAATCCCACGTTTAAAGGAGCATGGTGGGCTATAGCTCATGAGGTCACAGTCAGACTCGACTGAGCAGCCAACGCTACTACCTTACTCCATTATAAGTTGTTACAAGATAATGGCTGTAATTTTCTGTCTTATACAGTATATCCTTGCTGCTTATCTATTTAATACATTGGAGTTTGTGTTCATTAATCCTATACCCCTAATTTGTCCGTCCCCACTTCTTCTCACCTTTGGTAACCAGAGTTTTATTTTTCAATATGGGAGTCTTTCTGATTACCTAGCAAGACTGTTTGCTCAGTGGCATTCAACTCCCTGTGGCCCCATGAACTGTAGCCTGCCAGGCTCCTCTGTCTATGGCAAGAGTAAAGTGGGTTGCCATTTGGTTCTCCAGGGGATCTTCTCAACCCAATGCTCGAATCCACGTTTCTCATGTCTTCTCCATTGGCAGACAGATTCTTTACCACTAGGATCACCTGTTTACATATACATTCATTTGTATTATCTTTTCAATTCCACATATGAGTGATACCAAGATCTAACAGAAGATTATGTCTTCTTGAGCTAGCCGCAAGTACCCAAGAGAATTTACATGTTACCTTTCCCCAGAAGGTTCATGATCACTTAAGAATTTACTTAANCTATTTTAGTGTGATGAACAGCCAGGAAGATTTTTAATTTTCTTATTTTGAGTTCATTTAAATTTCCCATTACATTATGCTTTATATTATTTAATTTTTTAAGTTAAGGTGATTTATGTAATTGAATTTGGCTTTATTTGTTTTACAATTTTTTTTTCAGTTTTGTTTTATTTATTTATTTTTTTTTGACAAATTCTTTATTTGCATTTTCTAGGAGCTCTCAGTGAGACAAAGTACCCAGATTAACATATTTAAAATCTAAGGAAATATTTTGATTCTAGGGCAAGTAATTTTGTAATTTAGCCTTTTAAATCAAATGACTAAAAATAATCCCAAATCACCCATTTATTTTTAATGAAGTGCATTTGATTTATCATATTATGTTAATTCCAGGTATATAGCATCGTGATTCAATATTTTTGCAGATTATACTTCCTTAGTGGCTCAGATGGTAAAGAATCTGCCTGCAGTGCAGGAGACCTGGGTTTAATCCTTGGGTCAGGAAGATTCCCTGGAGAAGAAAATGGCAACCCACTCCAGTACTCTTGCCTGGAGAATCCCACGTATAAAGGAGCATGGTGGGCTATAGCTCATGAGGTCACAGTCAGACTCGACTGAGCAGCCAACGCTACTACCCTACTCCATTATAAGTCGTTACAAGATAATGGCTGTAATTTCCTGTCTTATACAGTATATTCTTGCTGCTTATCTATTTAATACATTGGAGTTTGTGTTCATTAATCCTATACCCCTAATTTGTCCGTCCCCACTTCTTCTCACCTTTGGTAACCAGAGTTTTATTTTTCAATATGGGAGTCTTTCTGATTACCTAGCAAGACTGTTTGCTCAGTGGCATTCAACTCCCTGTGGCCCCATGAACTGTAGCCTGCCAGGCTCCTCTGTCTATGGCAAGAATAAAGTGGGTTGCCATTTGGTTCTCCAGGGGATCTTCTCAACCCAATGATCGAATCCACGTTTCTCATGTCTCCTCCATTGGCAGACGGATTCTTTACCACTAGGATCACCTGTTTACATATATATTCATTTGTATTATCTTTTCGATTCCACAAATGAGTGATACCAAGATCTAACAGAAGATTATGTCTTCTTGAGCTAGCCACAAGTACCCAAGAGAATTTACATGTTACCTTTCCCCAGAAGGTTCATGATCACTTAAGAATTTACTTAATAGCAAGTTGTTTTTAGTATGGAACTTATTAGGAGGAAGAGTGAGAGGGATAAAATGTAAAACATTAAAGGACAGTTGAATGTAACTAAGACACTACAGAATTAGAAAGAAATAGAAAAGGAAATATAAGAATTTCAACTGAGAACAAGTTTAAAGGACTATGGAAAATTGAGTTAATCAGAAGTAATGACTATTAAAAGAAAAAAGTGTACAACAAAATAAGATTAAAAAAGAATAGAGGGGAACAGAGAGAATTGCTCAAACTAAATACAATATTTTTAAATAAAACAATTGTGTAATAAAAAACGGAGAAAATATAAAATTGAGAGACAATTTATGGCAGAAAAATTTGAAACTGGGTAAGTAAACAAGGTGATTTTGTATTCATTATGCTCTAGTCAATTTATTCCCACAAATTTTTGCTTTGTAATGTACCCTTTACAGCATTTAATAAATACCTCAAATCTCCTATGGTTCAGAAACAACATAAACGTATTCATTCTTGTTAAAATAGTGCATGCTTGTAGAAAAGTTTTATGTATGTAAAGTCATTTTCCAAATGTAAAAAATTAAAATTACTTTTTGAATCAGTTCAGCTCAGTTCAGTTCAGTCACTCAGTCATGTCTGACTCTTTGCAACCCCATGAATCGCAGCATGCCAGGCTTCCCTGTCCATCACCAGCTCCTGGAGTTCACTCAGACTAATGCCCATCGAGTCAGTGATGCCATCCAGCCATCTCAACCTCTGTCGTCCCTTTCTCCTCCTGCCCCCAATCCCTCCCAGCATCAGAGTCTTTTCCAGTGAGTCAACTCTTCACATGAGGTGACCAAAGTACTGGAGTTTCAGCTTTAGCATCATTCTTTCCAAAGAAATCCCAGGGCTGATTTCCTTCAGGATGGACTGGTTGGATCTCCTTGCAGTCCAAGGGACTCTCAAGGGTCTTCTCCAACACCACAGTTCAAAAGCATCAATTCTTCGGCACTCAGCCTTCTTTACAGTCCAACTCTCACAGCCATACATGACTACTGGAAAAACCATAGCCTTGACTAGACGGACCTTAGTTGGTAAAGTAATGTCTCTGCTTTTGAATCAGTTAGTAAATTGTTAATAATTTAATCTTTCTCTTATTAAAGATCTGTTATTTAATTTTGAATAATACATAATTTATTTAAAGCATAATTTATTTAATACACAATTTATTTATTTAATTTGATTTAAGTAAATCAAAAGACTAATATCTCTAATTTTTGAAAAACTTTGAAGTCATCTGCATAAAGTCCCAAGTAGGTCATCTTAGAATTACTACTAAAATTACTCAAATATAGAGCAATACATACAAGGTTTTAAAATCTAGGGCATGATGATCACATACTTTAAGAAAATATTATTAATTCATTGTGTCTGACCAATTCAGCAATATAACTGAAAGTAAAACTTGAAAATGCCATTTCATAATATGGTAATAGGTATTCTATGTATGCTTTAATTTTCAGTTATCAAATTAATTCTTAAATTTGGAAAATGATAAATATAATTATGTTGATTACATTATTTTTACATTTTTCACCAGTTCAGTTATGTCATTCAGTCATGTCTGACTCTGTGGCACTATGGACTGCAGCATGCCAGGCTTCTCTGTCCATCACCAACTCCAGGAGCTTGCTCAAACTCATGTTTATCGAGTTGGTGAAAAATACTATAACTTCATACTAATAGATTTTAGAAATAACTTTGACCTATTTCCATTTTACATATCCAGTAGTTATTCCTATTTGAACGTGATTTAAAATATCATTCTTTTGCATTTTCCAATCAAATGTCTATCTTTTAAAATGTCTTTGAAAGTAGCAGGTCCAAAGTGCTGTGGCTCTGGGACCGAAACTGTAGAACTGATCATCACAGCACCTCTTTAGACAGCTTCTCTAGCTTCTTTGTGTTTCAATTTCCTTATCTGTAAAACTAGTAAGATAACAATAAAACAAAATAATAGTGTTTACAAAGATCACATTAGACAGTTGGCTAAAAGTGAAAGTCGCATCCAACTCTGCTATCCCATGGGCTATACAGTCTGTGGAATTCTCCAGGCTAGAATACTGGAGTGGGTAGCCTATCTCTTTTCCAGAGGATCATCCCAACCCAGGGATCAAAGCAGGTCTCCCACATTGCAGGCAGATTCTTAAACAGCTGAGCCACAAGGGAAGTCCAAGAATACTGGAATACCTATCCCTTCTCTAGGATATCTTCCCGACACAGGAATCGAGCCTGGGTCTTCTGCATTGCAGGCAGATTCTTTACCAACTGAGCTATGAGGGAAGCCCAGACAGTTGGCTAGTGACTGCCAAATAAGCATTCACTATGTGTTTGCTACTATTGGCTATTTTTATGAGTTTATAGTTACCTAGTGAGTCTTTGACTACTTTTTAAAGAAAAGCAGCTGAATAATACCAAAGACATCCATAGGTATTTTGAACTAGAAAATATTTTTAACTCTATTAATTGGCTGCAAGTGATACAGATGTTGAAACATATTACTTTAAGAAATTTGTGGAAACCATTATTTAGCATTTATTGCTCATAAACATTTCTTTGTATTCTTTATTTCTCTATCTAACCCCTCAATGTCTAAACTAAGATATATTTTTATTTACTAGGATAATTAAATAAGTAATAATCTAGGGCTTTTACTACTCAACCAAGCAAAACTGGGAAAGTCATGTCATCTCCCTGATCTTTACTTCATTTACAAAATTAAAAGGAAGCTAGTTCCTTCCTCAACAGAGTAGGATCTCCAAGCAGCAGTGATACTTTCTGGAAATTTGTGTGAAATGCAAAACCACAGCCCCCACCACAAGTGACTGATTTGGAATCTCTATTTTGACATCCCCCTCAAGTGATTGATGTGCCCATTAGAACCTAAGATCACTGCTGTAAATGACATTGAAGTCCCTTTCTGCCTTGTTTACACATATAATAAATCTGCTGAGATTTATGAAAGAGATGACATTTGTTATCGGAGTGTGAGAGTGTAAGACTGGATACTTGAGGACAGAGAGAGAAAACATTCCTTCACAGAGACTTCTCAGAGACTGAAGACACCAAAGTTCACTTTGTGCAATAAACTGCACTCAGATGTAGGTTCTTGTGACCTGAATGTTTGACAGTTTTAGCTTTCTAATTGATCTTCTAATTTATAGGCTCCATCCTCAAACAAAGCATTTAAAAATAAGTTACAAGTATACAAAAAAAAAAAAAAAAGACTAGTTTCAAAATGATTGTCTGCTTTTCAGCTGTTCATTCACTTCCAAATAAGGGTAGCGGGGAACAAAGGAGCCTGTCCTGCTACATTCTCTGAGGTTGCAGAGTTGGACACAACATAGCAACTGAATAACAATAATCCTAGATGCAGGAAGAAATTGCTTGAAGTTCATTGTTTAATATGGAAATTTTTTGATGTGAATAATATAACACAAATTTAAACATGAAATGATTAAGATGGGAGAAGATAATTTGAAACTATTTTAAAATTCTCAGTTTGTTTCTAGGCATCATTTTTTATTTCAGAGCATATATATTAAAAGATCAATTCAGAAACTATAACTGTCATATATGAAAGTGTCTAGAATCTACATCTGAGAGGTCTATTTCTCAACAAAGATAAAGTACATGATTTCGTTTAAGGACTGTGCCAAAAAGTTTAGTAACAAAGTATTGAATTGAGTCTGCATGAAATTCTCAGCCCTTTGCTTGTTTAGATATTATCTGTGAATGTAATCTGTGAACCAGTAATTTGTGACCTGGTTAGAACAGGAATGATTAAAGCAGCAAGACTGGGTCTGAATCTTGGATCTGAAGTGTAACCATAGATGAAATCTTTGCAAAATTGCTAACATTATTTGCACTGTCTGTTAATTCGTTATAATAGCACAACTCTCTACTTAATTAACCGATGCTAATCCTGTNTGACCTGGTTAGAACAGGAATGATTAAAGCAGCAAGACTGGGTCTGAATCTTGGATCTGAAGTGTAACCATAGATGAAATCTTTGCAAAATTGCTAACATTATTTGCACTGTCTGTTAATTCGTTATAATAGCACAACTCTCTACTTAATTAACCGATGCTAATCATAGCTAGAAGCACAGCAGGCACTCAACAGATGTTAGTTAGTCAGTACGCATTCAAGTACTGAAGCACTCTCATGAATGCATTTCTTTTTATTTTTCTAGAACTGCGTGATTGAGTCAAAGACCTCTGTGTGGGGGTCTGTGTTTTTCTATGAACACAGACAATGAAACTCTCCCCCAGGACTTTCTCCTATTGGGCTTTCCTGGGTCCCAGATCCTTCAGCTCTCTCTTTTCATGCTTTTTTTAGTTATGTACATCCTCACAGTTGGTGGTAACATGGCTATATTGATATTGGTGAGTACCTCCCACCAGCTACACACCCCCATGTACTTCTTTCTAAGCAATCTCTCTTTCCTGGAGATTTGGTATACCACAGCTGCAGTCCCCAAAGCCCTGGCCATTCTACTGGGGAGAAGCCAAAGCATATCATTTACCAGCTGTCTTTTGCAGATGTACCTTGTTTTCTCCTTGGGCTGCACAGAGTACTTTCTCCTGGCAGCCATGGCTTATGACCGTTATTTGGCCATCTGCTATCCTCTACACTATGGGACTATCATGAACAGCCTCCTCTCAATGCAGCTGGCTCTGGGCTCCTGGGTCTGTGGTTTCCTGGCCATTGCACTTCCCACAGCCCTCATCAGCAGCCTGACCTTCTGTGGGCCCCACACTATCAACCACTTCTTTTGTGACATTGCACCTTGGATTGCTCTGGCCTGTACCAGCACATGGCCAGTGGAACTTGTAAGCTTTGTGATTGCTTTTGTGGTCATCCTAAGTTCCTGCCTTATCACCCTTGTCTCCTATGTCTACATCATCAGCACCATCTTCAGGATTCCCTCAGCACAGGGCAGAAGCAAAGCCTTCTCCACGTGCTCCTCACATCTTACAGTGGTGCTCATCTGGTATGGCTCTACAATCTTCCTTCATGTCCGCACCTCCATTAAAGAGGCTTTGAATCTGACCAAAGCTGTTCATGTCTTGAACACCGTGGTAACTCCAGTTCTTAATCCTTTCATCTACACTCTCCGTAACAAGGAAGTAAGAGAAACTCTGCTAAAGAAATGTAAAGGAAAATAAACTGCTTCCAACAAAACAGGCCTCTGTCAATTGTCTCCATATCTGTTCAGGGGTTCCAAGTGAGAATATGGAGAAAAAGGCAAATCTTTCTTGATGTAAGGAGAGGAGGGAAAAACCAGAAAAAAATAAAACAAAACAAATTTAAAAACCTGTATATATTTGTGCTACTTTCTCATATAAGATAGGAATGGAAGTTCTTGGTATAAGCAAACTGGACACTTTTTAAGAAAAATATCTTTATATACTGAATTAGGTTTATCCTTGGATTTCATTTATAAAATGAGGTGTAATAGTAAGAAGCATATTTTATGGAGTAAACTTTAAATTCTTGTCCCTTTTAAAATAGCTTTGATGAGATATGTGAAAAGTGAAAACTTTTAAAACATGTTTGTGAAATAGGAAAAGGTTAAATAAATAGAAGGATAATTGAAATCATAGTGTGCAATTTTTTCAACACACTATTTTTTGGATAAAATATAGTAAAATATATACATATAAAAGTTGATAATTATAATGTGAGACCTTTGTTTAACAATGATAGTGAACAAAAACATTCTAATAAGCAAGTGATATTAAAAGTTAAAGGGTGATAAAACTGCAGGAGGGCTTGGAAAAAGCAATAAATATTTCTTACATAGCAAAATGATAGTCTTGAAAAGGAAAATGCTAAAGGATTCTGCTAGTAAGTCATCAATGTTAGATACCACATAGATTCAATGGAAAATGACTATAGAAAAAAAATTATTATAGTTGATTTTCCTCCAAATGATTGCAAGATATTTATTTTCAACCATTAACACATGGATGAAAGTTTTATTTCTCTCTTTTTATTTTTTACCTATGGCTAGTGGCAAAAGACTTATCCTGCCAATGCAGGAGACTCAGGAGATGCTGGTTTGATTTTCTGAGTAAGAAGATCTCCTGGAGGAGGAAATGACAACTCACTCCAGTATTCTTACCTGGAGAATCCCATGGACAGAGGAGGAGCCTGGCAGACTACAGTTCATTTGGTCTCAAATAGTCGGACACGACTGAGAGACTGTGCAACTAAGCATGGATACATAGGTTTGAAGCAGCAAAGATGACTTGTCATGCTTAACCACGTTGAAGATATATTCTGTTCTGTTCCACATTGTTTCACACATGCAAAATGTAGGCTGCTTCTCATAGGAAAAAAGTCTGTGGGGCTGAGTAGCAGCTACCCTATAGGTCTTGTTTGTTTATATTTTTTGAAATCTCTACTGGGTCCTCACTCAAAAAATGTAGGAGATGACAGAATAAGAAAGCATATGCTTGAAGGAAATAGGGCAAAGTATTTCATTGAGGGAATAACAAACATTGTTTCAAAAGATATGTCTATGTTGCAAGTTCACTTCTTAAATCATCATCATTCAACAATGTAAACCTGATCTGCTGCCATTACTTATTTACTGTGAGCATGAACTTCAAATCCATGAAATTCCTAAACTCTAAAAACCCTCAAAGGATCACAAGAAAAACTTTGAAGGTGATGAGTATGTGAAGTACCTTGGTGTGGATTGACAGGTGGATTCTTTACCACTGAGCCACGTGGGAAGTCTAATGGTGTCCTGGGTGTATGCATACATCCAAGCTAATCAATATGTACATATTAAACGCATATCTTTTGGTAAATCAATTGTACTTCCATAGGAGTTCCCAGGTGGCGATAGTGGCAGAGTTGTGGGTAAGGTGGTAGAGTCACAGGTTTGATCCCTGGGTTGGGAAGATCCCCTGGAGAAGGGAATGGCAATCCACTCCAGTATTCTTGCCTGGAGAATCCCACGGACAGAGGATTCTTTCAGGCTACAGTTCATAGGGTCCCACAGAGTCAGATATGGCTGAAGAGATTTAGCATGCAATCATGCAGAGCTAAAATAAATAAATAAATAAATTTCTAATCCTACTTTTTGAGGATTTCCAAAAATCAAAATTTCTAATAAGAGTCAAATTGCTATTTTCTGAGACAAATAGCATTCCTGCTTTGATGAGTGAGNCATAGGGTCCCACAGAGTCAGATATGGCTGAAGAGACTTAGCATGCAATCATGCAGAGCTAAAATAAATAAATAAATAAATTTCTAATCCTACTTTTTGAGGGTTTCCAAAAATCAAAATTTCTAATAAGAGTCAAATTGCTATTTTCTGAGACAAATAGCATTCCTGCTTTGATGAGTGAGTCCCAACTTAAAAAAAAAAAAGCAGTTAGTATAGTCAATTATAGTGAAAGTTATCTTCAGCATTTCACTTTCTTCTGGTGCACACCGCATTATATCAAAACCAAGGAAATAACGTTCAGCTTTTAATGTGGATAAATGAATGTGTTGGTTCAGCGGTTTAGCATAATATTGCATACAAGATTTATAGTTAGGTGAAGAAAATAACCAAGAATGAACAGGGTAACTTGAGTATTTCCTCCTATGTTGATTAAAAGACAGCTTAAGTATTATTTGCACGATATATTATCAAGCAATTATACCTAATTTTTGGATATTTGATTTAGTTCACTTTTTCAAATCAATAATTTATAAAAATTCAATTTAGGAAAAAATACATTGCTATTTAGAATTATCTCATGGTGGTAAATTATTAGAATTATTAAATTACTGCTAAAGATTTTTTGTGTCTTTCAATTTCTTTTGACAAACTTCTTTTTAAATAAAGATAGTATTAATGGATATAACTTCAAGTTTTAGAAGTCTGTTTCACAGCACTCTAATTTATTAAAAAATAATTTGGCAATTTCTTTTTTTTTTCATTAAAAAAATCTTTCATCTATAAAAATTTGTAGCATCATTAATTAAAAAAAAATTG
>SJYA01001057.1:58689-71830 GCA_006410615.1 Neotragus moschatus | reverse complement strand
AGATAATTGATGGAAAAATAAATAAATAAAAGGATGTAAAACTGATGTTGCAGTTGAAAATTGATCTCACAACTGACATTAGACTCAATGATGAAAGACTAAAAGTTTTCCTTTAAGATCAAGAACAAGGCAAGAATGTCCACTTTTGAAACTTCTAATTAAATTTACAGTATTATAAATACTAATATTTTGGCAAGCAAAACAAGTTAAAAACCCTGAAACTGTAAATAAAGAATTAAAATTATCCTGCTTCAGAAGTGATATCTTAAATGTAGGAAATAAAAACTTCTTAGGACTAATAAACAGAATCATGAATGTTGCAAGATACATAATTGATTGTATTTCTTTACTAATAATGTTTACTACTAAGAGGGAACGTAAAACAATAACATTTAACATATCATGAAAAAGAATAAAAGCCCTAGGAAAAAACAAAGAAATTGCAAAATGTATGCGCTAACAATCACAAAACATGACTGAAATAAACTAAAGGAGAGATAAATGCCAGCACATGGAAAAACAACCTGTGCTCATGGGTTGAAAACCTGACTATTGCTAAGATGTTAACATTACCATAAGCAAACTACAGGTGCAATGAAAAGATTTTCATAATTCCAAGAGAATTTTGAAGAAAGAAAATAATACATTTAAAAATTCAAATAAAACCTTAAATACACAGAATAGCCCAAACAATCTTATGAAAGAATTGGAGAACTTATTCTTTATTATTCAAACTTACTACAAAGCTATAATTTATTTAAAAAAAAATGTGTAGTATTGGCAAAGACAAACATAAACCAAAACAATTCAGTAGAGATACCAGAAAAAAAAAATTATGGTCAAATGATTTTGAAAAGTGTCTCAAAAGTTCAATTGGAATGTCTTTACAACAAATATTGCTAGAAAACTTGACATCCCCGTGCATATAAGGAAATAGGACCACTATTTTACTATATACATAAAAATTAACTGAAGTGGATGAGAAAGAAGATATAAAGCTAAAACTATACACTCTTAGAATAAAAGGAGAAAAGTTTCATTATACTGAATTTTGCTGTGTGTTCTTGGATATAGCCTCAAACAAAAATACCAACACCAACAAAAATATAGATATTGGAATTTGTCAAAATTAAAAACTTCTGTATGATGATGAACTTTATCAGAGTGAATAAGCAGCCCACAGAATGGAAAATATTGATATATATCAGATAATGAATTGTAATAGGGAATGTATTAAAAAACTACAATAAGCAACATAAAAAAATAGTTTTCAAAGGTTAGATACATGTGAATAAATATTTATTCAAAGAATGTAAACCACTAACCAATTAACACAAGAAAATATGTCATCATGAATAATTATTTGAGAAATTCAAAGAAAAAATACAATAAGATACCACATTTGACCTTTAGTTATGTTTTAAAAATGCAGAAAAGAGTAAGCATTGGCAAGAATATGAAGAAATTACAACAAATGCAAAGCTGGAAGGAGTGAAAAATGGTATAACCACTCTGGAAAGTACTACTGCAAATTATAAAACAACAACAACAAAAACGTAAAATCAAAACATGGGCCAAAAATTCCACTTCTGAGGTTACATCCAAAATAAAAAACAAATTTAGAATAGATATCTACACACTCATGCTCTTAGAAGCTTTATTTGCAGTAGCTAATAGGTAGAAGCAACACAAATGTCTTTCGACCAATCAATGAATAATCAGAAGGTAATTTTGGTACGTGCTATAGCATGGATAAAGCTGACAGATATTGTGCTAAGTAAAATAAGCCAATCATGGCAAGCCATACACATGATTCCACATATATGAGTTACCCAGTACAGTCAAATTAATAAAAGTAAAAGTGGAATGGTGGTTGCTTGGAACTAGGAGGTAAGAGGAATGAAGAATTAGTGTTTAATGGGTACAGAGTTTCAGCTGGGCAAGAATTTTGCAAAGGGAAAAATGGAAGAACAATTATTTTTTCATAAATGTCACTTGTATCCAACATGATGCAGAATATTGGACTGATTCCCTAGTATACAATTAATACTATAATTTAATTAATGACAAGTTATAACATATGAAAGTAGCAATGATTCCTATTACATGTATTTTATATAGGGTTGTCTACAGCAAAGTTTCCTTTTGGTAATTAATATTATCACATTTTAAAAGAGAAAAAAATAAGCAAGAAGTGAAGCAATGAATAGCACACCACACCTGTTATTTGATTCTACATATCATGACTGCCAGTGGAACAATTTTTGCTAGTTCATGTTGTACTAGTCTTGTATTCAGCTATGTGAACTTACTTAAAAGACTCCTCATTTGACAAGAAAGCGGATGTTGAATATTAGCCTTGGGTACTTCAAAATCTAAAGTGAAATGGAATTTTTTCTCAGGTAAAAATAAATTCAAATAGCCCATTTTTTTTTTACTTGTTTTTAATCTACTGGGGAAAAAAAAACAGTGAGCAATCTCTTTCTGATTATGACATACTTTTGATCTATTTTATTTTTAAAGTTGTCCTTTAAAATTGTAATCTAGGTATCAGCAATAATGACATTATACATACAAGAAAAGTTCTAACTGGAAAAAAAATTCTGATTGTGCTTTCATGGTGAGGAGACTAAACAGTCCTTGAATCTGAGCCATATCCTAGGTGGAAGAGAGAAAAAAGTCTAAACTTTTATTGACCATCTCTATATGAGGGTACTTAGAATGTGTCAGGACATGTTCAAGGATTAAATTGTATTTAATCTTGACCATTATCTCTTGACCTTTACACCATCACCGGTATTTTATAGATGACAAAATTGACATTCAGAGATTTGAAGTGGTATTACTTTAAGATATATATATTTCTAGATTTAGATTCCCAGATTGATCCATCTCTCTCTCTCTCTAGCCCTCTACCTACCTATCTAAACACATTCCCTATCTCCTCTAGCTTATTGCACAGATATTATTCATATATATTTTAAAATAATTAAGCTGAAATTAGTTGGGTTACTTTTTATTGATCAACACAGAAAATACTGACAAGGAGGAAATAAAGAGAGAAATTAAAATCTTTAAAATATAAATTCTATAAAAGTGGTAGGAGGTCAAGAATATGTGTTAGATGTGCCTTATAGCACAAATATATTTCATTATTTATAGTTTACACATTTTGACATATTCTTCTACTTTATTAAATATACCAGCTTTAAAGCATTTTCAGTTGACCTCACAATCACAACACATTATATTTAAAATTATTCTCTCAAAGCTTCTAAATGAAATCCAGTTCATGTTTTTTCTCCAATACAAAAGCTTCTCTTCCTAGATTTCATTTGCAAAGGAACAATCATATTATCTGCATGTGATTCAGGTTATATATATATATATATACATATTCTATATGATAGATAAAGCCATCCAGTCACTGTCCAAGTCTCAAAATAAGTTACCTATGACTATCCCTTAAAGTCAAATGCATAAATTTACCAGCAAACTTTTTTCCTTATGTTCACATTGAGAGTTGAAATTGAAATATTGGGAAAAAAGTCTTCAGTCATAAATTTTTAAAAATACTGTCTTATAAACTGTAGTTTTATTTTTAAAATGATTTCTAAAAACTGAGTCACAAAGATACGAAGTGAGTTAATTCAAAACTGTATAGTAATCTAGTAACTGAGTTGGAAAAAGTGGGAAATTGTCCCCTAGAGTCCAAATGGAGAAGGCAATGGCACCCCACTCTAGTACTCTTGCCTGGAAAATCCCATGGACTGCGGAGCCTGGTGGGCTGCAGTCCATGGGGTCGCTAAGAGTCGGACACGACTGAGTGACTTCCCCTTCACTTTTCACTTTCATGTATTGGAGAAGGAAATGGCGACCCACTCCAGTACTCCTGCCTGGAGAATCCCATGGATGGGGGAGCCTGGTGGGCTGCCGTCTATGGGGTCACACAGAGTCGGACACAACTGAAGCGATTTAGCAGAGTCCAAATAATGTAGAATTTTCAACTGAAGCACAAATTTTTATACTCTCCACTCTTCTCACTCTTGATCAAATTATCTCAAATAAATATGATTCTTGGTTACAAAATAAAGTTATGTGATTATTTACAGAGATGCAGAAGGAATGTGGATTTACAAGTTTCCTTAAATTAAATCTGTCGGATATATTATGAGAAATCTCGGATTTCAAAATCTTTCAAGCTCAAAGACACTCTACCAGATTTCACAGAAATTTGGATTTCTTCTTCTCTTAAGATTTCTGAAGTAAACTAAAATGCTGAAGTTTCTCTGTACTAACCTGCCTTTCTCATCATGCATAGGGCTGGGAAACCAGGTTACCCAGGTAATTTTATCAAAAGGCCTTTGAAGGAAGTCAATTCTAGTTCTTGAAAACTGACTGATAGTACTCAATCTAAGTTTTTATAATGAGCATTATTTTAGGGACTTCCCTGGATGTCCAGTGGTTGAGTCTGCCTGCCAGTGCAGGGGACATGGGTTCAATCCCTGGTCTAGGAGGATCCCACATGCTGCAGAACAACCGGGCCTACGTGCCACAATTACTGAGCCTGCACTCTAGAGTCAGTGAATCACAACTACTGAAGCCCCACAAACCAAGAGCCTGCATCCCACAAGAGAAGCCACTACGATGAGAAGCCTGTGCGCCACAGCATAGAGTAGCCTCTGCTCACCACAGTTGGAGAGGTCCCACATGCACACAACGACAAAGACCCCGTGCAGCAAAAAAAAAAAAGAANAGCTGAAATTAGTTGGGTTACTTTTTATTGATCAACACAGAAAATACTGACAAGGAGGAAATAAAGAGAGAAATTAAAATCTTTAAAATATAAATTCTATAAAAGTGGTAGGAGGTCAAGAATATGTGTTAGATGTGCCTTATAGCACAAATATATTTCATTATTTATAGTTTACACATTTTGACATATTCTTCTACTTTATTAAATATACCAGCTTTAAAGCATTTTCAGTTGACCTCACAATCACAACACATTATATTTAAAATTATTCTCTCAAAGCTTCTAAATGAAATCCAGTTCATGTTTTTTCTCCAATACAAAAGCTTCTCTTCCTAGATTTCATTTGCAAAGGAACAATCATATTATCTGCATGTGATTCAGGTTATATATATATATACATATTCTATATGATAGATAAAGCCATCCAGTCACTGTCCAAGTCTCAAAATAAGTTACCTATGACTATCCCTTAAAGTCAAATGCATAAATTTACCAGCAAACTTTTTTCCTTATGTTCACATTGAGAGTTGAAATTGAAATATTGGGAAAAAAGTCTTCAGTCATAAATTTTTAAAAATACTGTCTTATAAACTGTAGTTTTATTTTTAAAATGATTTCTAAAAACTGAGTCACAAAGATACGAAGTGAGTTAATTCAAAACTGTATAGTAATCTAGTAACTGAGTTGGAAAAAGTGGGAAATTGTCCCCTAGAGTCCAAATGGAGAAGGCAATGGCACCCCACTCTAGTACTCTTGCCTGGAAAATCCCATGGACTGCGGAGCCTGGTGGGCTGCAGTCCATGGGGTCGCTAAGAGTCGGACACGACTGAGTGACTTCCCCTTCACTTTTCACTTTCATGTATTGGAGAAGGAAATGGCGACCCACTCCAGTACTCCTGCCTGGAGAATCCCATGGATGGGGGAGCCTGGTGGGCTGCCGTCTATGGGGTCACACAGAGTCGGACACAACTGAAGCGATTTAGCAGAGTCCAAATAATGTAGAATTTTCAACTGAAGCACAAATTTTTATACTCTCCACTCTTCTCACTCTTGATCAAATTATCTCAAATAAATATGATTCTTGGTTACAAAATAAAGTTATGTGATTATTTACAGAGATGCAGAAGGAATGTGGATTTACAAGTTTCCTTAAATTAAATCTGTCGGATATATTATGAGAAATCTCGGATTTCAAAATCTTTCAAGCTCAAAGACACTCTACCAGATTTCACAGAAATTTGGATTTCTTCTTCTCTTAAGATTTCTGAAGTAAACTAAAATGCTGAAGTTTCTCTGTACTAACCTGCCTTTCTCATCATGCATAGGGCTGGGAAACCAGGTTACCCAGGTAATTTTATCAAAAGGCCTTTGAAGGAAGTCAATTCTAGTTCTTGAAAACTGACTGATAGTACTCAATCTAAGTTTTTATAATGAGCATTATTTTAGGGACTTCCCTGGATGTCCAGTGGTTGAGTCTGCCTGCCAGTGCAGGGGACATGGGTTCAATCCCTGGTCTAGGAGGATCCCACATGCTGCAGAACAACCGGGCCTACGTGCCACAATTACTGAGCCTGCACTCTAGAGTCAGTGAATCACAACTACTGAAGCCCCACAAACCAAGAGCCTGCATCCCACAAGAGAAGCCACTACGATGAGAAGCCTGTGCGCCACAGCATAGAGTAGCCTCTGCTCACCACAGTTGGAGAGGTCCCACATGCACACAACGACAAAGACCCCGTGCAGCAAAAAAAAAAAAGAATTATTTTGTATTTTTTCAAGTGTCTAGAATTTTTATCATTACAAGACATCTTTTATAGAACCACATTACCCACAAGCGGGTTCTTTGGAGTCTAGATAAGCATAGTGAAAGTCATTGAGTCGTGTTCAACTCTTTGTGACCAGGCCTGAATACTGGATTGGGTAATTGCTCCCTTCTCCAGAGGATCTTCCCAACCCAGGGATCAAACACCTGTCTCGAACCCAGGTCTCCCACACTGCAGGCAGATTCTTTACTAGCTGAGACAACAGGGAAGGCCAAGAATACTGGAGTGAGCAGCCTATCCCTTCTCCAGTGGATCTTCCCGACCCAGGAATTGGACCAGTGTCTCCTGTATTGCAGGCAGATTCTTTACCAGCTGAGCATACCTGTATAAGCCCCTCACACGGAGGCCTGCTTGAGGCTCCACATTCCTTCAAGTGTTTCCACAATAAGCTCTAATAACGGAGAAACAGAGTACAAAATGATTTAATTAATCTACTGACTTAGGAATTTTACCGATACTATTTAATAATCAAGTAATATATATTTTCAACTTTAGAAAGTATACATTAAGAGAACAATTATTTTTTACAGTAAAAAGAGACCTAGAATACAACAGTGCATGTTTTTTTGTGTGTAACTTTTTGTATGCTTCTAATTCCTATTACTCAGTGAAATCTGCATTATTAGGTAAATAGATAAGGTTTAAAACTATGCATAATTCTGGCTTATCTACCTATAAGAAATATAAGATTAGATTAAAAATGTAAGTATCTGAACATGTGTTTTTTAAGCAGAACAGATGCAAAGAAATATGAGCTATTATAGGCTACCTATGAGATGAAACATAAAAGCACTGCGTGCTTGGCTATAAAATATCATTAAAGAGGAATTGTAGTTTTAGCACCTTTATCAATATCCTTGCCATGCCTGTGTGCATGCTAAGTCATGTCTGACTCTTTACGCTCCTCTGTCCACTGGAATCTCTAGGCAAGATTATTGGAGTTGGTTGCCATGCCCTCTGGAATCTCCCTGACCCAGGGATTGAACCCGGGTCTCTTACATCTCTGGCATTGGCAGGTGAGTTCTTTACCACTGGCGCTACATGGGAAGCCCATCTTTGCCACACCATCATTTCAATACACCTGTCATCCACCACAGTTGCTTGATTATATAGTTTTCAATTGTCTCCTTATGCTACATCCATTTGATTCTCACAAAATCTCTGCATGGTTGTTTATTCAGATATTGTTATTCTTTCAGTGGAAATTCATTGATGAATGCAAGAAGTAAAAAGGAAATAAAGAAAATGTAAAAGTTAAAGGCACAAGATACTTCACTTTTACATTACTTTTTTGAAAATTATGAATTGGATAACCATAAGAAAAAATACAGTTAGTTACTTGTATTTTCTAGAAGTTATCCTTCAAATTATTTATATATAACAAATATAAAATAAATATATAAATTATTCATATATAAATAATAAATATATATATTATTTATATACACACATATAGGGCTTCCCAAGTGATGCTAGTGGTAAAGAACTCACCGGCCATTTCAGGTAGATATAAGAGTTGTGGGTTCAGTCTCTAAATAAGGAAGATGCTCTGAAAAAGGGCATGGAAACCCATTCCAATATCTGCCTGGAGAGTCCCATGAACCGAAGAGCCTGATGCACTACAGTCCATAGAGCTGCAAAAAGTCCCACACAACTGAAGCAACTTATGCACCCACGCATATCTATATTACCAGGCAGGTAACGTTAGCCATTTTTGATCTTCATTATATTTTCCATTTCATATTTTCATATAAAATTTAGACAAGTAATTTCTAGACTTTGATTTGAAAGTTTGAATTAAAGTACAGTAAAAGAACAAGTAGGAAGCAGTATTAAGATTACAATGGATGCTGTGTAAACCACTCTTCATTCATAAAAAATATATATACATTAAAATGAACAGGAAATAAGAAAGATTGTTCTCCACAGTCTGTCTTTATTGAGCAGTGGGAGCCTTAAGTGTTAGATTTATTCTTCAAGTGTATCTCAGCACATCCAAAGCATACTGTAGTATAAGTCATATTGGCTCTATCTCTTCTAATACCCTTATTTTACTTCCTTTTCAGAAAGCACATTTATGGTCAGGTCCCAAAGCACTTTCTGTTGTCCATTTCATGCTCTATAATTTCTACTGAACAGTACTGGAAAAAGTGCAGCCACTCACTCTACCTCAAACTCCATTTAGAATCTTCTGTTTCTTAACATAACAAAGGTTACATAGATCACATCACTCCTTTTCCAAAGTGATACCTAAAATCCTGAATGATTTCAATCCAAATAATAGCCAATACTGACTGCCAAAAGTGTTAATCCAATAAAATCAGCCTCTATCAGATTACACAATGTGCTTGCATGAAAACATCTCTGCTCCTAAAAATTTTGATTTATATTACCTAAGCTGTTTTAAAGCATTTTCTTCTTGGCTGCAATTTATCTCATCTTCAGAGGGTATGTAACAGACTGTGGATACAATGAATCCTTCCTTCTTTAGTGAGTATTGTTTATCCTTCAAAGTCCTTTTATCCCATAAATTTCTTATTTCAATTATGGTAAAAAAGATTTTAATTTATATGAATATTTAGTGTATATTTTATCACAGAATGTCGTAATTATTTTCAGTTGTATTTCAGCATATGTTATAGAGGAAGGTAGGCAAAGGTACACTGAAGTTCTGAATAATAGCTCATAGATAATATCAGCAGTTATCAATTTTACCACATTACATTATCATTTTACAATCAGTAATTTGCAATCAGATCAATTATCAGAATTGCATAATAACAAATGTTAGGTTTAAAGAGAGCTTCATGTCTTAAAAAAATGTGAATAAGCATTTGCATAGCCCATTTATTTTTTTAAGGATATATATTTTGGTATATTAAAACATCTTGTTAAACCAGGTTAAGTCAAATACTTTTCTTTTTTGAATTCCCTGGATAATGAGATGCCTGGTTGTATATATATATATATATATATATAAAATATAGAAGTATTTTACTCTGAATAAACTTTTCTTAAGTACTTACTGAAGAATCCCTCCTTTTCATTAGCAAATAAAAATGAAATGCAATTTGGATTAGTACCTTTTATAGTATCCACAGTTTCACAAAATCAGTGGCTTGATTATAGCAGTTCAATTTTCACAATATAAGCAATGTCATTTTCTGAGTAGACGCGTTTAAAACTTTCTGAACAAGTGTACATGTTAAATTTTATCTCCACTTATTTTAAATACCTCTGTGTGAACTCAGGAGCAACAATAATTTGTTTCTAGGCTTTTTTTTACCTGGACAGTCAATTTAATCCTTTTTTTTTTGAGGGGGGAGAGTGGGTATTCACTTAGCAACATCCATTGAGATTTAGACAATCTAGGCCAAGTCGCTAATATTTTAGGATGGCCATAAGCTAAGTTTAAGAAAGGAATTGCAATAACTTCTAGAGATATTTTCATTCTTAAGGGTCAATTCAGTGGAGGAAAAATTAAATTATTTACTCAGATTCTTCTAATATTATTATGTCTCTCCACTCTGTGGATTATGCATTGCACTTACTTTATTTAACTTTGTTATTTTTTTTGTTTCCACCATGTGGCTCATGGGATCTACCCCGACCAGGCGTTGTACCCAGGGCATGGGAGTGGAATCACAAGTCCTAACCACTGGACAGACAAGGAATTCCTGAGTATCCTATAGTTTATATGTTGCTCTTCAGTTAGTGAAAAGTAATAATTTGTCTGTATATNTCTGTGGATCATGCATTGCACTTACTTTATTTAACTTTGTTATTTTTTTTGTTTCCACCATGTGGCTCATGGGATCTACCCCGACCAGGCGTTGTACCCAGGGCATGGGAGTGGAATCACAAGTCCTAACCACTGGACAGACAAGGAATTCCTGAGTATCCTATAGTTTATATGTTGCTCTTCAGTTAGTGAAAAGTAATAATTTGTCTGTATATATTCATCTATTTTCCAGTTGTGATTATATTGACTAAAAATTTAATAAATCAAATTGAATGTGTTTAATGAGATCATATAAGCAGAAATTCTTAAGCTATCACACATGTGGAAGTTATCTATTTTAGATACTGCATAGTTGCAAACTGTTTTCATTCTTTTAGAAAAATCTATTAAATTAAATTATAAAACAATTTTCATGTATTAAAATAGTAAAATAATATTGCATGATATCACAATGATATTTAAAAAATATTCAATAGCATATTTTATTAAAGATTAAAACAAGTATTATTTTTTCTTAATTTTCAGTAAATGAATTTTTTTTCAGTAAATGAATTAAATACAAATTTTACTTCAGAAGAGGTAATATTGGTACCATCAAAAATTTTTAAATCTATTTAAAAATACTTGATCAAGAAGCAATTCCATTTACCATTGTATCAAAAAAATGAAATACCTAGGAATAAACCTACCTAAGGAAACAGACNTATTCTTATTTTTCCTAATTTTCAGTAAATGAATTTTTTTCAGTAAATGAATTAAATACAAATTTTACTTCAGAAGAGGTAATATTGGTACTATCAAAAATTTTTAAATCTATTTAAAAATACTTGATCAAGAAGCAATTCTATTTACCATTGTATCAAAAAAATGAAATGCCTAGGAATAAATCTACCTAAGGAAACAAAAGATCTATACTCTGAAAACTATAAGATTTTAATGAAAGAAATCAAAGAAGACATAAACAGATGAAAGCATATGTCATGTTCGTGGGTTGGAAGAATCAATTTGTCAAAATGACTATACTACCCAAGGCAATCCACAGATTCAATGCAACCTCTATGAAATTACCAATGACATTTTTCACAGAACTAGGACAACAACAACAAAATCTCAAAATATTATGGAGATATAAAAGAACCTGGATAGCCAAAACAATCTAGAGAAAGAAAAATGAAGCTGGAGAAATTAGACCCCCTGCCTTCAGACTATACTACTAAGTTACAGCCATCAAAACAGTATGGTTAGTTAGTTAGTTAGTGAAGTCACTCGGTTGTGTCTGACTCTTTGTGACCCCATGGACTGTAGCCCACCAAGCTCCTCGGTCCATGGGATTTTCCAGGCATGAATACTGGAGTGGATTGCCATTTCCTTCTCCAGGGGATCTTCCCAACCCAGGGATCAAACCCGGGTCTCCTGCATTATAGACATACACTTTACCATCTGAGCTACCAGGGAGCCCAAAGAGAAATATAGATCAATGGAACAGGATAGAAAATCCAGAAATAATTCCATGCACTTATAGTCAATTAATCTATGACAAAGGAGGCAAGACCGCATAGTGCTGGAAAGACAGCCTCTTCAACAAATGGTGCTGGGAAAAATGGACAGCCACATGTAAAAGAATGAAATTAGACCATTCCTTAACTCCATACAAAAAATTAAGCTCAAAATGGATTAAAGACCTAAATGTTAGAAGGGACACTACAAAACTCTTAGAGGAAAACATAGGCAGAGCAGTCTCTGACATAAATCACAGCAAAATATTTTTTAATCCATCTCCCAAAATAAAGGGGAAAAAAAGCAAAAATACACAAATGGGATCTATTTAAACTCAAAAACTTTTCACAGCAAAGGAAATAACAAATAAAAAGACAAACTACAGATGGGGAGAAAATATTTGCAAATGATACGACTGATAAGGGATTAGTTTCCAAAATTTAAAAAGAGCTTATGACACTTAATAGCGTCAAAGCAAGCAACACTCAAAGAATGGGCAGAAGATGTGAACAGACATTTCTCTAAAGAGGACATACAGATGGCCAATAGGCACATAAAAAGATATTCAAAATCACTAGTTACTAGAGAAATGCAAATCAAAACTGCAATGAGATACCACCTTACACAAGTCAGAATGAATATCATCAAAAATCCACAAACAACAAATGCTGGAGAGGGTATGGAGAGAAGGAAACCCTCTTATGCTGTTGGTAGGAATGTAAATTGATACAGCCACTATGGAGAACAGTATGAAAATTCCTTAAAAAGCTAAAAATAAAGCTATCATATGACCCTGAAATCTGAGCATGTATCCAGAGAAAAAGAAGGTACTCAATTTTTGAACTACAATGTGTCTCAGTGAAAACTTCTTTATGTTTAAATTTTTTAGTTCTTTGGGTTTCATAGATCTGGATATTTTCTTTCTCGCTCTCTCTCTCCTTCTCTACATGTCTACATATGTATATAGTAAGATTCAGATATCTGTAAGAATTTAAGTTAGAAACTGATGAATTTGTGCATGTGCTACCATGAAGCCTTTTCTTTTGCTCTCAGGGTATAATCATCCTCAGGGAATCACAATGACCATATTTGTGTTAACCACAAATGGTAACTATGTTGGGATGGGTTTTGGTTTAATCAGAGAATTACTGAACTCAGCAAGTCCAGGTATTAATAGGATCTTGAAATAGCCTTATATTTCCTGAACATACTATGAAAGGTGGTGTAAATTGCATACATCCCTAAGAGTCACCAAAACTGTAAGCATGATGTGGGGCTATGCATTTGAATATTCTAAAAGAAGTGAACATTATAATAGAGTAT
>SJYA01001057.1:27441-42284 GCA_006410615.1 Neotragus moschatus | reverse complement strand
GTTGTTCAGTCACTAAGTTGTGTCCAACTTGTTTCGAGTGTATGGACTGCAGCACATCAGGCTCCCCTGTCCTTTAGTATCTCCTAAAGCTTTCTCAAATTCATGTCCATTGAGTCAATGATGCAGTCTAACCATCTCATCCTCTACCACACTCTTCACCTTTTGCCTTCAATCTTTCCCAGCATTGGGATCTTTTCTAACGAGTCAGCTCTACCAGGTGGCCAAAGTACTGGAGCTTTGGCTCCAGCATCAGTCCTTCCAATGAATATTCAGGGTAAATTTCGTTTAGGATTGACTAGTTTGATCTTGGAATCCATGAGAATCTCAAGAGTCTTCTCCAGCACCACAATTCAAAAGCATTGATTCTTCGGCACTCTTCTTTATGGTCCAAGTATATACTTACAATAATTTTCATCCAAGATATTTCATATCATTAAAAAGACCATTGGTTTTGCAAAGCAAATAGCTGCAAATGAAAACTAATATCATGGCGTCTGGTCCCATCACCTCATGGCAAATAGATGGGAAAAACATGGAAACACTGGCAGATTTTATTTTCTTGGGCTCCAAAATCACTGTGGATGGTGACTGCAGCCACAAAATTAAAAGACGCTTGCTTCTTGCAGGAAAAGCTATGACAAAACTAGGCAGTATATTAAAAAACAGAGACATTATTTTTCCAAAAAAAAGTCCTTATAGTCAAAGTTATGGTTTTCAAATAGTCATGTATGGACCATGTGAGAGTTGGACCATAAAGAAGGCTAAGCACCATAGAATTGATTCTTTCAAGTTGTGGTGCTAGAGAAGACTCTTAACAGTCCCTTAACAACAAGAAGATAAAACCAGTCTAACCTAAATAAAATCAACACTGAATATTCATTGGAAGGACTGATGCTGGAGCTCCAATACGTTGGCCACCTGATAGAAAAGACCCTGATGCTGGGAAAGATTGAGGGTAGCATGAGAAAGAAGCAACAGAGGATGAGATAGTTGGATGGCATCATCAATGCAATGGACATGACTTTGAGCAAACATTAGGAGATGGTGAAGGAGAGGGAAGCCTTGTGTGCTGCAGTCCATGGAGCTGAAAAGAGTCAGAAATGACTTCGTGACTGAACAGAAACAATACATCTGTGTACATATATATGTATATATATGTGTATCTGTGTATGCATGTGTGTGTGTGTTTGCTGCCCAAAACAAAGCAATTAAGTACAAACCATACANACGCAATGGACATGACTTTGAGCAAACATTAGAAGATGGTGAAGGAGAGGGAAGCCTTGTGTGCTGCAGTCCATGGAGCTGAAAAGAGTCAGAAATGACTTAGTGACTGAACAGCAACAATACATCTGTGTACATATATATGTATATATATGTGTGTATCTGTGTATGCATGTGTGTGTGTGTTTGCTGCCCAAAACAAAGCAATTAAGTACAAACCATACAAAATAGTTTAAAATAACATGTTTAAATGAGCTTTTGTCAGTTTTGATGATCTCAGTCCTACCTTTCACAATGTTTTAGTTTTGTGAATAGCAATTTTGTCAGAATTGTTTTCTCAATCTCACATGAATTAAAGAGAAGTATGATCTAAAGAAGACAATATAAAAAAAAGCATATAGGGAAAAAAACACAATTTTACACTTTCAAATTGTAAGTGTCCCCTAGAGATTTAGAAGAAAGACTTATTGGTAAATTTGTCTTGACCCTGAATGTCGTGTTTCAGATTCTCTATTTTAATTCAGACATTTAAATCATACTTTAAGCCTATTTCCTCTAAACTTAGCCATTCTTGAACAAAGGATAATTTCAGTAAATATTTTATTTTAATATACCCTAAGTTACATTAAGTGGATTTGTTAAAACTTCATTGAGATGGAGAAAATACAGCTTACCATGATCAAATAACTATAATAATACCAGTAAACAAGTATATATTTATTATTAATTAGACTGTGAACTCAATTTGCTTTACATTTCACTTTTATTCTATTTTAATTACTATCATAACATCATGAAGAAGGTTCAATTTTAGCTCTTCTCAACTGAAAGAGTAGGGCACATAGTTAGGAGGCTAGATCTGTTTAGGGGCCTTATGTGGTTAGATATCCTAGTAGACTGGGGTATAAGCCTCTCAGATAACTCTTAGGAACTACACCAAATGGGTAAGGTAGGCTTTTTCTGTTTTTTGCTGGGCGATATATGAAGTGAAGCTTTAAATCATCACAAAAAAAGTGACACTCCAGATTACTGATTGGAGTGCTTTTCTGTATAGAGGAAGATGCATGAATTAGATCATTTGAATTTTGCTGATTAATCTGCATAGGCTCAGAAATGTTGTTTAATTATTTTGGGCCCCAAGCACTTTGTGATGGCTAAATAATAGTTGTAACATGCTAATAAATTCAAAATATTTGAAATCTTGGTCTGACATTTAAAAATGCTAAGTTTTAACTGTCAAAATAATTCTTTATAAAGCTAGTACATTGAATGTTTTTTTTTAGAAGTGTTAGTTTTATTTTTTTATTTATTTTTTTAAGTTTAAATTTTTATTTTTTAGTTTGTTTTGCTTTCATTCATTTACACAGTCAGTTTATTTGGTGATTCTTTAATCAACTCATGAATCTGTTAAAAATGAAAATAAGCAGAATCACTTAGGGGAAATGAGTTCATCTTTGCGATCTGCTCCCTGTAATCATCAGTCTGTGGAATAACACCTAAACTCCCAGGAGACTCTTAATATGGCAGCAAATGATGTCCACCAAGTGGCCTTTCCTGAAGCTTCTACCTGAGACATCACTTTGCCAAAAAAATTCCTTATAGTCAAAGTCATACACAGAAACAGTTAGAGACAGTGTACTCTCAAGCCTCTAAGAGTAGAAATAAAATAAATCTTGCAAAGAGAAGAGGGAATGATGGGAAAGGGGTCAGAGAAGTAGTATCCCCCTTCTTCACCAAATGTTTATCCTACACCAACTTTTCTTCCCAGAGGAAGACTTGCTCTGTCTCAGTGACCCTTCCACACAAAGTATTTCATCATGTTCCCTTTGTTTCCTTCTTTGGCGGTCCCATGTTTCCCATGCTGCCTTACAAAGGTTTTCTGTTTTCCTCTCAGAAGCCACACACTACAAGACTTCAAGGTGTTACGTGCCCCCCCTGTTTTTCCTTGCTCCTCCCAAATCTGTTCATCTCCTATAAATCCTCAGCTATTTTGTAGCCAGTCCCTGGACTGAGGTATCATTCTATGCTTCTGAGTCACTCTGGAAGAGATGATAAAGAAACAGACTCCTGAGTGGTATGAGCAAAGACCAGGCACCATCCAGGAAGGGATTGATGGTAGCTTCTGAGACACCAGTGAGGCTAATGTGTTAGATGTGAAAAGACTCAGCAAGGATTTCCTGTTCTGGGTACTATGAAGCTAGTCAAGTAGAAAGGGACAAGATGTAGGCTGTGACAAAACTTAGGGCACCAGGATAAGAAGGAATACATAGATTATGTTCAGTGTGCAAAGAGTACAAATAAACTTAGACAGTAAAGCTGTGGCTCAAACATAGTATCCTGACAATGCTGTCTATTTCTGAGTAAGAAAGAAAAGCAAGCAAGAAAGATTTAAAGAGGGCAAGGAAGTCTCCACAGAGGAAAGATTTAACGTAAAATCTTAGAGAGTGACATGTCATAAACCCCTTTGAGATGAAAAGTTTTGTGGTAGAAAGAATACGGGTATGAACAAAAGTACAAGAAAAAACTATGTTATATAAATATAAATAATTCAGTTTTATGGGAAATGGGAACAAAAGATGGGGGATTTTATTTTTTATTTTTCTTTCTTTGTCTCTTTCTTTTTCCTTCCTTTCTTTCTCTCTGTTATGAAATGTCAACCAACAGATTGCATTCTTAGAATGGTGCTCCAGAAAGAATAACTTGATCTAGGGCAAAATATATTGATGTGGCTATAGATGGAGGCAGAAAATTGAATTGGAGGCAGTAGATTGCATGACCCACAGCTTTATGCTCTATATTGCCTGGACTTTGTTCCCTGTACAAGTCTTCCAGGAAGACTGCAGGACCAAGCATCATCACATTCAGATTCTAACTAGCAGGATGAAGGAAAAGAAACGCACGTACCTCCAGTTCAAACACTTTTTGTTGTCAAAAATTTACTTAATTGGCCATACTTTACTGGATTTAAGGAGAGTTTAAAAAAGTTTGCAATATTATGCTAGTGGCACTGAACCTGTACAGGTCTATTTAATTAAAAGAGAAGAGTGTAACGGATGCCTTAGAACCACCATGGCCACATAAGGTATGCAGCCTATGAGAAGAAATTATGTGTGAGAGGATTTACATAAAATAGGAAATGGAGATGGTGATTTGCACATGAAAGATGCCAGACATAAAAAGAAGTCAAAATAATTTTCTGATTTCTGGTTGGGGCAGTTATACATGGTTATACATGGTGCTACCACCCACTATTTCAGGGGGCTTACTTGGAGGCAGCAAAAAGAGACAGAAGTAAGATCACCCTGTGTTAATTCCTTGGGACATAATGCAAAGCTCTGAAAAGTGTCTAATGACACCACTCCTGGCTATTATAAAATGAAATGGTGAGCAGCTCAGCTGATTTGATTTCAGAATAAAAATAACTGTTTTACTTTCTCACATATTCCTGTATGTGTGTAAATGTGTGAGGAAGCCAACTCAAATATTCTCATTCAATATGTTAAATTGGAATCATTCCAAGAGAGCCTCCTGGATCAATTTTAATAAGTAGTGAGTGCCAATATACTTCTGATTCACCTCATTGAAATTTACTTTTATTCCCTTGGCCATATTCTCCCATAACCTGGAGATTCTCTTTCTCTCAGTTTACTTAGAATATAAATGCTAAATGCACATTTAAATAATAAAGAATTTATAAACTAATTANTTTCTGGTTGGGGCAGTTATACATGGTTATACATGGTGCTACCACCCACTATTTCAGGGGGCTTACTTGGGAGGCAGCAAAAAAAGACAGAAGTAAGATCACCCTGTGTTAATTCCTTGGGACATAATGCAAAGCTCTGAAAAGTGTCAAATGACACCACTCCTGGCTATTATAAAATGAAATGGTGAACAGCTCAGCTGATTTGATTTCAGAATAAAAAAACCATGCAACAATTTCAAAATAGCTTACTTTACTTTCTCACATATTCCTGTATGTGTGTAAATGTGTGAGGAAGCCAACTCACATATTCTCATTCAATATGTTAAATTAGAATCATTCCAAGAGAGCCTCCTGGATCAATAAGTAGTGAGTGCCAATATACTTCTGATTCACCTCATTGAAATTTTCTTTTATTCCCTTGGCCATATTCTCCCATAACCTGGAGATTCTCTCTCTCTCAGTTTACTTAGAATATAAATGCTAAATGCACATTTAAATAATAAAGAATTTATAAACTAATTANTTTTTGTATTTCCATACAAATCTTGAAATTATTTGTTCTAGCTCTGTGAAAAATACTGCTGGTAGCTTGATAGGAATAGCATTGAATCTGTAGATTGCTTTGGGTAGTATACTCATTTTCACTATATTGATTCTTCCAATCCATGAACATGGTATATTTCTCCATCTAAGCTGCCCACATATAGCTGTATTTTGTTTTCCCACCAGCTACCTATGAGTGATTCAGTTTGTTTCCTTACCATCATTTTGTGTTGTCACAGTGTATATTTTAGCAGTTCTGACAGTCCATTGGTGAGTGGCATCAGTAGACCCAGTGTGCTCTAAGCAGAGCTTAGAATGATGGTCTGGCCTCTGCCCATAAGTTTCTCTATGTGTCATCCCCAAGTGATGATATCTCACTAGGGTCTCAATTTGCAGTCCTTTTCTAATGACATTGAACACTGTTTCATGTGTTTATTTGCTATCTGTACCTCCTCTTCAGTGATACCTCTTCTCTTCATGTTTTTGGTCCATTTTCTAATGGAACTGTTTTTACTCTTGTGTACTGAGAGTTGGTCATTCTATTTTCTATGAGATGAGTTTTGTACAAATATTTTGTCCTTGTTTGTGAATTTTTTAAATTATTTTTTATTGAAGGGTAATTGCTTTACAGAATTTCATTATTTTATGTAAAACCTCAACATGAATCACTCATAGGGTTACATATATCCCCTTACTTTTGAACCTCCCTCCCATTTCCCTCTCCATCTCACCCCTCTAGGTTGATATAGAGCCTCTACTTCAGTTTCCTGAGCCATACAGCAAATTTTTGTTAGCTATCTATTTTACATATGGTAGTGTAAGTTTCCATGTTACTCTGTCCATACATCTCACCCTCTCCTTCCCTCTTCCCAGGTCCACAAATCTATTGTCTATATCTGTTTCTCCATTGCTACCCTGCAAAAAATTCTTCAGTACCATTTTTCTAGATTCTATATATGTGCATTAGAATATGGTATTTATCTTTCTTTTTCTGACTTACTTCATTCTGTATAACATGTTTTGGGTTCATCTACCTCATTAGACCGACTCAAATATGTTCCTTTTTATGGCTGAGTAATATTCCATTGTGTATATGTACCACAACTTCTGTATCCATTCACCTGTCGATGGACATCTAGGTCACTTCCATGTTCTAGCTATTCTAAATAGTGCTACAAAGAACAGTGGGATACATGTGTCTTTTTTCAATTTTGCTCTCTGCAAGGTATATTCCTAGTTTTATATTGCCTATAAAACTTTGGGATTAGCTAGATTTCCTTACTCTGGAATTAAAATAATTTCTGGCATTAAGGATTTTTCTCATCGACCATAGCAGTAGCATCTTAAGGGGCAACCCTGCTCATACAGTTCTTGATATTCACACAAAATCTCCTTACAGGGGCCTACTGGACAGAAGAGATTGCCCTGGTGGACGGATCCCTGGTCAAAGGATAATGATGCTATAGTCCCAGGAAAATGTGTCTATCCACAGGTCTGTCAGTGACTGATATGTGGGTAGATTGCCCCAGTAGTGATTCCTGGCTGTGTATTTCTGCTTGTAGTTTATACATAAGTAGTGGTTCTGAACCAAATCCAACAACAGCCACATTTGTTCTTGTCTATCCAGGGACAAAATAACAGAGCTCGTCTAGTGATCTATCAGCCAATCGAGAGCTTTCATCAAGCCTGTCTTTTCCACGGGAAAGCAATGTTCTACAAGGACCTTCAGTACTGTTTCTTGGGGGGTGTGGGGGCTTATTTTAGTCATTGTTAGGAAAGTGAATTAATAAAGCTGCATGTGTGTAAGTGACAATCAATGTTGTTCAACAGGAAGATTTGTAAAATTAGGATCTACACAAAATTAAAATAATGTTTATAAATTTGGCACAAAGTAATTGTACAAGATTGCATTAAGTGAAATTATATACACATTATATCTCTGCTATTTCTATTTTACTTTGAAATAACAAAGGCTTCTGGCTTATCAAGCTGTAGATTTTTAGAAGTCTGTTAATCACAAATCCTGATTGAAATGTTTCAACACCACAGTTCACAATAAATAATTGTTCAAAAAATGAACTAAGGAGTCAGTGTTGAAGTATGTTGATTTTTTAAATTGAGTTGTAATTTATAAACAGAATACACACATATGAAGAGTGTCTTTCAACCAGTTTCAACAGTATCTGTACCTTAACTAATGTGTCATAGCAAGAGATAAAACATCCACCAGACCAGAAATGTTCCTCATGCTGTTTTCTGATGAAATCCCTCAACTTAGATACAAACACTGGTCTGGCTGCTATTTCTGTTAATCTATACTAGACTTTCATACCAATGAAAATATACAGTGCTTTTCTTCTATGTTGGGTCTTTCAACTTAATATGATGTAAAGAATCTATCATATTTTTACCTGTATCAATAAGTTTTTTTTTTCCTTTAAATTGCTTCTTGTCAGAATATATATAATCATTTATTTACACACCATTTTGTTGATAGACATCTGTTTTTTGTTTGTTTTTTCAGCCTGGAACTGTTGTACTAAAGCTGCTAATAATCAGTTTTGTGTGTGTATAATCATGTTTTTATTTCTGTTGGTAGATGCATGATTAATTTTTTACTACTCTATTTTTAAAGTGGATATTTGATTTTAAACTCCCACCAAAAAGCACATGAGTAGCAGTTGCTTCAAACTGGTAACAATTGTGGGTGTTAATATCCCTCTTCATCTGGTCTATTCTATTTAATGCAGTCACTCATTTGGTCTTAATATGTGTTTCATTTGATGTGTAATGATGCTCTGGAGTTTTGCATTACTTTATTACTTATTTTTATATCTTCTTTTGTGAATGATCTGTTTATACTTTGAAAACAAACAAGAAACATACAGATATTTCTGAAGTAAACAGAACTTGGTTGTTTACTGATAGACAACACAAAATATTCATGAGAATATTTGGAATTTTTAAATAAAATTATATTGGGTCACTTATATTTTATATTTTCTGACAATTTGGTTTTCAGTTAATTCTTCTGTATTGAATATTTTCTACTTAAACTGGATATGTTTATAAGGACTTTCTTCCACCACTTCCATTAGACTTGAAACTATATTTGTTTGTGAATTTTACTTATTCATTACAACAAAATACTTTCATTCTACTGATGGAATCAAGCCATTGAAAATTTGAAACATTTTTCTAGTAGGTACTCTTTCCCCAAAGATGAAGGAAAAATTGGTCACACAAAAATTTAATATTTGAGTGTTTATGGTATATTTCTTATCTTCTCCTGCTAAATGAGCTGATGTTGTTGTTCAGTTGTTAAGTTGTGTCTAGATTTGGGGTTTTTTTCAGTCCAGAACTGTTGTGAATAAAGCTGCAATTGATTATTTTTGTGTGTGTGATCATGTGTAGCTCATGGACTACAGCACACAGGCGCCCCTGTCCTTCAATATCTCCTGAAGTTTGCTCAAATTCATGTTCACTGAGTCAAGTGATGCAATCTAACCATCTCATCTCCTACCATGCTCTTCACCTTTTTCCTTCAATCATTCCCAACATTGGGATCTTTTCAAACGAGTCAGATCTTCCCATCAGGTGGTCAAACTATTGGAACTTTGACTTCAGCATCAATCCTTCCAATAAACATTCAGGGTGGATTTCCCTTAGTATTAATTGGTTTGATCTCCTTGGAGTCCATGGGACTCTCAAAAATCTTCTCCAGCACAATTCAAAAGCAATGATTCTTTGGCACTCAGCCTTTTTATGTTCCAACTATATACTTACAATAATTTTCAGCCAAGATATTTGGTATATTTAAAGAAGCCATTGATTCTACAAAGCAAATAGTTGCAAATAAAAACTAATATTGTGGCATCTGGCCCCATCACCTTATGGCAAATAGATGGGAAAAAAGTGGAAACACTGTCAGATATTATTTTCTTGGGCTCCAAAATCCCTGTGGATAGTGACTGCAGCCACAAAATTAAAAGACACTTGCTCCTTGTAAGAAAAGATATTGAAACATGTATAATATCATATATGAAATGAATCGCCAGGCCAGGTTTGATGCATGATACTGGATGCTTGGGGCTGGTACACTGAGATGACCCAGAGGGATGGTACAGAAAGGGAGGAGGGAAGGGGTTTCAGGATAGGGAACACGTGTACACCTGTGGCAGATTCATCCTGATATATGTCAAAACCAATACAATCTTGTAAAGTAATTAACCTCCAATTAAAATAAATAAATTTATATTTAAAAAAGAGAAAAGATATGACAAACCTAGACAGCATATTANGGAGGGAAGGGGTTTCAGGACAGGGAACACGTGTACACCTGTGGCGGATTCATCCTGATATATGTCAAAACCAATACAATCTTGTAAAGTAATTAACCTCCAATTAAAATAAATAAATTTATATTTAAAAAAGAGAAAAGATATGACAAACCTAGACAGCATATTAAAAACCAGAGACATTACTTTGCCAAAAAAATGTCCTTATTGTCAAAACTTTGGTTTTTCCAATAGTCATGTATGGATGTGTGAGTTGGACCATAAGGAAGGCTGAACGCCAGAGGATTGATTCTTTAAAATTACGGTGCTAGAGAAGACTCTTGAGAATCGCTTACCAGCAAGGAGATCAAACCAGTCTATCCTAAATAAAATCAATACTGAATATTTATTGGAAGGACTAATGCTGAAGCTCCAATACTTTGGCTACCTGATATGAAGATCTGACTCATTAGAAAAAATCCTGTTGCTGGGAAAGATGGAAAGTAGCATGAGAAGGGGGCAACAGAGGATGAGATAGCATCATCAACTCAATGGACATGAGTTTGAGCAAACACTGGGAAATGGTGAAGGAGAGGGAAGCCTTGTGTGCTGCAGTCCATGGAGCTGCAAATAGTCAGACATGACTTAGTGACTGAATAATAGCAACAGTACATCTCTATCTCTCTCTCTCTCATATATATATATATATATTTATATGTTTATATTTATGTATGCATGTGTGTATTTGCTGTCCAAAAACAAAGCAATTAAATATAAACTATAAAAAAATAGTTTAAAATGACATGTTTAAATGAGATTTTGTCACTATTGATGATCTCAGTCTTACTTTTCACATTTTACTTTTTGTGAATAGCATTTTTGTCAGAATTGTTTTCTCTATCTCACATGAATTAAAGAGAAGTATGATCTAAAGAAGACAATATCAAAGATAATATGGGACAAAACCAGTTTTGAGGTTTCAAATTGGGGGTTGCTCCTAAAGATTTAGAAGAAAGTCTTGTTGGTGAATTTGTCTTGTACCTGAATGTCATGTTTCAGATTCTCTAATGGAATCCAGACATTTAATAGTACTTTAAGCCTTGTTTATTTCCCCTAAACTTAGTCATTCTTGATCAAAGCATAATTTCAGTAAATATTTTATTTAATAAACCCTAGGACACATTAAATAGATTTGTTAAAACCTCATTGAGATGGAGAAAATGCAGTTTACCATGATAAAATAACTATTATAATAGCAATAAACAAGTATATTTTATTCATTAATTAGATTGTTAATTCAATTTGCTTTACATTTCACTTTTATCCTCTTGTTTTAATTACTATCAAGCACCATGAAGAAGGTTCAATTTTAGTTATTATCAACAGAAATAATAGTGCACATAGTTAGGTTAGATCTGTTCAGGGTCCTTATGAGGTTAGATCTCCCAGTACATTGGGATATCAGCCTCTCAGATAACTCTTAGGAACTGCACCAAATAGGTAAGGTAGGATTTTTCTTTTTTCTTTTTCTTTCTTTTTCTTTTTTTTTTGCTGGGAGATACATGAGTGAAGCATTAAATGATTAGTGATAATCACAAAATAGTGACACCCCAGGTTACTGATTTGTGTGCTTTCCTGTGTAGAGGAAGCTGCATGAATTAGATAATTGGAGTATTTTTGATTAATCTGCATAACCTTGGAAATGTTGCTTAATGCCTTTGGGGCCCAATCAGTTTGTGATGATTAAATAATAATTGTAACATGCTAATAAATTCAAAATGATTGAACTCTTGTCTGAAATTTGAAAATGCTGAACAAGTTTTAGCTGCCAAAATAATTATTTGTAAAGCTAATATATTGACTGAATGTTTTTGCTCCATTCCTTTATATAGTCAGTTTATTTGGTGATCCCTTAATTGACTCATGAGTCTGATAAAAGTAAGCAGAATCACTTAGGGGATGTGAGTTCATCTTTTCAGTCTGCTCCCTGAAATAAGCAGTCTGTGGAATAATCAGGTTTATCTATTGACACCCAAACTCCCAGGAGACTCTTAATGCAGCAGCAAGTGATGTTCATCCAACTGACCTGTCCTGGAGCTTCTACCTAGTGTAAGTGACAGGCCATATACATAAACATTAAAAGACAGTGTACTCTCAAGCCTCTAAGAGGAGAAATAAAATATGCAAAGAAAAGAGGGATTGATGGGAAAAGGATGAGAGAAGGTAGTATCCCCCCTTCTTCATCAAATGTTTATCCTACATCAATTCTTCTTGGGAAAACCCTCTCTGTCTCAATGAGTCCACCTCCTTCCACACAAAGTATTTCATCATGTTTCCTTTGTTTCCTTCTTTGACTGTGCCATGGATATATGACTTTCTACGGTGCCTTATCAAAGCTTAGCTGTTTTCCTTCTCAGAAATCACAAACTACAAGACTCAAGGTGGTTGATGTCCTCCCTGTTTCCCCTTGCTTCTCCCAAATCTGTTCTCCATCTCCTTATAAACTCTCGCTATTTTGTAGCAAATTTCTGGATTGAGGTGTCATTCTATGTCTCTGAGTCACTCTGGAAGAGATGACATTGAAACAGACTGTTGAATGGTGTGAGCAAAGACCAGGCACCATCCAGAAGGGAGCTGATTGTAGCTTCTGAGGCACCAGTGAGGCTAATGTGTTAGATGTGAAAAGACTCAGCAAGAATTTCCTTTCCTGGGTGCTATGAAACTGGTAAAGTGAAATGGGGTAAGATGTGAGCCATGAGAGACTTCAGGGACCAGGATAAGAAGGAATACATAGATTATGTTCAGTGTGCAAAGAGTACAAATAAACTTAGACAGTAAAACTATGGCTCAAACATAGTATCCTGACAGTGCTATCTATTTCTGAGTAAGAAAGAAAAGCAAGCAAAAAAGATTTAAAGAGGGCAAGGAAGTCTCCACAGAAGAAAGATTGAGAGAGTGAAATGTCACAAAGCCCTTTGAAATAAAATGTTTTATGGAAGAAAGAATATGGGTGTGGGCAAAAGTGCAAAAAACCTATGTTGTATAAATGTAAGTAATTCAGCTTTGTGGGAAATGGAAACTAAAGACAAGAAATTTTATTTTTTTTTTCTATTTCTTTCTCTCTTTCTTTTTCCTTTTTTAATTCTTTTTTCCTTTCTTTCTCTCTGTCACAAATGTAAACCAACAGGCTGTTTAACTTCTTAGAATGGTGCTCCAGAAAGACTAACTTGATCTAGGGAAAAATATATTGATGTGGGTTTGTATAGTTGGAGGCAGAAAATTACTTTAATGTTCATTGAGATATTATAATAATTTCAATTTCTATCTCATAAAGTGAATGCTAAGTATTCTGAATCAAACATACTAGAATCACACTATGAATGTCCAAAGTTTATGATCTGGTAGGAATTTTAAAGATAACAATTACCACAGAGTACCCTTCTGCATTTTCCCTTCCCAAAGCAGTTTATTCAGTAGTTTGGTCAGTTATTTCACATTAATACCCTCATATTTTCATGATCAATTGTAAATTGCACGATGACCCACAGTTCTGTGCTCTTGATTGACTAGACTTTGTTTCCTGCACAGCTCTCAAGGAAGACTGCAGAACCAAGCATCATCACACTAAGATTCGAACTAGCAGGATGAAGAAACAAGAAAGGTACATGTCTCCAGTTCAAACACTCTTCTGATGTCAAAATTTTACTCAATTGGCCACACTTCACTGGACTTAAGGAGAGTTAAAAAGTTTACAATATTATGTTAGTGGTGCTGAACCTGTACAGGTCTATTTAATTAAAAGAGAAGAGTAGAATTGCTGCCTTAGAACCACCATGGCCATACAAGATATGCAGCCCATGAGAAAGAATAATGTGTGAGAAGATTTACATAAAATAGGAGATGATGATTTGCACAAGAAAGACGGAAGACATAAAGAGAAGTCAGAATAATTTTCTGATTTCTGACTGGGGCACTTACACATCGTGCTACCACTTACTGTTTCAGGGGGCTTACTTGAGAGTCTTGGTGCTGCTGGAGAGGCAGCAAAAAAGGTAGAAGTAAGATCACCCAGTGTTAACTCCTTGGGACATAATGCAGTGCTCTGAAAAGTCTGAAGGGCAAGAAGTGCGTAATGACACCACCTCTGACTATTATAAAATGAAATGGTGAATTTGATTTCAGAATAAAAAGCGTTGTTTTGCTTTCTCACATATTCCTGTATGTAAATGTGTGAGGAAGCCAACTCACACATTCTCATTCAATATGTTGATTTGGAATCATTCCCAGAGAACCTCCTGGATCAATTTTAATAAGTAGTGAGTGCCAATATACTTCTGACTCATTGCATTTAAATTTACTTTTATTTCTATGGTCATATTCTCCCATAACCTGGAGATTCTCTCTCTCTCTCTCTCAGCTTAGTGAAGTGAGTGAAGTCGCTCAGTCCTGTCTGACTCTTTGCAACTCCATGCACTGTAGTCTACTAGTCTCTACCATCCATGGGATTTTCCAGTCAGGAGTACTGGAGTGGGTTGCTATTTCCTTCTCCAGGGGATCTTCCCAACCCAGGGATCAAACCCAGGTCTCCTGCATTGTAGGCAGACACTTTACAGTCCGAGCCAACAAGGAAGTCCTCTCAGCTTGCTTAGAATATAATTGCTAAATGCATGTTTAAATTATAAAGAAATAATATACTGATTACAGAAATACTAATAAACTGATAGAAATATTGATATATTAATTAAATAAATAATAGAGCAATAATCACCGTTTTTGAGTATTTACTATCTACCAAGTTTTGCTCCTCGTGTGTGGATATGTGCATGTCTATGTGTTATTTACTATATTGTTTCAGTTCAGTTCAGTCGCTGAGTCATGTCCGACTCTTTGCGACCCCATGAATCGCAGAACGCCAGGCCTCCCTGTCCATCACCAACTTCTGGAGTTCACTCAGACTCACATCCATCGAGTAAGTGATGCCATCCAGCCATCTCATTCTCTGTCGTCCCCTTCTCCTCCTGCCCCCAATCCCTCCCAGCATCAGAGTCTTCTCCAATGAGTCAACTCTTCGCATGAGGTGCCCAAAGTATTGG
>SJYA01001057.1:13687-27348 GCA_006410615.1 Neotragus moschatus | reverse complement strand
AAAATTAAAAAAAAAAGATAAAATACCACCAGTGTTTCTCTAACAGAAGAATTAGCGATCTGGAAACATATAAAATACATGCTGTTTGTCAGAGCTTGAGTGATTCTTGAAAGCTATAAGGAGTGTGATAGAATTTCAGGCATAGGGTTTACATTAACCATGGCATTCAGAAACTCCTCTCTTCAGAGGAGGCAGGAGAAACTGAATATGTTTATACATTACACGACATCGATTCATTCTAGACTTCGCAACAGATGAACCAACTAATGACTTCCCACATGGCATTAGTGATAAAGAAACCTCTTGCCAATATAGGAGATGTTAGAGGCATGGGTTCGATCCTTCAGTTGGGAAGATTCCCTAGAGGAGGGCATGATTACCCACTCCAGTATTCTTGTCTGGAGAATCCCATGGACAGAAAAGCATGGCAAGCTGTGGTTCATGGAGTTAAAAGAGTTGGAGACAGTTGAAATGACTTAGTGCTATGCAGGAACCAACTAATGTTTTCGACTTAAGTGAAAATTTTCTTAATTGCCTTAAATAGTTATTCAGAATTCTACAGTGTATGCATTTATACTGATATCATATGTATATATCTTTAATTTTGATATCAAATTTTGATATTAATTTAGCTGGTGTAGGTCAGTAAACCATACTTATCCTAGTGATATAGAAAAAAATAATTTTAAAAGTAATTTTAAAGATTTATTGGAAATAGGCAAAAAATGTTTCATTTTCAAATTTTATTCAGTGACTCAAGATTTCTTTTCTGTAAAATTTGTAACATCAGTCCATCTTTTAAGAACTGTAACATTTAAAATAATGTAACAAAAATAGTTTATCAATTATATTTAACTCACTTGCTTTTGTGTCTGCCTTTAGGAAAAATAATATGAATAACCCATGGAAACTTATAATCAAACATCAACTGATTTCATCTTATTGGGGTTGTTCCCTCCTTCAAGATTTGGCATGTTTCTTTTTATTCTCATTGTTCTCATTTTCCTAACAACTCTTTTTGGCAACCTCTTTATGATCCTTCTCATCTTTCTGGACACCCATCTCCATACACCAATGTATTTCCTACTTAGCTCTCCTTCATCGACCTAATTACATCTCCACCATTGTCCCTAAAATGGCCTGCAATTTTCTGCATGGAAATAAGTCTATCTCCTTCGTTGGATGTGGAATGCAGAGCTTCTTCTTCATGACTTTAGCAGGTACAGAAGCATTGTTGACATCTGTGGCTTATGATCGTTATGTAGCCATTTGCTTTCCTCTTCACTATTCCATCAGAATCAGCAGAAGAGTGTGTGTGTTGTGATAATACGATCATGGATGACAGGCTCTATCAACTCCTGCACCCACACCATATATGTCTTCCAGATCCCTTATTGCAAATCTAGGGCCATCAGCCATTTCTTCTGTGATGTCCCAGCCATGTTGACTCTTGCCTGCATGGACACCTGGATCTATGAGTACACGGTGTTTGTGAGTGCCATCTTTTTCCTTCTATTGCCTTTCATTGGCATTGCCGGTTCCTACAGTCATGTTCTTTGCTGTTTATCACATGCAGTCAGCTGAAGAGAGGAAGAAAGCTTATTTAACCTGTAGCACTCATCTTAATAGGGTAACTTTTTACTATACACCCTTTGCTTACATTTATCTACGTCCAAGATCCTTTCAAACTCCAACAGAGGACAAGGTTCTGGCTATCTTCTATACCATCCTCACCTCAGTGCTCAACCCTATTATCTATAGCCTGGAGAACAAGGACATGATGGGAGCCCTTAGAAGATTAACTAAGAGAATCTGTTCTGTGAAAGTGTAGCCACATCTTTATGTATAAGTACCTAGGTCTTGTGTGTGTGTGTGTGTGTGTGTGTGTATACACATCAGTGGACAGTGATTTAAAATACTGTTTTATCACTGTTCCAATCATTAAATTCAAGGACTAAAATTAATCTAGAGAAAAAATTACTCATATCTAGATGATATTATCTTGTAAATATATATATATATGCATGGAAGTATCTTGTTATACAAACACATATATATGTATATGTATAATTTCAAGCCTTACCCTTTTACTTCATGGTATATTTTTCCTAATCAATTTCAAATACATTTATTTTCCTATGCAAAAAATAATTTTGATTTTTAATTTGGCAAAGTAATGCTCAAAATTCTCCAAGCCAGGCTTCAACAGTACATGAACTGTGAACTTCCAGATGTTTAAGCTGGATTGAGATAAGGCAGAGGAACAAGATCAAAATGCAAACATCCATTAGATCATTGAAAAAGCAAGAGAGTTTCAGAAAAAATATCTACTTCTTCTTTATTGACTACTCCAAAGCCTTTGACTGTGTGGATCATAAGCTGTGGAAAATACTTAAAGAGACTGGAATACCAGACCACCTTACTTGCCTCCTGAAAAAAAATCTGTATGCAGATCAAGAAGCAAAAGTTAGAACCAGACATAGAAAAACAGACTGGTTCCAAATTGTGAAAGGAATGTGTTAAGGCTGTATATTGTATACCCTGTATACCCTGCTTATTTAACTTATATGCAGAGTACATCATGCAAAATGCCAGGCTGGAAGAAGTACAAGCTGGAATCAAGATTGCCAGGAGAAATATCAATAATCTCAGATATGCAGATGCCACCGTCCTTATGGCAGAAAGTGAAAAACTAAAGAGCCTCTTGATGAAAGTGAAAGAGGAGAGTGAAAAATTTGGCATAAAACTCAATCAAAAAACTAAGATCATGGCATCCAGCCCCATTACTTCATGGCAAATAGGTAGCAAAACAATGGAAACAGTGACAGACTTCATTTTTGTTTGGCTCCAAAATTACTACAGATGGTGAGTGCAGCCATGAGACTAAAAGACAATCACTCCTTGGAAGAAAAACTATGAAAAACCTAGACAGTATATTAAAAAGCAGACACATTGCTTTCCCAACAAAGGTCCATCTAGTCAAAGCTATGATTTTCATAGTAGTCATGTGAGAGTTAGACTATAAAGAAAGCTAAAGAATTAATGTTTTTGAACTGTGGTATTGGAGAAGACTCTTGAGAGACCCTTAGACTACAAGGATATCCAACCAGGCCTTCTGAAGGGAAATCAGTCCTGAATATTCATCAGAAGGGCTGATGCTGAAGCTGAAGCTCCAATATTTTGGCCACAGGATGTGAAGAACTGACTTATTGGAAAAGACCCTGATCCTGGGAAAGATTAAAGGCAAAAGAAGAAGGAGATGACAGAGGATTAGATGGTTGAGTTTGAGCAAGCTCCGGGAGTTGGTGATGGACAGGGAAGCCTGGCGTGCTGCAGTCCATTGTGTCTCAAAGAACCGGACAGGACTGAGTGACTCAACTGACTGACAGATAAGCAGCCCAAGGAAGTTTATTAAAAGCCAGTTATGAAAAGAGGATTCTTTAACAGGCTATACCCTTATCTGCTGTTTTGTAAGACACACTCAAGTACTTCTGTTCAGGTACCAGTTTGTTTAATCCTGTGGTGTACTTTTTTTAATAGCATCAGTGTAGTATTAAAACAAGCAAAGATCCTTTTAAGTGTGAGAACCTAGGCAAGCACACATGCAACATTTTTAGCTACCTTTGCCCTAGAGTGAATAGAAAGGGAAATGGCATTAGGCAAACCAGGAAAATGATGGCAGTGTCTCTCTCTTTTTGTGTGTGTGTGTCAGTTATCATTGAAAATAGTCTAAGGAAATATGGAGTTGAGTGGAGATATCTATTACAGTCTCCTTGTCCATCTCAGGTTATGAATAATAGAAGAAATGATATATGAATCTATTGCTGATCCTGACACATCAGGGACTAGGGGGAAAAACTATATATCTCTGGACTTAGCTAGCTAAAAAGCAAGATGGGAACCTTGCATCCTAAAGTGTCAGTAAATAGTGTAGGCAAGAAAAGCTATCTTTCTCTGCTCTTCTAGGTTCTTGACTAAGATGTCCCCTGTAACACAGGTCTATTTAACAGAAAAATAAGAAAAAAAATTAATGTCGTGAATACCTCCTATATACATGGGGGTGAGCGAGGAAAACTGAATAACTCCATTTTTTACTCCAAACTACAATTCAGATATTGACAGTTTTTTTTACTTATAATAGTTTTAGTAGACCCCATGGTGTTCTGCATTCTCTCAAATGTTTGAAATGTATTTTTACAGCTGCTCACTGCAAGCACATGATATCCCTAAGAATGGAATGTTAAAAAAGGAACAAAGAAAACTGGCTAAAAATCATGAGCCTAAAGTTATGACCTGAGAATACCATAGAGATTTAGCAGAAACAAACAAGCAAACAAAACTCCCAAGCAACACACATGTGCTTAGTCACTCAGTCATGTCCAACTCTTTGTGACCCCATGGTCAGACTCCTCTGCCCATGAGGATTCTCCAGGCAAGAATACTGGAGTGGATTGCCATGCCCTCCTCCAGGGGATCTTCCCAACCCAGAGACTGAACCAGGTCTCCCACATTGTAGGCAGATTCTTTACCATCTGAGCCACCAGGGAAACACATACATACACACACACATACAAAAACCATCCTGACTTGTGAATGTGAAAAAAAAAAAAAAAAAAAGATCAATCAAAGCTGCATGATCTAATTTTGCCATCTCCAGTCTATGGCAAAATTAAATGAGTGCTATTTTTAATCCCCAAAGCAGTTTAAAAAAAAAAAAAAAAGCTGCATGATCTATAGAGCAGCAGCTAAAAATATCACTAATGTATTAAATTTTGATTACCTTTCTAAGGGTCTCATGAAAGTGGGGAAAATTAAAAAAAAAAAAGGCAACAGACTCCAAATATATTTGGTTGATTAAACCCATGTCAACAAACTAATAATTAATACTAATCTAGTTGCAGTTTGAATCTCTCCAAGGAATGTAATCTTAACCAGTCAGTTTGGAGGTATCTGGTAAGAATTAATCAAATCATCTGCCTGATAGAGCATCACTCACCAAAAGGATGTTGACCTTGATGGAAATAGTCCACTCTGCCTGAAAAACTTCCTTACCTAGCTTTATTCTGCTATAAAATGCTTCAATTTTGTATGACATCCTGAAGCTCTTTTATATATTATTGGTGGGATTCTGACCAATTCATGAAATGATGAATAAAGTAAATTATGAGTTTCAAATTACTCACTTGAATTTTGATTTTTCGCACTCTACTTTGGCATTTGCAATCTGATTCTTTCAACCAGAATTCTCCACTGAGAGCAACAGAGAAAGAGCTACCCTTATTGATCTGAAAAATCAGTATATTTTGGGAAATTCATTGGTCCAAAAATACTTCAGAGACATGGAAGAATCAGTCTTAATGTCTATATAGCATGAGTGATACCCAAAGTGAGACTAAACATAAATTTTGTGAAGGCAATACTAGGACAGAAATAAGATGAATGATATTTTCTGCCAACCTAGGACTACAAGATTTAGTGGTCTTAAGTCAATGTGTATGACTTTGAGGAAGTATTGAAGAAACATAAGATTGAGGATTAGGTCCAGGAAGAAACTGAGCATTTGGTTGGTGGCTCAAAACTCACCAGAGGCAAATATATTATAAAACTGAGAGTATAATAATATGTAAACCACTATTCTATATGAAAGGTTTATGATGGTAGGTTATGCACTATTTGAGAAGCAGGACACATAAACTGCAGAGAACCAATTAAATAGTTTCCAGTGTACAAGTTAAGTGGGTCATAGATGGTAGCAGACAAGATGAAATATTTGTGAGGGTACCATAAGATACCAGAAATAATACTGGATACAGCATCTACAGTCAGAGCAAGAAACCATACCTGCCTATAAAAGAGAGGAGTACAAATTACCCAGAGATTGTGTGCTTTCCTCAGGAGGTAATGGGTTAGGACTCACTGGCACTTTGGGCTGTCTTTTGTTGTGGATAAGTGAATAGAATTTCATGAATAGAAAGAAGTTTACATACATATAGTTGTCAGTGTAAAATACTGTGCCGGACCATTCTGCAGGCTTTTTCACCAACAATTCAGATCCTATTTACAGAAATGAGAATTACTATTGGTCTGATTACTATTACTCTCTGATTGGTCACAGAGGCCTATTTCAACCATTGCTTCCAGCCATTGTGGTATTATGAACTGTTCCCTTCCTCAACCAAGATTTCCATAATTCCACAATAAAATCCAATTCTTTGCTTCAGCCCACAGGAAAAATCCTAATATGATGATATTAAAACACTTCTCACAATTGTGTGTTTGCAAGGAGTGGTGGCTGATTTAATTTTGCTTGTTTTTTATTGACAGATAGTTGATTTACAATATTGTGCTCATTTCAAATATACAACAAAGTAATTCTGTATGTGTATGCTTATGTGTATATATATACATATACTTGGCTATATATATATATACACACATATACATATATATATACACATGGCAATTCAGTGGTGGTGACCAAAACCATCTCCAAGAAAAAGAAATGCAAGACAAAGTGGTTATCTGAAGAGGTTTTACAGATAGTTGAGAAAAGAAGACAAGTGAAAGGCAAAGGAGAAAGGAGAAGATATACTCAACCAAATGCAGAGATCTAGAAAATAGTAAGGAGAGATAAGATGAACAATGCAAAGAAATAGAGGAAAACAGTAGAAAGGGAAAGACTAATGATCTCTTCAAGAAAATTGGAGAGAACAAGGGAATATTTCAGGCAAATATGAGCACAAAACGACAGAAGCAGCAAGGACCTAACAGAAGCAGACGAGATTAAGAAGAGGTAGCAAAATATACAGAAGAACTCTATAAGAAAGGTCTTAAAAACTCAGGATTTTAAATAACTCAGCTATAATTCCATCACCAAAGACCCAGATAACCATGATGATGTGGTCACTCTTCAAGAATCAGATATCCTGCAATGTGAAGTCAAGTGGGTCTTACAAAGCATCACTATGAACAAAGCAAGTGAAGGTGATGGAATTGCAAATTCTAAAAGTTGATGCTGTAAAAGTGCTGCACTCAATGTGCCAGCAAATTTAGAAAACTCAGCAGTGGCCATCAGACTGGAAAAGGTCAGTTTTCATTCCAATTCCAAGGATTGTAAAGAATGTGAAAGAATGTTCAAACTGCCATACAATTTCACTCAAGATAATGCTCAAAATCTTCAAGTGAGGCTTCAACAGTTCATGAACTGAGAACTTGAAGATATACAAGCTGGATTTAGAAAAGTCAAAGGAACTGGAGATGAAATTGCCAACATGCGCTGGATCATAGAAAAAGCAAGAGAATTAAAAAAAATATATATATATACTTTTGCTCCATTGACTACGCTAAAGCCTTTGACTGTGTGGATCACAAAAAAAAGGGGGGGGAGGGGTGGATCTTAAAGAGCTGGTAATATCAGACCACTTTCCCTGTCTCCTGAGAAATCTGTATGCAGGACAAGAAGTAAAAGTTAGAACTTTAGATAGAACAAGGGCAGGCTCCGATGTGGAAAATGAGTATGTCAAGATTGCATATTGTCATGTTGATTATTTAACTTATATGCAGAGTACATCATGTGAAATATGGGGCTGGAAGAATCACAAGCTGGAATCAAGACTGCTGGAGAAATATCAACCTCACATATGCAGGATACCACACTAGTGGCAAAAAAAAAGTGAACTAAAAGCCTTTTGAGAAAGATGAAAGAAGAGAAAGAAAAAACTGGCTTAAATCTCAACATTCAGAAAGCAAAGATCATGGCATCTGGCACCATGACTTTTTGGCAAATAGATGGGGAGAAATTTGAAACAGTAACAGATTTTACTTTCTTGAGCTCCAAAATCACTGCAAATGGTGACTACAGCCACTAAATTTCCCATTGCTCTTTTGGAAAAGATGCTATTATAGACAGTATATTAAAAAGCAGAAACATTATTTTGCTGACAAAGGTGTATACAGTCAAAGCTTTGATTTTTCCAGTAGTCATGTATGAATGTGAGAGTTGGATAATAAATAAGGCTGACTACTGAAGAACTGATGCTTCAATTGTGGTTCTGGAGGACTTTGAGGGTCTTGGACTGCAAGGTGATCAAACCAATAAATCCTAAATGAAATCAGTCTTTGAATACTCGTTGGAAAGACTGATGCTAAAGCTGAAACTCCAATATTTTGGCCATGTAACTCAAAGAACCTATTCATTAGAAAAGACTCTGATGATGGGAAAGATTGAGAGTAAGAGGAGAAAGGAATGACAGAGGATGAGAATGTTGGATGGCATCATCAACTCAATGGACATGAGTTTGAACAGACTTCAGGAGATGGTTAAGAACAGGGAGCCTGGCCTGCTGCAGCTCATGGGGTCACAAAGATTTGGACATGACTTAGTTGTTGAACAAGAACAAGAGCATTATGCATTAGCTATTTTTAGCTCTTCTTATTGCCATTTATAGCATCAGAAATTGAAATTTAGTAAGTTTATTTATGTTGTATCTGTGTTCCCTTAGACGTTTAGCACTTACCCCAGTTTATTGAGTACCTGTTCCCAACTTAAATTCTTCAAATAAAAAGTATAATGCATAGTTCAGACTTACATGTTTGCTATAGGTATAAGTCAGAGGGGAAAGTAAGCATTTGGTTTCTCTCATAGGTATTAAAATATTTGCTAAGAAAAGTTAAAAGAGGATTTAGCTTAGCAAAAACCCAGTGGTCTCTCATTTATCTACAACTTAGGGTCATTATCTCTGAGATAAGACAATATTTTAGAAGATTGTTTTATGTACAATGGGGAAATACCTGAGAGGTGGAAAAAGTAAAAATTATTTGGTTTTTAACTTTGAATAGTCCTCAATTAATTTTTTGACCCTGGTCCAATTGATGAAAAGAAGCAGAGAGATTGATAAACAAATTGAAGAGGGAGAGGGAAAGGGAAAAGGAGAGTGAAACAGAAAGGAGGAAGCTTACTGTGAATCTGTGAAATTAGTGAACAAGTATATGTGTCTCTAGGGCCTGGGGCTCTGATGTGACTTAGAGCTGTATAGAAAAGCCATCCCTACAAATCAACTAAAGTAGTGGAAACAATATAAGAAATAATATCAGAAAATTTCTCACTCTTTTTACATCTCAAAGGTTATGCATCTTCCAGATTCTCTGGAATTATGCCTTCTGGGGAGGATCTCAACTGCCATTTTCACCTATTCTCACAATCTAGGAGAGTCTGGAGATGATTGTTTTACTATGAATGTAATTTCCTAAATCTTTCACTTACTTCTGTCTCTCCAAATCCAGATTGGATGGAAATTCCTCTTGAAGTTATCTAACCAAGATACAAATTGATGATGTTACTTTCCTTAGTATGGTAAGCACTCACCCCCTTTAGCATCACTGAGTTTGAGAAAACTCCAAGACGTGAGTTTGAGGAAACTCCAGATTATAGTGAAGGACAGGGAAGCTCGGCATGCTGCAGTCCATGGGATCGCAAAGAGTCCGACATGACTTAGCGACAGAACAACTCCTTTAGGTTGGTACGTCCCAACATATGCAGTATCAAACGGCACACATTTCTACCTAAAAATGTTATATTCTCAATTGTATCAGATATACGATTGACTGTATCTTCCATATAAAATCCACTATCCTCACATGAAGTTCTTAGACTGAATAGTTACATTTCTCATTGTTTGAAATCATGTGCCATTTATATAAGGAAGATGTTGCTTTACATTGTTGTGTTAGTTTCTACTGCATACAGCAAAATGAATCAACCATCAATATACATACATCCCCACCCTTTCAGACTTCCTTCTCATTCAGGTGACCATAGTACATTAAGTAGAGTTTTCTGTGGTATACAATACGTCCTACTCTGACCTTCATTATTTATTTCCTTCTATTAACTTTGGAGTTTTATTTTTGCTATTCTTCTTTCTCTAATTTCTTTAAGTGTATGGTTAGATTATTTATTTGAAATTTTTCTTCTTTCCTGATATGGGATTGAAATGCTATAAACTTCCCTTTTATAAATGTTTTTTGCTGCGTCTCATAGGTTTTGAGTCATTGTATTTTTATTGTCATTTCTAGGTATTTTTTTGAATCCTTCTTTGATGTCTTCAGTGATTCATTGGTTGTTTAGTTACATATTGTTTAGCTTTTGTGTTTGTATTTTTATAGTATTTTTCTTATAATTATTTTCTAATCTTGTAGCATCATGATCAGAAAAGATGCTTGATATGATTTCAATTTTCTCAAATTTACCAAGTCTTATCTCTCATGCAAGATGTGATCACTCCTGGGGAATGTTCCACGTGCACTTGAAAAGAAAGTATATTTGACTGCTTTCAAATGGAACATTCTATAAATATCAATTAAGTCTATTTGTTCTAATATGTCATTTAAGGCTTGTGTTTCCTGATTGATTTACTGTCTGGATGATCTGTCTGTTGCTGTAAGTGGGGTTTTAATGCCTTCTACTATTACTATGTTGCTATCAATTTCCGCTTTTATGCTGGCTATTAGTATTTACCTTATATACTGAGTAGCACCTACAATTTTTGTATCTTTTTCACGGATTGATCCCTTTATAATTATGTAGTGTCCTTCCTTGTTCTTGTATATATACAAGTTACTAGTCTCATAATTTCAGATGCGGTTCCCATTTGCTTTATTTTTACTCTCTTCATGATTACTGGTTTTCATATCATATTTGTGTGTGAATAACTTTCCTGCTTTTACTTTATATTTGCCTTTACCATGTGTGAATTATTTTTCTCTTAGTTGAGCCCTCTTTTTTTTTACCCCCCTTACCTAAGGAAATTTGTCTTTCCTGGCAGCTTAGACGTCATTAGATCTCTGATTACTTGAGAAAAATAAACCTTCTCTATTAAAAGGGCTGTCTTTTTTTTTTAACAAATATTTGACAGTCTGTATTTTGCTGCAAAATCATTGTCATTAAGGTTACATAGATAGCTATGCAGTTTTTCACAGTAATTTATAATTTTACCTGACCAAGTGTTATAAAATATCTTAATACTTTTTGATATATTCCCCAAATCAACACTAAATAAGGTTTTTTGCTTCATATTAAACTAAGGATTTCATATAAGGATATTCTAATATCCCAAAAGATTTTATTCTCTCACTTTTAAACATAGAAGCATTAAATTAATTGATCTAGTTTGATATTAATTTCTTAAAAAAAGTTGTCAAGTAAGAATACTAGTCATTCTTTACATTGTGTTTGTGTAGATATTGTTTCAGAAATTATATGGAACTTTTAGAAATCTGATATGTCTTTCTATAATATTATTCATTTTTAAATATAGTTGCTACACAATATATTACATTACCTTTTTATTAATGCTGATTTGTCATGGTAAAATTTCAAGAGATTATATGAATGAGATGCACACAAACCTGTATATACAAATATTCACTGTGTATTATATTAGTAAATTGTATTTATACAGTAAGGATTTATGGTTCTCAAACTGTACAGCTTCAAAAATTGAAACCACACTTGGCTTGATCATTAAATACTATCAGTAAAATTCCAAATCAGTAAATTAATTTAAGCCATTATGCAATCATTGTCTCTTCTTTGCTAAAGACGGTTGTGGAAACACTTAAGGGAATGTGGACTCTCACACAGGCCTCCATGTAAGCTTATTGTGGAAAACCATGCTTGTCTGAACTTCAGAGGACATACTTCTTGCTACTCTGCTCCTGATTCTGAAAGCTATTTTACAATGCCATCAGTTCTACATAACTGATACCAATGCAAAACAGTTCTTATTATAGACATTTAGAGTGTTGTATGATAAGTCAATTTTTGGAAATTGTGACTGCCTTATGTAGCTAGAGCAATCAAAGCCCTCCCCCTAAACTGACCTGGTAATCTGTATTACTGGCTTTGTAGTGTCTTTTGGGGGAGATATGTGACACTCAATACCCACTAATTTTGATGTATTCTTGGGGAATATAGAGATATTTCAAAATCAATGCATACTCCAGTGGGTGGGCTATGAGGGACTAGTTCAGTATTGCTCTGACTCAACACATAGGTATATTGACCTGCTCACACATGATTATTGTGTCAGGAAGACAGTGGAAAATTACACCTTGAATTCCTTCATGGAAATATGTATTCGAAATTAGGAACTCCAAATGAGAAATTATATCACTCAAGTGGAGCACATAAAGGGGAAAAGACACATAGAAGTGTTTAGGGAAAATAGTTTAACTGTTCACTCCTTCCCCAGTACCATGAAGTACATGGAAAAGTTAACCTACTATTTTTTAGAGCACTCCAATGGAAAAAAAAAAAAGAGAGAGAGAGAGAAGCATAAATTTTTAATATAGACCCAAACATCAAATCCACTTGACCTGTGGAACCCATGATCAATCTGCCCTTGATATCTGCATGCTGCCCTGCCCAAAATCTGGCTAGGCTTACTCGTGAATGGCTTTCCCTGTGAAATCTCATCTATAAATACTGACAATAGTGNGAGAGAGAAGCATAAATTTTTAATATAGACCCAAACATCAAATCCACTTGACCTGTGGAACCCATGATCAATCTGCCCTTGATATCTGCATGCTGCCCTGCCCAAAATCTGGCTAGGCTTACTCGTGAATGGCTTTCCCTGTGAAATCTCATCTATAAATACTGACAATAGTGGCTACTTCAATTATGCAAATATCAATTCAAGGCTAACAGTTTCATGAGGGTCAGAGAAACATGACACTACAAAACTAAAAATTGAAGTGCGAACAATTGACACATAAGAAATGGAGATCCAAAAACTACCTGACAGATAATTCAAAATATGTATCTTAAAGAAGCTTCAGTTCAGTTCAGTCACTCAGGCGTGTCCAACCCTGTGACCCAAGGAATGGCAGCACGCCAGGCCTCCCTGTCCATCACCAACTCCTGGAGTTCACTCAGACTCACACCCATCGAATCAGTGATGCCATCCAGCCATCTCATCCTTGGTTGTCCCCTTCTCCTCCTGCCCCCAAATCCCTCCCAGCATCAGAGTCTTTTCCAATGAGTCAACTCTTCTCATGAGGTGGCCAAAGTAATGGAAGTTTCAGCTTTAGCATCATTCCTTCCAAAGAAATCCCAGGGTTGATCTCCTTCAGAATGGACTGGTTGGATCTCCTTGCAGTCCAAGGGACTCTCAAGAATCTTCTCCAACACCACAGTTCGAACGCATCAATTCTTTGGCGCTCAGCCTTCTTCACAGTCCAACTCTCACATCCATACATGACCACTGGAAAAACCATAGCCTTGACTAGACGAACCTGAGTCAGCAAAGTGATGTCTCTGCTTTTGAATATGCTATCTAGGTTGGTCGTAACTTTTCTTTCAAGGAGTAAGTGTCTTTTAATTTCATGGCTGCAAACATCATCTGCAGTGATTTTGGAGCCCCCCAAAATAAAGTCTGACACTGTTTCCACTGTTTCCCCATGTATTTCCCATGAAGTGATGGGACCAGATGTCATGATTGTTTTCTGAATATTGAGCTTTAAGCCAACTTTTTCACTCTCCTCTTTTACTGTCATCAAGGGGCTTTTTAGTTCTTCTCCATTTTCTGCCATAAGGGTGGTGTCATCTGCATATCTGAGGTTATTGATATTTCTCCCGGCAATCTTGATTCCAGCTTGTG